>RDPX01000816.1:0-41887 GCA_003991215.1 Morbakka virulenta | reverse complement strand
CGTAACGTATCTCAGACAGAGCATACGACTTATGACACGATGGAGTTTCTATATTTATTGCTTTTACTGAGTCCATAAAGTCAAGAATATTCAAAATTAGCGCTATTGGTTGTTGTGACCAAAGGACAATTTTTTTTTCAAATTTCTTTGAAAGAACTTACCAAGATTATGGATTTTTATGGTTTTAAGGTGACAAATGAAATGCTTTCTTGTGGTTTATTTAAAATTTGTCCTATTCTGCTTATTATTTATGCTCGGTATTTACAGAATAAATGAAATTTATCAAACCTGCAAGGAAATCTTTGTGAAAATATAAATGAATTATTATTAAGGCTGGCAATCATCGCCCTCTTTCTTCTTTTGTCCTCTGCAGTTCTCTATGTTTCTCTGTACAAGTTAAAGATATCCGGTTCCCACAATAGATTTAGCTGGTGTAGCGTAGAACAAATGATAAAATCAATAACCACCTGTTGAAACTAAGTTTGATACACATATTTTTCACTTTTTCATCAAAATACATTTCTTTAAATAGGTAGAGGTAAATCTGGTGTCACTTTGATACCAACTTGAAAAACAAAATTCCTTCAATGTAATGTAGGATATCAATATCGTCAAGCCTTCAGGATTTATAGGTAAAATCAAGGGAGAAGCGCTCAAGGAGAAATGATATCAAAACGCATTACAATGTTCTAAAATGCTGACGATGTTATTCGCCATGAGCAATAACCGTTTGTATCATAACATGATCATTCATATCGATCGAAAAGACAAAATAAATTAACAATGATACCGGTATGAAAGACTCTATTTTTAGGAATGATAGGGGAAATTTCGGATTTTTTATTTGGCTTTGATGAACCACTTTAATTTTTTTTCTTCGTAGGCTGTTTTCTCTGGCCTCCTTTCAAAATTAACCATTACAGATTCTCCTTTTCCTTCTCTGATATTCAAAAAATGTGTTTGTTTTGTCAGTTCAAGGTCTTGTAGAAATTAATAGGGATTTATTTGTCATTATTACAGCAGTTACTGTGTGTCATCGAAGAAGGAAAGAAAAATCTCTACCCAGGTATGAAGTAAAAAAAAACATAACGCAGGCTGAAATAAAGAAAAAATATAAAAGGGAATGAAATACAATTGGCAATCACCATACTTCCAATCAAAGGATGTTAACATAAGGTCAAAAATTACAGCTTAATATCAGTCTCGTCCTCTACATAAATAAAATCGATGAACCTGTATTTTAATGCAAGATCAGCTTAGTCATCTTTTTCTGGACTGAATGGCTGGTTGGAAAGCGTTGACACCTAGTTTCCTCAAAATCGGTAGGTACGAATTAAACATATGCCGACAGGCATGGTGTAGTTGACCCTCTTTCAGGCAATGAATATACGAATCTTTGATTTCAGCGACGAATAGGTTTACAACACAGACTTTAAGGAGCTTTGGAACGACTTCTGTAATAAAGTCAGCCTGCAGCTTGATTATCCATTTTCAATTTAAACATAGATGACTTGAAGAATAACAATAGTTGAATGCTATTCATCAAAACTTTTCTTAACCCTCGTCAGAAGTGGCTAGTTCCACGAGCAACCCAGCTCTTGTACATACTTGTACAACTCCCTTGTTTGATTTTTTTTTCAAATGTTTGAACTTTGAATCAGGTAAGAAAGTTCTTTGATTAGCGAAAGGAAAGCCAAAATGCCCTGACGTTACTGCACCTTGAGGTCAGTGCACGTCCAACAGTTGTGTTTGATTTTACCCAAGCCTAGGTTTATCCACGTGATATTATTTACACATGACTTTTGTAAAATTTTTTGTTCCATTATGTAAAAGTAAAGGATCCTCGAAACCCTGAGCTAACACAAATTGGTAGATGATGCTACAATACACCCACCCTTAAACTCGTTGTTTAATGTGGCAGCTGCATGTTCAGCCTCTATGAAAATGTTTAATACTCTCAATCTGCTTCAGTCCGCTTTGACAATCAAGCAAACTGATACTCTGGCCATTTTGCGGTCCACTGATAGCATTACAATTTCCTTAGTTCCCTTTTTGTGTACTGTTGTTGCCAACAAGACTTCCAACAAATGTTCCACCGTTGGCCTAGATATAATTTGGGGCAGATTTCAATTTCTCCTGGAGAGATCAAACTTAGACTAAATAGGAAAACATCGTGCTCGTCAACTCCTTTTGATGCTATTATGCCAGAGGTGTCGGCTCCTTTAATAACATTAATGAGGCCGCATAACTTTAACCTATGATCTTTGAGTGGCATTGACCGCTTTTTCCTTCTCTCCTTCCATCTCATATTACAACAGTTTCATTTTCTTCATTATCAATAATCTATTCAAACAAATTTTCTTCCTTTTCTGTGGGGGCTGTTTTCCAACCACAACCTCAAGAAATTTGTGTTTCTTCCCTTTGTCTAGAGAGGTAAATTTCTCAATATCTTCTTTCTCTTAAGGCATTCACCATGGTCTCCTCACGGTTTTGGCGTGTTCAAAGTTAGGTTTTTTCCCTTTTTGATAGCATTCAGTTTGGGATTCAATAGAATAACTCCTGAAAAGGGAATTGATGCTCACACAAGGGATGATTCGTTATTAAATCACTATTCCCGAAAGACTCTCGTTATGGGAGGGGGCGCTTTTTCGAGGAAAGAGGGTAATTGAGTATCCCGATAAATGATCACCAAAATACTGGGATCTATTGTCAAAATGTTTGCCAATATGAATTGAATTTTCAGGGACACGTAACATCTTATGCTGCAGCAAAACTAAAAACTTGTAATTTTTTTGTTGCATTTGAAAGTAACATAGAAAATATTCAGCTTCCAGTGCTCCATCCATAGACCCTATTTAGTGTTTAAAAATCCCCTAAACTCCACTTCTCACTTGGTTCTTTCGGTCACATCAATGGGACCTGAGACAAAAATGATCGTATTATGAGACGAAGACATTATCTTTATAATGCTAGAAGCAAGATGATATTTGAATCTCCTTGATAATGTAGTATTCACTTTGTCGTAAATGTTCTTCCACTAGCAGCATACTTTCAATAAAATAACTAATAAAAGCTAAAATATGCAATTTTATGCATATAAGCTTACATTATTTTTGTTTTTCTTGTCTTATTGTTGTATGTACATTTTCGCGTGATTTACATTCTATATATCAATATTGCATTTTCATCTGGCAATCTGGCAATCAATAAGGGTTAGTTCATTTTAATTTTGCTACACTGTACTTTTTAATTTTCTTTGAAAATTTGGCTGACAATCTTTGAAATGCTATGGCCAGGGCCGTAAATCTCTCTTGTCAATTAGGGAGAAGTGGTCAACAAAGCTAATGGATAAAAAGTGAGAAAAGGGTTACAGCAACCCCGAGCAAGTTACAACAGGAGTCTTTGGCACTATTCAGATTTTGAATTGATCTTACTGTGTAGGCTGCTATCTTTCTTAATAGTGAATAGTTAGATTTCACATGGTATCAGCGGCAATCAATGGTATTTCTAATTTTCGAGCAGATACCTAAAATTGCGGGTGTTCATTACTATGGGTTTTTAAGGTTTTGGTCACCTTATGTCACTGTTTCTCATGGACAGTTTCTAAAAGAGCAAATACCCTTTATTGGAGTTTACTCAGCTCAAANAAAGCTAATGGATAAAAAGTGAGAAAAGGGTTACAGCAACCCCGAGCAAGTTACAACAGGAGTCTTTGGCACTATTCAGATTTTGAATTGATCTTACTGTGTAGGCTGCTATCTTTCTTAATAGTGAATAGTTAGATTTCACATGGTATCAGCGGCAATCAATGGTATTTCTAATTTTCGAGCAGATACCTAAAATTGCGGGTGTTCATTACTATGGGTTTTTAAGGTTTTGGTCACCTTATGTCACTGTTTCTCATGGACAGTTTCTAAAAGAGCAAATACCCTTTATTGGAGTTTACTCAGCTCAAAAGATCATCAGCAGAAAACTTGCCAAAAGCATGTTTTCTATTTCTTACTCTGTAATAAACGTGTTAACTACTTCATAAAGTTTAATTACCATGGTGATTTCCTTACAGATTAAACCCTCCCTTGATGTGAGCCAAGCCAGGGTTTCCACATGAAGCTCTCAGATGGATTTTTAAGAGTTTCATTTATGGCAATGTTTTTTCACCAACAGCGTTCGTAGCAGGGTTGACAAGAATTATTCGTGATGCTTTCACTGACGAGGAATCAGTATTTTGAACCTCTGTTCGGCTCATAAATGATTTGAGATCAACACGTTCACTTTTACATCAGAGATCTTGAGCAGCAAAAGTTTCGCAGATCCATTTTAAGATTTTCTGGATAAAAACCCCATAAAAAACGAAAGAGCGCCATTTCAGTCTTCTCCGGTTTTCCACTGAAACCCTTTCACAGCATTTGCTGTTGGTGAAAGTGGTACCGATAATCGTCTTGTTCAAGCCTTTGCGTTATTATTCGTCTTGAGCTTGAAAATACATCGGCTTGTGGAATTCCTTTGGAGATTCAGGAAAGTACCAGGGTGCTATTGTATCATAATGATCTTACCGGGTCGACTTCTTTTTCTAAATACAATTGCTTCATCAGTATCATAGCGTTTGTGCAACTACTCAAAAATATAAAAAATATTTCAAATCAGTCATCATTCTGACCTCGTTTCAGCGAGTGTAATTTTTTATTTCATAATATTCAAGTGCGAATAGACTTGGGTCTTTCAGAGTTTGGCTTAGCTTACCAAATTGCTCCTTAATGAAAGAGCTTGGCTTGCACCTCAACAAGTACTTGACCCTTTTCATGCTAGCTTTGAGGGCTGCTGCCTTGATCGCTTTCTCTTCATCAGTAATAATATTTTTCTTTCTTGAGAGACGGGAAAATTTCAAAGTTATTAAGGATGCCTTCAACAGCCTGTTCTCTTACCGTTCATCTTGTTGGCGTAATTCATGCAGTCCTGCATATGGGTTGTCAGATTCATTTTGGAGAACCTCTAAATTACTGTAAATTATACTTGGGAAACTTACGAATGAACTTTATGAGCTCTTTTCATATCCCAAATGCTTTTTTAGCGTATGCCTTTCATATTGTCGACACATGCCATATTCAAAAAAAGACCATGACAGAAAACATATAAACATGATCCATTTTCTTTTTTGATGATCGCAGCTACAGTCTTAATCTCTCCCTATGTGGCTACTGCTCTATCATAACAGTGTCTCCTTGGATCTTGGATATCAAGGTCAACTCATTTCAGGACATCTTAAATAAAATATGAAATAGCTTTTGTTTTAAGTCATCCAGTGCCTGTATGACAAAGTACTCTTCGTGGGGCAGTACTTCATCATCTAACTATCTAATGCAAATAATCCGTTCTTCCTGTCCGGGTAAATCACTTGTTTTGTCAGATATCATACTAAATTTTCTGCATTCAGAATTCTTTATGACTACTCGGGTTGTCCGTATACCAAATAGGTTAATGAGTTCATTTACAACCCCAAGAGAATTAAGCTTATTATACTTTTTATCAAGGCATTCGTTAATATCCAGATATGTTTTGCCTGAACCGCTAAATATTAAGAGTGGAATATAATCAATGTCTTTGACTCCTCTATTAGAATCCCACGGGCAACGATTTGCCTTTCCTGACATAAAAGGAACAGAAATGACTGTAAAAATTTACCAAACTTCAACCTGTTACGTTGCTTTTCTTGTTCTACACTCATCAATTCTCACAGATTTGTCCTGAGTAGTTTCCAGAAAGGTGATGAGTCACAGTGTGGTTGCCTTGTGAGACTCACTATGCTGGTGCTTTTAAAAAGTGTTATTCTCTTAAAACCCCTTTTCTCAGTTCTTAAGACATATTTTTGCAAAGTCATCTTTCTAATGATAGGTCGTTACAAGTTTTACTTTCTCCACTCTTCCACAAAAATGACATAGGTTTGTTCAGACAGTTTATAGTTGTGGTACAATGGCAGAAAGGTTTTGGTCTCTTCGTACTTATACAGACCCAAAGGATAAATGGAACCTGAGATATTTAATAAATATTGACTATTTTCTGTAGTAATCTGTAACAAGTATGAACTGGTGATGACGTGAACCACCATCTGCCGAGCCCCGCAAAGACTGGTGTTACATCAAACGGATGAGTCAAGGAGACGACACCATTCTACTTGGGTGGATAACGCTTATTAACAGTAGTTTTAACTAGACCTTGACACGATAATACAGTGCATGATATAGCATGATGCAATGACAAGGAAAATCAGAGTAGTGCTAACCTTGGGACCAGGAACTCAATATCTTTGAAAGAAGACGGCAATAATATCTCACGAAAAATCGTTTTGGTTCAAAATTTTGTGCGCTCCCGCTCGACGAATGTAAGAGTTTTTGCACGAAATAAAAATGATACTTTGGCAATTACGTATGCTTATGCTGCATACATAATTACTTCTGTTGGCTTTTTCTAAAGAATTTTGATAACAATATTGTAAGCATGTACGGAACCAGCTGTAATTTCTAAAAGGCGGAACAACATAACCTTCAAACAACATTTGGGTGGCTTCCGAATGCATAGTGTTAACCGATTGTCATATGAATATTTATTACTTACAAGTCTGGGTACTTGAATTCGATAACCTACAAAGAGAGATTTCTACTTGTATAATGGTATTCATGTTTTTCGTTTTGAAAAATCAGAGGGATGTTATTGCTGGTCGTGTACACATATAACATTTTGTATTACTGGTCGTGTTATTCAGATAGTTGTGTTTCGTAAACTGCATTGAATAAAGTTTTATTTATTTTTCTGCTACTTCCATCTACGTCATAAAACCAATTGTAAATGTCCCTAAATATTTAATAAATTAGACTCAAATGTTGTGACTATTGGTAATAGTGAGACAATGGCTTTAGGACAATACAAAAAATGTATTGTCTCATTTCCTTTAAACCTTTTTCTTCTTCTTCTTCTTCTTCCTTTAGCTATACTCCCAGTAATCAGGGGTCAGCAGCACGAATCATTCTGCGCCATCGAGGCCTGTCCATTGCATTTTTCACTACATCTTGCCATTTCAATTTTTGCCTTCCCACAGACCTCCTATCTTGTAGTGGCTCTCTTCTTGCCCTCTCCACCACATACACTCATTTCTACCCCTCGCTAAATGCCAAAATCATCTCGACCTTGCTTTTCTCAACTTCTCAATTATACATGTTTCTTCTTTCTTCGTTAGTGTATCTTTCCAGCAGCGTCACTCCTAAAACCAATCTAAGTATTCTCATTTCTGTTGGCATTAACATCAAATCTTTTTTCCTTCCTTCTTTACAGCTGGCCACAACCAACTATCTCTGTACTTATTTATGTTCTCTCTAATGGGCAGCCACGTTTTTATCTTAGAAGTCTTCATCAGTTTCCTTCTTGCCGCTGTACTCCATTTCATTTTCATCACCAGTAACCGATGTTGACTAACTATCGCCTCTCCATTTATAATACTACAGTTTTCAACCCTCCCTCCTGTCCTCTTGCTTCAGGAGAAAGAAGTCAATTTGGGACCTTCTTCCTTCACTGTCGTAAGTCACCAAATGCTGATCTCTTTTCTTAAAGGTGGTATCCACGCACTATAGATCGAAACTTTGCACTAAGTCTAGAATCCTTTTTCCTTCTTCATTTCTCCTACCAAACACAAAGCCAACTTGTTCTCCATCATATACATCCTTGTTGGTACCAACGTGTCCATTTAGATCACCAGCTACTTTGACTTGCATCAATCTGTCAGACTCCTTTTCACTCCTACCACTTTTTCCTTCAAGCTGGCATGCAGCATTACTCCTACTCCATTTCGTCTATATTCCCCTCAGCTGTAGAACAGTTTGAATCAATCCCCGAACTCTTTCCCACCATTTCTTTTCCATCTTTTTTCCAGTACACATAGCACCTAAAGCTTCCTTCTCCTCATGCAATCTACTAGTGTGGAATTGGCACACTTCACGTGCTTATTCCGCATTTTTCTATTTGTCTCTTTAGTCATGCCCGTGCCCACACGGTACCTCTCGTCTATTTCCCACACCAGTCGGGAGACCCCAGCACGTGTCGTTTGGGGAGGACGCCCTATCCCTATTCACGATTCTATTTGCAGTTGAATGCACCATGCCTGTAAATTTTGGAGAAATGATTTTCACGGTCGCATGTCCTTGCTGACATCAACCACCCTGTAGGGGCGATCCGTATGTCTTGCATTCTATGGTGTCTTACGTGCTTTCTGTCCCTCTTTTTCTTGATCTGTTGCTTCTTTTCGGGTCTTCTATAGATGGGAATCGGTGAAAGACGAAAATGGGGCCACTGTTTACCAGGGATACCATAAATGGAAGACCCAGTTTTAAAAGAATTTATGTATTTTCTTGTGTACTGCACAAATTTCCCGAAAAACACAAATCACATTGACGCATTCCACACCTAAATGCAGATGACATAATTGATATGATCCATTTTATTGAAACTTGTACACCTTTATTACACAAATATTTTGCGTACTTTGATAGCTCAGTCGCAGTTCTTTACATTTGTGACTGAACGAATATTATGTGGTTTCCATATCGATCTTTGAACCCAGGCTCAGATCCTCCAAGTGATGTCCGATGTCGATACTTCCGCTGATATACAATGCAGGAGGAGGACCGTCTTTTGGTAACTAATGCACTCGTTGCTACTTTTACAATTACAATTTTTTACTCAGGAACCCCATATTTGGCATGAAACAGTAACTAAGCTTTACGATGCTTTTGTTGAAGTTTTTGTGAAGTTTGTGGTGTGGTGGGAAGTGCGTGGGAAGTGCGTGGGAAGTGCGTGGGAAGTGCGTGGGAAATGCTTAAGCTGGAGAAAATAGTGACGTATGTTTGTTTTGACATTTTCACTGAAAGGAGACTGGAATCATATTGCTTTTATGTTTCTATTCCGCCTTCTAATGTTTGGAGGATTATATATTTAATAGAAAGGAAATTATTAAAATAAACAGAACGAAAAAGCAAGAAGTAGAAAGGAAGGTTTTTTCTGACCTAGCATCAGGAAAATGATGGAAACACAACTTTTGTTTTCCAAAAACTTTGAATGAAAAATGAAAAAGAAGTAGTGAATAGTCATATTTCTAACATGATGCAACAATTTAAAATATAGAAAATGTAGCAAAAATCAACTAATGGGGGAAAAGTATGAAAAGAGAGGAATACCTGCTTCCGTTATTGAAAAAGAAAGACAATAAAATGCTATTGGTTCAAAGAGTGAAAGTGTGGGATTTAAGCAACATACTGTGTATTGGCTGTTTTAAATCACAGGAATTAGTACAGCTACTATCTGAACAAATTATTTATTGTAAATAATGATGGTGGTAATATAGATTAGGTAATATCATTGGATGGTAGTTGATTATCCTATCTGTTTAGTGTGATGAAGTATTAGGAAAGGTAAATTATCATCATGGTAAATAAAAAATAGATAAGTAGTGTTCTGAATTGTATTACTTTGAAACAGAAATACCTTTGTTTTTTGAAGATCCTCATTTAAATGTACTTTATTATGTTTACTAATTCAACGTCTCGAGGTCTTTCTTCTCGGTAATTTTAAACGTGATCACATACAACAACAAGTTGTATGGGCAATCACACATTCTTTCTCCTTTGGACTGAGCAGCCATCTGCAGGCCTTAATATTCACCCTGTTCCTAGCAAAGCTGTTTTCTGTGCGTGTTCAATTTTCATGTAGAAAAGGGCATTTTCTTCAGTTTTAATAGCATTTATACATCCTATCAGACCCGGTCCGCCTTTAGTTCGTCGAACATATAGGCTGTCTATATCACTTTGGGGGTGGAGTTCCATATTATCTTACTCGTTTATCTTTCAGCTCAATATTCCTGTACCCTATCTGAGGAGGACTATAGCCTATGCATTGATTGCTTTGATCTTGTTTTATCCATTTAATTTGCTTTTCAGTATCAGTGTGACCCTTCTAAAGCTTTCTTTCTTAAACGACTCAGTCATTTACTTTTATTACACTGAGTCACTTTCTTATACCTTCCTTCATTTATCTCCTTTGCCGTTTCCCTCAATGGCAATACAATTGCATTTGTTCTACTAATTTCTCCTTTCTTCAAGATCAAAATACCACACTTCTTAATTCCAAATTCCATTTTGATATCACAGCTAGATATTCCAATTGTAGCTATTATCACATCCAATCCTTTGTATTCCTTCCCATAAAGCTTCAAACCACCCATGAATAACAAATAATTTAATTATTCACCACTTTTGAGCCTGTGTCCAACCTTCTATTTTCTTAAAATATGACTTAAAAGAATCAAACATACTACAAACAACAGTAGTGATTATTATAATTTTTATTATTATTAATTATTATTATTATTATTATTATTGTTGTTGTTGTTATCTCCACCAGCACGAATGTACTTACAAAATAGGCTTAAGCGTTTTGGGCTTGATATCAGTTCACATCTAGTCTGCTATTCCAAATCCTCTATATCTATTTAATATTATTTTTACAATTTTCCTGCCCGCAATGTATGTTTGGATCAGTTGAGCTGGCCTAAGAAGTTCAAGTGATTCAAACATACATTGCGCTGGTCATTCTAAGGGAGGCTCAGCCCTTTATGCGCGATTGGGGATTAATGTCCAATGATAGCGACAAGGGAAACGAATGCCAAGCTTAAAGGAAATATTTCATTGCAAAAAATTATCTGCTGTTGGACAAGCGCCGATAGTTTACTTTTTTACAACACTAGATATTGTTGATTTTCAGATTATCGGGGCTATTGTCGTTACTCTAGTATCTTAAAGAGTCTTCAAAATGATTTCGCTTTCTATGCCTAGTACTCTAAAAAAATATCTACTGGGGTGATCTGGTAGAGACATTTCTCACTTTCAGGACAATTTATGGTTGATACATGTACTATTTTTGGTGATTTGGGGCTCGTCCACTTCATTTCGTTACTGAACTGTTCAACTCAAGACACAACGCATTATCAGGAGAAACAACGTCAGGTTTCGATCCATTCTCCTCTACCATTTCTATGACATGACAGACTCTTCCTTCTAGAGGTGTCCTGCACTCAAGTTCAACATTATATCGGGTAAGATTGAAATTCTTTAGTGGTCCGTGTAGCTGTCGTCATCTTTCTTTAGCCAAAAGTAGCAATTTGCCTTCTCTACTTTATCTTGGATATGGTGCACAAGACTTTTTCTTTACTTTGGGGTGAATCTAAGATCTTTCAGTAATAAAAACACTCTGTTAAAAACGAATTTTTTACTCCGAGCTTTATCGGGTGACAAGAATCTGACCATCGATTGTCTTTTCACAACTTCACCAAAATCTTGAAAATCTCATCTTTACGTGGCCCTGCGTCGTCAATGTTACTGTCTCATGACACTGTCAGTCATATAAAAATTTTCACCATTGTTCTGTCTTTATACTATCAGGTTCATTTGAATTCTCTTCCTTCACTTTTGCCTCACTCATTACTCATTACTCATTACTCCCTTTAGAGAACCTGTTGTGTTTTTTCTTTTGTTGCGGTCTTTTGCTCTCATTGCCAATGAGAACATTACTTTCTTACGCTTTGGCTAGCAGAACTAGTACCTGGTTGTGACTCAATGTATATTCGTATTCAGAAGCAAGAGGGTAAATTGATAAAGTTTGTCTTATCCTGTTAGCCAGCTCTTTCATACTTGATTTGTCTTTTGTGTCCTTCCTTTCATAATAGACAATAGTAACTTACGTCATTATAACCCCTTGTCATCACATTACATTGATTTGATTTGTTGCTTTTGTTGTGAATACATTCCAGACAATTAAATTGATTTCAAAGCAATTTGTGTGCCGAATGTAGAAATTAAAGTAATCATTGTATTTCTGTTTATGTAGAATAGGAAATGTGGGCGTTTTTTCGGGGTTTGGGAGTACGAAGATTGCAATATTTTTGCTTTAATGGCTGCAAATACAAGACCAAAATGTAAACAAACACTTTTAACAAGATTGTCTTGTGCCTTTGGGCATTAAAAGTTATACCCACAAAGATAAAAGTGAGAATGTTTGTTTGTCTGTGAAGTAAATTTATAAGAAAATTACTGAACCTGGGAAGCTGAAATTTGGAATGTGAGTCTTTCTTTATCCGGGGAAGGATCTTAGAAATGAAAGGCTGACCTCGGAGTCATCCAACCTGATTCGGATATATTCTGGAGCGTTAGGGGGTTGCCAATCCCATTTTCAAGGTGAAGGAAGCTTCAAGTCAAAAATTAAAAATATAAAAATTTCAAGATTAGTTTTAATAAATAAATTCCAAAACAAAAATAAAACAATATTTAAGCTTTTTTTAAATTAAGAGAGTTCATTTACTGTAAAGTAATCTCCTTAACCGTACAAGTCCTCGGTAGTATAATGGCGACTGTCCCCGCCTGTCACGCGGGAGACCAAGGTTCGATTCAACGCCGTTTTTGCCAATATATTGCCATAGGTTTTTATTTGAAGTTCTAACATTGTCTTTCGTAAGATTAGCAAAGTTATAATTACCTATTTCTTCTATACCACACCCCAAGTATTAGCAGTTCTTTGAACTGAAATAGTCTCCCATCACATTTCTAATCGACCAATACCTTACAATTATCTTGATAGGGCCTTTTTAGCCTACTAAACTGCACCTTTTTACCCGAGCAACGCCGGGTACTTCTGATGGTGTATTTAATAAAATAAACTTCTATAAAGCTTTATTAGCAAGGATATCATCCTAGATTGCTATCTATTGGTAAAATGAAAGGTAGGCGGTAGTTGAGGTATTGAAATCCCACTGTAGTTTGATAAGGTGATTGGAATGTAGTTCCTTTCTGACCACTGTTTGATTTATATGCAATTTTGCACCAGTCACAGGTGATTTGGCTTTCATTCTTTAAAATGAAGGACAGGCTTTCTGTATTGATCACCATTAATGAGCTCATTAACAACTGGATGCCCATCAGAAGCTCAGACCAGAATTCAGCATTAAACCATACCTGAGTGTGCAAGCTATTTTAACTCTAATTCACTGTAGAAAAGTTTAATATGTGATTCAAGGTGAGTGCAAAACTCAACTTCGTAAGAAAAAATTTATTGAAACGACTCGACGTCAATAAGAAGAGGTTCAAAAAGTACTTTAGAAAAGCGATAGAAGACTGTCAAGAAAGGTTTGTTTGCGAGCTGTAAACAATATTAATATATCGAAAAATAACTTTTATAGAAGATTTGTAGTTAATTTGTTAAATATGTTGCGAACCTGTCTTTCTTTAAAAAATGAATTGGAAAGACTATGATGAGAGACCTTTGGTTACTGGTTGTAACCGGCTCTCTCTCACACAGAATGGCTTAAGATCTGCCAGTGCATTACCGGTAGTGGCAAAGTGAAGATATATGAATAATAATAATAATAATAATAATAATAATAATAATTGGCAACTTTGCAACAAAGGAGGCTTGGAAAGAGCTGAGAAATGGTATGAACAGCAACCCGAAGCAGTAATTGAAAATGAGAATTTCAAGCTCCTATGGGATTTCACCATTCAGTGTGATAGATTTATTGAAGCAAGGCGGCCAGATATTGTGTTGGTAGATAAGAGGAACAAAGAAGTAAAAATAATAGATATTGCTGTGCCAGGAGATTCAAGAGTAGCAGAAAAAGAACTTGAAAAGATTGAAAAGTACCAAATGTTGAGAGAAGAAATAGGTCATGTATGGCAAATGAATAAAGTTACGGTGATACCTGTAGTAATTGGAGCATTGGGAGTCATTTCAAACAAGTTTGAAAGATACATGGAGAAAATGGGTGTGAAGATTGAGATGGCAATTATTCAGAAAACGGCACTGCTTGAAACAGGGAGGATACTGCGAAAAGTCTTGTCTCTTTAGAGAAACAGGAGAAGGAACTTTGAGACCCCTGGTGACTTGTTGTTACCCGCTCTCAAAGATAAAAGAACAAAAGAACTTTCCAGACAAACATGTCTGAGATTTACATTAATAATAATAGTAACAGTAATACAATCTGGACTCCCTTTTTCAAACATCTTTCAGAAATAAAAAAAATTGTTTTCGCTACAAAATGCAGGGGAAACGCTGACCATACTAGAAACATGACCACAGTTTTGACGGGGTAAAGAAATTGGAAAGAGGTAGTCACACTTTTCATGTACATCGAAAGGGATAATTTTTTCATCGCTAAAAAGGCTAAAATAGTTGTATTAGATATCTACCTCTGTTGTGGTTACATCCTTAAAAAAACTGCAAAAACAAGGAATGTCTCCACCAAATTTATGATTGCTTTAAGCTCTATGACTAAAAGTATGTTTAAAAGATGTGTACTAAATCAGAACGTTCAAAACACATTTTTTACTTCAATTACAGATGATAACTGCTTTATCTATTTTTTGGATGATCAATCATTAATTTTTATCAAAGGCATGACATACAGATACTCTATCAATTAACATCTCATATGAGTTTTACTGGATCAACGAATGGGAATGGTGATTTTATTTTGACTTTCATGATAAAATTTTATCATAATCCATAAAAGATTACAGTTATATCTTGGTTGTTGCTAACAACAAATATATATCTTATATATATCAGTTATATATATATATATATCATATATATATATATATCAGTTATATCTTGGTTGTTGTTATTGGTTGTTGCTTAACTACGCCTTCTCTTGGCAGTAAAGAAATACTTTCTACTCTCTCTGTTACATCTTAAATTCATTGACTTTGCATTTGGACAGTAAAATTTCCACATTGTACTTCTACTTTGACATAAGTAGGATGCTAGTGAGAGGAAACCCAACAAATGTACTTAAGAAGTAATGAAAAATAGAATTTTATTTCCTTGGTCAAGATCGGTACAAGACTAGACAAGACCACTAGATGTATGAAGCAGTGAAGAAGAAGAAGAAGAAGAAGAAGAAAGAAGAAGGAGGAAGAAAATAATCAGGACGAGAAAAAGACAGTAAATACGTAACCCAAGAGATAAGACTTTACCTTAGACTTTCAAGTCATATGATGAATGAAACCACTAAAAACCAAAGAGGTGTACAATGTTGCTGTTCTGGGAAAGAAGCTGCATTTGTAGAAAGAATTATGTAAACAAGATATAATAATTCCTTTTAAATGAAGATGTTCAGTGAAACGAGCCACAAGAGATGCAACTAACTAAACTGGTACTAACGAAAAAAGCTCTTTGGAACATTTCCTGTGTCATTAGCTCTGGGAAAGACATAGTTCGACATATCTTTTCAATTCCCTTTTTTGTGGGTTACTGTACCTTCTTTTTCTAGCCCACGCAATTTCATTGAAGGTCAAGTACCATCAATCTTAAAAGTAATATCATTGTCATATAAAATAGTCGTCCTACATTTTCAGTCTCCTTAAGTGGTAAAATCTCAACAGCATTTACTCAGCTAGACAGGTGGATGAAAATCACTACCTAGTATTCCAAACAAATGTAGGGTTAAAACCTCCTGTAATGTAAACCAGACACAGTCCACATGTGGGGTTTTTAAAGAATTATAATTTTGAATGGTAATAGCAAAAAGACTTAACGTTATCCTCAAAAACCTCGGAAACTAAAAAACTGTTTACAATGCCACCATCTCAAGATTAGATATTTGGACAGTGCTTTAAAATGAAATCGCTGGATTTGTAACCTCAAGACATTTGTTGGTTTCAATGCTGTCAATTATTAATGTAAAAATGATATTTAAAAGTTGGAAAATATTTGGAATTGCAGAGATGTGAAACTTATGGGTGAAATGTCCTGGATCAAATCATTCAGCTTTTCTCTCGTCCCATAATTCGAAATTGTTAATCTGTTTATGAAATTCTTTAAATAAGAATCTTCTTTTCCCAAGAGATAGCAGTAAGTTTCATTGGCAGTCACCACCAACCATCATCAATCATCGAAAAGTCAACATAGTTTTACAAAGTTCACAACAAAGACATTTAATTCTTCATATCCAGCAGCCATAACACTTATAAGAAGAGATAAAAGAAGCTGGGAATTTTGATTCTAAGAATAACTAAGATATTTTAGAAATTCTTGAAACAAAAACTTCAATGGAAAAAAATCTCTGGTCTCTCTCCTCTACAATGTTAAACTTAACTGTCGCATTCGTACTAATCGAGGGATTTCAGCTAAAAAATAGTAGTTATTTTTTTCTAACAATAAAAGTATGTCGTTTGATGACATCGTTCTTGTAGATAAGCTGTATTTTGCAAATGCCAAATGCCACATCTGTAGCTCATTATTGCTCATTTCATTGCAAACAAGAATGTGTGCGCCTTGATATGCCATGTACTTTAAATAAAACTAACTTATATGAAATTCTGAAAGAGAGGGTTCATCGTAGGTTGCCTTACCGCTAGTCATAAGCTAATTTCATTAATGATGTAAACATTCCAAGCCCTCAAGAGAGGAAGCAGGGTAAAAGAGGAGAGAAAACAAAACGCAACTTGGGCAGCCTCGCTTGATTGGTCTCGTTTCCGCTTTATCAATTAACTTTACTTCACTTGTTTGCCTTTTCCCCAAATTAGTCATGCCAGTTTATTTTCTATTTTAAATCAAAGAATGTAACCCTTGCCTTGTTCCTGTGTAATTCAATCTTATTAGGAAGCACTTCCCACGTAAATATGTATGTTACTGTATTAATTTCAGAGCTTTTCTTTTTTTTAACGTAGCCACAAGCAATAACATGATATTACGAACAGGGAACTAAATAAACATTCTTTTCATCTGATTCACCAATCATAGATCTCAGACTTATCTTTTTTACTCTCAGCTTTCAACAGAAGCTTTCTTTTCTTTCAGATCAGATGTGAATGGAATTGTTAATGCTATTTGGTGACGTCTGCCAACTTCAGAGGAACAAATACCCAAGTTCTTTCAGGAAGCCTCATTTTAGGCTTATTAAGATTGCTTTTGTTTTACGCATCTCCTTCAAAGATGTCTTTTGATGCTCGACTTCTGTTTGATGAAAAGTTTATTTTTACAAGCAGTTAAAGTAATTTCTCATTGTTTAAATTAATCTTGGCAGGTCCAGCACATTATTTTCAATTCTTCTGCCAGATGTAGACGTCTGTCAAGAGTTAATTTAATCTAAATAAAAAGAGTGGCAAAACAGCAGCTTGCAATTAAAATTACTTCCTTCGTGGTCAAAATCAATCAAGGAAAATAAACATGAATATAATTGGGCTCTTCAAGATTTAGTTCGACTTTTAAAAATTGAAAACAGTGGGGTTACAACAGAATTGGTTTTATTTTATTGATATTAAAAGATATTGACAAAGATTTGACAGTGGTCGATTTAAATGTTCTCAAATGTGAGAAAGAATATAGTCTGTGGAAATCAGGCAGCTCCAAAGCCCTAACAAAAATGTATGCAGGAAGATAGGCAAATACAAAGGGCTCCCAAGGGAAGGGTAAATGAGTAGGCAGAAAGGTGGCTCCCAATCCAATTTCTGCAACAAACTTACTTAGCAAAGTTGTTGTTTTATTTTGGTGGTTTTGTAAACAAATAAACTTTACAGTAAGAATGGTAGAGGGAGGGCCCAAGACCCTTTCAGGGTTCAGAATCTTCAGAGGAAAGATTCACTAAATAAAATATTCCATCCAATACAATAAATGATTTTCTAGGTAATGAAGCAATTATAAAAGTACGATGACATCTTGATCAGGTGATGTTATATATTTCTTTAGAAAAACAGATAATTAATTTACCAATGCTTGGATATGCACCAAAATGGTTTTGATAAATTGAATTTGGCTTGATGTAGAGCCAGACGTCACATCAAGCTTTCAAAGCCAGTAAATGCAAATTCATTTTGCCAGGAAGCTCTTTAAAAGATAAATGAAGCTTTGAAAAACAGGATAATAAGGTCTGTTATAAATTTCCATTTTCTATTCAGATATTTTTTAAGGACTCCTAAAACTTGACAAGCCTTAAAGAAGCCCAGCTTCATGTTCAAGCCCAATTCAATTGCTAAAGGTCAAAGTTGGTATTCAGTTGATACAATTTTCTTTTCTTGGAGATAATTGCTGATGAGCTCAGCTACTTCATCTTTGTATTGTTCAAAAAAAGCTATTGACAATGCTAATGTTTATTTAATTGTGCTATTCACTTTCTGTAGGCCTTTCCTCTTCCTAGGTGTAAAAAAATTCCAGCTGCGATCCAAATTCTACAACGTAACAAAACTACAAAGAGTCTTAAAAGAAAGCCTTTCATAGTTCAAAAAAGCACCAACAGGAGGTACAAGACCTGTAGAAAATCTCTGCTTAAAAGGCCTTAAGTATTAAAGTAAAGTAAGTCTCGACATTTAACTGGTAAAGCGTTGTTTGTTCAACCTCATTTTGAAATTTTGGCCTCACAGCTTCGATGCTTTTATTAGAGAGAGAGAGAGATGTATTCGAGACTAAGAACATTATCAAAAGGCAGCAGAGCTTTTACTAAGTAAAGAAAAAATTTCTTTTAGTCGACTTTTTGATAGTCCATAGCCATTTAAGTTTAACCTTCACTTTTTATCACATCTTTTAGGTTAGAATTGAGCTGGAGTTCTACAATACCCTTAATATCTCTATCTTCGTTACGAATGTTTTTGAAAACGTTGACATTATCGCCTTGCCCTTATCAATGTTTACAACATCGCAGTAGATCTTGAAAATATTGTTGTTATGCCCATACTGTCCTACCATCTTCTGATCCTTCATGCTCCATGATGAAACCGCAAGATGCGAATGACATTTCTTTCAGGTCTAAAGTACTCCTTTTATGGTGGGTCTATAAGAAGAAAGATTTATTTAGACCTTTGGTTCAAGCTCTGACACTCCATTAGTCAAGTGTCTACGGACTCCCAGGCAAAAGTTGATGCTTGCCAAACTAAATTAAATGAAAAATTTTTGTACCATACTTCTTAGTAACTTTTCAAACCATATTTCATGAAGCAGAAGTAGTTAAAAAATATTGTGTCTTGAAGTCTCCTATTAAGCATTTCACTTGCCTTTTTCAGTGGAATAACACCTTTCGCCAGCTGTTGATCTGTATTTGTTTTAGCTTTTTCATCACCAGTAATTTTCAAACTAAATGTTGCTGCTTTTCAATTTCTACTGTTGCGTTTGCGATCGTGCCATTCTTTTCCCATTTTTTCATCCATTTAATAACACCATTCATTTTGTAAAATATGCTTTAGCGTAACTCCTCAAATTATCAATTAGAAGACTAATCTAATGACGTTCTGTTGTTGTAATGTTGATATATAACCCAGGTCTGGCAAAAGCGTTGTACCAACTATCGATTCAGTTGTTTATTTTTTAGTCTTTAAGTCAATAATGCCATTTCCCTCCTCCCCCAAGCATTCCCTTGGCTTTTAGTAGAATGGGTTTTCTTGACGAGTGCAATTTAATTTCTCTCCTTTGTCATACGCTGAGTCAGTTGGCCTTTCACATCGTCATCAAAAGATATTGACAACCACCATGCATGCATTGCCATTTACTACCAGAAAAGTTGTTTAATTTCCACTCATGCAGTAGCTCTTCTTTTTTAACCATTCCTTAGATCTATGCTTTTGTATGTAACATGAAACCTCTGTTGGAGTTTTTTATTTTTCCTTGGTTTTGAAAAAGTGTTTGCTACTAACATTAGTTCAACACGAGTTAATTGCTTTTTCTTTTTAACAAGATGTTATTTTTTTGATTCTTTCCCATGGTAATTAATTAAAACTGAATCTGAAATGTGAATCTCTGTGCGCTCATTATATGACCAAAATATCTTTCAAATAATTATCATCAGTTCAACATCCCAAATATTGGACTAATGACCCAAATCGTGTGACTTGTTTCCCTCAACTTTTTAATCTTCATGCAATTGCTGTTCCTTTTACTTTTTCTTTCTTTTTTTCTTTGTTGTTCGTTATTTCTGTCGTTTTTTAGCAGTATCTTACACGTAGTGGCACTAAGCCTTGTATGGTTCTTAACCATCGCAAAAAATTTTGGTTTACAAGTATCAGGACTTTTAAATTCACTTGTTGAAAATTACACATGTTTAAAGAAATTATAGCAAAAATAACTATAACCATTATTTTGACAGCTGTCAGTTCACAGTCACAAACGTTTGTTTTTAAGCAACTTTTTACTGGTATTATTAGTAAACTGTTGCCCGGTTATTCCTCTACAAATTCAGCGATAAAATACATAGTCAAGAAGATATCTGATATCAATAGTACTATTACCAAATCTCGTTACAAGTCAAAAGATGTGGTCCCTTTAGAGAAAAGCTTTTTTTAAGAATTCGTAGTAGGAAATAATTACAATAGGTAAAGAAAAAGTGCGAGTGCCCAGAAAAAGGTAGATTTAATGCATCGGAGGTGAAACCATTAAGCCAATTAGCGAACAACCATGCAGTACGAAATATAACAGTTCTGTTTTAATTGACGCTCATAATACCCTTGATGCATTAAAAACACTGGTGCTCATTGAATGAAAAGTTCATTCCTCTGTTATATTTTTTCAATTTGAAGGAAATTTGCGTTTACAGTCTACTCCAATTGAAAAAAATCTGATATAAAAAGCTTACACCTATCATCATTTTATAAAGTTAACAGATTCATTAGCAGTGCACTGAGCTGTTTTTAGCTGAAGGCATTTGAATGTTGTTTATGATAGGACTTTGCATTGCAGAGAAAGAAAGTGCTGTTGACTGATTTCGATCAGATATAGACAGTATAGAAAAGTAATTCAACAGTTCATTGCGAAATTCTTAAGAACCAAGACAACAGTAAAAGAACTATAATCCTGTGACGCCTGTTATCTTTAAAACATAAGTGCAGCAAATATACAGCCATAACAAGTCATAGCATTCCTCAGGATGAAATAGAGTCAACCTCTTAATTTTGGTCCATAAAATCAATCCAATTTTTAATAGAAACAACGATAATTTGAGGGCCAATTTTGATATTCTGGGAACAAACTGTCACACAGGTAGGGCATATTCAGATATCGTTTTCTATTTTAATTTAGTGAAAACATCTACGCCAAGTTCTCCTTTTCTTTCCATGACAAGTGTCTGGGTCAACAATCCTGTTGCAAAGGAGTTGCTTTGTTAAACCGTCGTTAAATCAACACAATATAACTAATTTTAATATTGTGAATGTTTTTGGAACTTACATAGAAGCTCAATCTAATTCAACCAAAACCATAATAATTGCGTTGCAACATATATCTGTTGGCTTTCCCTAACAAAATCACCTGCACGACAACTTTAAGACTTGTGCTAACAAATTTGCAAATTCACTTTGTAAATGACAACATTGTCAATAATCTGTTTGACCAGTTTCGAATTAAAATACGTCTTTTGAATAATAATGTTAGCTAATATTGATTTTGACAGTATCTAATTCAATAGGTAACAGTATCCATTGATTGATATGAAAACGTGTGACCCTTGTGATTTCACATTTTGTAAATTATATTCTGAATCTTGTTTTCTGAACAAATTCAAGATCAGTAGACTTGGGATATTTGTGTCTCCCCCAAAATGGACCTTGGTGAATAAAATTTGCAATATTGGTAAAAAAATCCCTACCGTGCATGTTCTGACTTCTGAACTAAAAAATCCATTCGCATTTTCAGGTCGCTAATTGTAAAACTAAAATGTTACAACCAAAATAATAATAATATAATTGATTAATATATTAATAATAATTATTATTTTCTTCTTCTTATTGTTGTTATTATTGTTGTTATTATTATTGTTGTTATTATTATTGTTGTTATTATTATTGTTATTATTATTATTATTATTATTATTATTATTGTTGTTGTTATTATTCTTATATATGAGCAAAATGTTCATGAATTTTTATCTTGTTTACGGAGTGTTGAGAGAGAACAGATGTATATATTTTAGTTGGAACATTATAAACTTTTTTAAAACTGTTTTATATTCTTTGAGATCTGATGATGAGAAAATCCTTCTCGAAATATATTATCAATGATAAATGCGTTATTACTAGATATCTATTTTTCAGAAATTTCAAGACATATATTGTGTCTAGAACATGATGCTTTTTACTTTAAAAACTGCAACAGTAATTAGTAATCTTGACAATTCTGCGCTTCAAAGACTCATTGGAAGGTAAGAATATCAAAGATTTATCCTATCACGGGTCTTAAACTTTTTTGAGCTAAGTTTTAAGAGGTACTTTCCCTACCATCATGCCACTAAAGTGGCCACATTTTTCCAGAAAAACTATGTTATTCATGATTTTTCTATCTAGAGAACTAAAACGTTTTAGAGACTGATATCCACAGCATATATTTCAGGATAAAAGAACGATATGAAAAGTCTGGTCAGATGACCATATGTTTAGCCTTTGGGAGAATACACGGTAACTTGTCATCCATGCTATTGGGAAACATTGCACAGTAAAGTGATGGCGTATTTTGCAAGACGTGCTTGTTGTGATTTTCTGCTGTTCTGATAGATGGATTAAAGTGTTGGTTGCTTAAAAGCTGTTAGCCATGTAAATTAAATTAAAAAAAAAAAGAGGCACAGAAAGAGCTTTGTTTGACTGTCAAAACGTCTAAACGTAACTACGATGTTATTGAGGGGCAGAGATCAATTGTTGAGAATATCCAATTCTCTCTGATTCTTTAGTACGAGTGACCGAGAGATATTTCGAAAGAAAAACTCCAATTGATTCTGTACGTAACTAAACTTAAAACTAGCGATACATTGCGAGATACAATTCACATTGAGAAAGCTTAAATAGTTACAAAAAAGTTGCTTACAATTTTATTCCTCTGAAAGGAAATACAAATTTTTCCACTAATCAACGATACAGAATTCAATACGTAAAATAGAATATTGTCCAATCATAGTTGAGAATTTCCATTACAAATCAAGGTAGTGCCTCGGATTAATACTTGAATACGTTAGCTTTTTCCTGGTCTTGCTTTCGCAAGGAGACCTTGACGTCAATAGACATGAATATTTTAATCTAAAGGAAATAAAAACTGTGCGCGCACTGGGAATTCTAAAAAACCCAACATCAATTATGGCTGAGTTTGGTTATTTTCTTTACCCAACATTCTGATTTTGTAGCTCTTATTGTTAAAATATACCAGACGTATTTTTTTACCAAATGAATTCCGGCAAAAAAAGCCCAGGATGAATGAATATTTTTTTGCCAGAAGGTAGTCAGCCGAGAAAGGACCCTGCCACCCACTTCAAAATGTTCCTATCATGTATGATTCTATTCCTCGTCTGGTCAGTGTTTTGATGTTCTTTTTGTTGCTGGACGCTTTTATTTGTTTGCTTTTTGTTGTTTTTTAATGACTGCAGGACTACAATATACGGTAAAAATTCCAATTTGGGAGAAAATATGCTGCTTAGCGAAGGTTTGTACTCTCTGAGTGCTTTCTAGTTGTTCTGTGTTTACTATCCAACTTAAGCATGAAATGTATTAGTATGCATCAGGTTTGAAATATTCTAGAAGCCCTTGATGTATATGTTTCAGTGCCCAATAATCAATAACAAGGATTACTGACAGGATAAATAACTGTATTTTGGATACTGCGTGGAAATAGAACACGCGACGGTAACAAAAATACAAATGGGAATTCATGAGCTGATCTTAATGTTTGGGAAGAAACCAACCGATTTTGTTGAATCCCATGGCCTTGTTACATCATCTTTTTCCTATTGTGTTTTATGTTATTAAAAAAGTAATTTTGATCTGACAAAGTAATTTTTAAGGAATTTTACCAATGACCTTTATCTGCATTTAACGTACAAATAAATACTCAAATGCACAAATATGTTACAAAATATTTAAAAGTAATTAAGTATTTGTATATAATAAGGTAAATATATAATAAATAATAGCAAAATCAATCTCCCTTTTGGAATATCTTTAAGAAATAAAAATATTGTTCATTATAATTACTTTTTTTATTTCTTATTATATAGTATAAAAATATAGACAAAACCAATATCACAAAACAAAATAAAATATACCTAATTGAAATAGGTATCATGTATAGAGAAGAGCTTTGCTATTAAGTTAACTAAAACAGGGTATCTGATAATCATTTAATAGAATTATAACTTATTAAAAAACACACAGTGTCGATGTACTGTGAAAATGATGTTTAGTCACTGCTGATATTAGAAGAAAGAAGGTAAGTAATTGTTATTAGTAACACAGTAGGCTGCAATAAAAAAGGTCAGATCCTTAAAATATTGATCATCTATACCATATTAAAACTAAAGAAAAGAGTCGTACAGATGGTAATGCTTCATTACATTAGTGACCAGCTGCCACAATTCAACCAACCAACATTTCAACCTTTAAAAAATTCGTATAAATTGTTATTATTCATTTTATGTCATTAATAATTTATAGAGAAGAGATCACATTATCATCACCAAGTGAGACAAGATATTTTATTTATGCGTTGAACGCATACATGAATATTTTGTTATTTTTTAAGGATAACATTACATGGTAAAACATTTGGTTGAAGGTTTTACCGGCATCTACAGCATTAATTAGATTCGACAATATGCTTGTCTGGCATAACAGTCTTGTTAGATGGGTTAGAATTTCCCCAGTTAACTGCAGCCTTGTCAATTTACAGTTTGACCGGAAATGAAAGAAGAATTTCCTTTGAATTTTGTTAACAAATCAAATTTTTTAGGAAATTCCCAGTACTTTGATACTCAGATGATATTAAAAAATCTAAGGTTGTTTTTTTTTGGTGACCCTGAATCCGCTGTTAAATAACAGCAATTTTTGTTGATATTAATAAAGTGATAGTTTACATTATCTTTCAAAAATATAACCTCATTTACAGCAGCCGTTACAAGTTTAGTCCAAGCTTTCAAGACAGATTCTTTTGAGTTCTATTTTCTGGCTTAAGTTACTGAATGGCCGATGTAAATCAGTGTGCCAGGTTTTCAGAGGTAGAACATGAACTGTGGATTTCAAATGTTTCTTTCAATTTGAACCCGTTAAAAAGCCAAAATAGTATACTACGAATATTAAAGGTAAGACTATTTGGCAAGAAACCTAAATTTTATCACGAGCACAACACTATTCTAAATGACACTTAACATCTTTCTGCAGCTCCATACTTTCTATTACAAAACTTTTATCATCGAAGATAGATACCAGAGATAGAATGATTTTTAAAAAAGTGAAAAAATGTGTGAGCACCGAATTGAAATAGAACGAGTGCCTATTGTTATCATGGTTACATGCTTCACCACCTTAACTATTGATGATGCCTATTGTTATCATGGTTACATGCTTCACCACCTTAACTATTTATGATGCCTATTGTTATCATGGTTACATGCTTCACCACCTTAACTATTGATGATGACTATTGTTATCATGGTTACATGCTTCACCACCTTAACTATTGATGATGCCTATTGTTATCATGGTTACATGCTTCACCACCTTAACTATTGATGATGCCTATTGTTATCATGGTTACATGCTTCACCACCTTAACTATTGATGATGCCTATTGTTATCACTGGTTACATGCTNTTAACTATTGATGATGCCTATTGTTATCATGGTTACATGCTTCACCACCTTAACTATTGATGATGCCTATTGTTATCATGGTTACATGCTTCACCACCTTAACTATTGATGATGACTATTGTTATCATGGTTACATGCTTCACCACCTTAACTATTGATGATGCCTATTGTTATCATGGTTACATGCTTCACCACCTTAACTATTGATGATGCCTATTGTTATCATGGTTACATGCTTCACCACCTTAACTATTGATGATGCCTATTGTTATCATGGTTACATGCTTCACCACCTTAACTATTGGTGATGGTCCTTCACCAGATCACTTTTGCAATTTTATCCTTCACTTAAACTTCTTTCCCCAAATACCTGTCGTTGGAGATCACATTTCAATAATGCATATAGGGCTGAGCCTCAAACGTCTGTATTTTGTTATTTTTACAATATGGTTTTGAGGATGCTTTCTTTTTTTCCATAATAATGAACCTACCTTTAAAGACGATATTCAAAATATTCTTCCAATGGCGATCCCTTTTCTGATTTCTTTTGAGTCATTGTTGGTGTTAATGAAGATAGCTTCCAGAAAGCAATTTTGTTAATGGTTTTGATTGCTTCTCAATTCAGGAAGAAATATTTCTATATGTCATATCAGAGGATAATTGTCTGCCATACTGTTGTCGTTCGATGTAAGGATCCGGTATTTATTTACATGTTCCATCATTTTACATTGCTATTATGGGCTACTTATTCTTGCTGTATCTTTTTCTTTGTTAGTTGTCATGCTGTCGTTGTCACCCAATTTTACTCAATGATTTGTTTTCTCTATCTGCTTGTACTTGATACTATTTACTTCCTTGATCCATATTAACATTCATGTTTACCAACATTAATCCTGCTAAGTCTTACTGCACATACATATGTACAGTACACATCCTATCATTTACCCTTAATCTTAAAAATGTTTTAATATAGTTTGCAAATAAAAATTTAATTCTGTCATACAGGAAGTGTTAGATCATTTGTTGTATTTGGTTTTTCAGTTTTTCCATTGTAAGCAAAACTTATAACCACTTCAATACAGACGATTACTTTTTCCTTCAGCATTGAAGATTGCCAGTAAAAACGGATTAAAATTTGCGCCAAAAAAGTAATAGAACTTATCGTATTAGTTTTCATACGATGACTGACAAACCTGAAAAAATTATTTACAGCTTCTCTTATGCTAATGATGTTGTTCAGCATTAATTTTCGAAGAAATTTGACTTCTGTTCCTGCGCCTAATACAACTTTATCTTCACGTCCTTTTGTGTCTTCTATGTCATGCTGATGTCACTGTAAAGATTAAGGCACTTGTTTTAACTCTAGTTGCAGACCGGTTTCTAATGCTGCAATTACATTCACAGAATGAGTCCAGATTGCTACTCAAACATTCGAATTTTGTTTTATTCACAAAGTCAAACCTCATTTTCCACCATGGTATAAAAGCCATTGCTCATCGCATTCATTCCTATGATCAGTTTTAATGCGACGGAACCATCGAATCTGGGGTTGCTTTCAGGCAGGTCAAAATGCTTGTAAAAGGGCAATTTCTGATGTCAAGTCTCGCTAGGCTGAACAAGTTCCTGAATTTCTTTCTTTTTGAAAACTTGGAAATCGAGATTTCTGGAAGATTTGCAATAGTGCTTGGATTTTGTCGAGTTGGGTATTCCTCCTCATTTTGATGGTGTTCAATTTTCTTTTCTTTTTCGGGAGAAAACAGATTTTTTGCTAGATTATTTTAGCCCAGTTCTGCCTATAATGACAATGGGATTTTTTTTCAAGTGGTCTGTGCAGACTGATTAAAGATTGGGCACTGTGAGTGATCAAGCTGAAATTCGTGGTCTGGATTTGATTTTAGATTTGTCTTGAAAGAGTAAANAAAAGGGCAATTTCTGATGTCAAGTCTCGCTAGGCTGAACAAGTTCCTGAATTTCTTTCTTTTTGAAAACTTGGAAATCGAGATTTCTGGAAGATTTGCAATAGTGCTTGGATTTTGTCGAGTTGGGTATTCCTCCTCATTTTGATGGTGTTCAATTTTCTTTTCTTTTTCGGGAGAAAACAGATTTTTTGCTAGATTATTTTAGCCCAGTTCTGCCTATAATGACAATGGGATTTTTTTTCAAGTGGTCTGTGCAGACTGATTAAAGATTGGGCACTGTGAGTGATCAAGCTGAAATTCGTGGTCTCCTAAGCTATCTTCCTTGCTGTCGAAACCTTTTAATCTTTGTCTTTCATATTTTTTGTTGTCAGTCTTCTTCAGGATTTTTGATGTTGTTGCTGTCTCCAAGAATGCAGGTGGAACGTCTGACTCGGGCAAATATCAACCTGTGTGTCTTCTCCCTAACATTTGTAAGGTCTTTGAACGACTTATAAACAAAGCATTAAAATTCTTGTAGAACCTACGCCTCTTTGTTAGAGTTAAGTACCCGTTTACAAAACCTCGCTCCACTAGTGACCTATTGACTGTAATTATGTAACGTGTCTATATAGTTGAGTAAACGTTTTGTAAAGGACGTGCTATAGCCCAAGACATATCGAATCATTTGATAAAGTGTGGCACACTTGTTGGCTTTTTACGCTTTATGATTATGGTATCTACGCAAGAGTTTTGCATCATTCAGTCCTTTTTCTCAGATAATAAAATGCATGCTACAATGGATGAAATTACATCTGATGAGTATTTCATTAATGCTGGTGTTCAAAATGCTGTTCTTGGTTCACCTTTCTTCCATCTTAACTTCAACGATCTTCCTCGTAACTTCAATTCATCAACATATATGCTGATGGCACTACCTTTTACTTTGGTGTTGGTCGCAAGGAAACTCAGCAGGAAACAGTCAAATTTGAGAGGAATTTCAAATCTCACCTTCAAATTGTCAGAGATGTCACCCTTAGGACGATACACTCAAAGTCAAAGGATCCAATTCCACTGGAAGAGAGAAGCAATATAGTTTACAAAGTACATTGCAAGGACTGCCCTGCTCTTTACATTTGAGAAGCAAAACACTCCTTGGGTCAAAGAGAAAAAGAACGTAAGAGAGTTGTTCAAAAAGCTAACACCAAAAGCCATGAAATAGGTTACCACTGTTGGGCATAATATCACACCTTTTTCTGCAAAGATAAAAAGATTCTGGACGAGATAATAAATACTATAACAAGAAAAGTAGGAGAAGCTATCCATTCTCTACGGCACAGCAATCTCATCAACAGCATATCTAATATTTTTTCAGCATTGCATTAAAGAAACGCAACAAACACAAGATAGGCATGGCGCCACTCCTCAAAACAACTCGTTTTCTGTCACCAAGCACGTCCATATTATCACAGTGAAAAATATCTATGCCTAATTACTTCAGTAACCTGACTGTGGGAGAAGTATCTTTCGAAATATAGTTCAAATAAAGCTTACGACTCAACACATGAAAATATCTTTCATCTATTGCTTTTAAAAATTATAATTAACTATATCTATTTCTGTTCAAATTCAGAGGATTTAAAAATGCATACTACAATTTGTGACGTTCTTAATTGCATAAACAAAATCATAACGCTTCTCACCGTTAAAGTGTCCCCATTTCCGCCCTCAAGTTACAATGAGAAAGAGTACGGTATAAGGTTGCTTTTCCCCCTATAATATCCAAACTGTTAATTAATTAACATCTCACCAGTGGAACCACGAACATCTGATTATATTCATCCTATACGAAAACCCTACTCAATCGCCATTGAGAAAATCATGGGGACAGTGTTTAGCATCCACACGTTAGAGGTTGAAGCGCCAGAGTGCTCAAGCCACAACAAGAGTAGTGAGCATCACACACACACACACACACACACACACACACACATATATATATATATATATATATATATAACAACTTTTTAGAGAGATGTTTGAGAAAATGAACCAATACTTTCACGAAAATTTACCAAATTTTTAATACTTTCTTAGTGTGAACTTTTACATATACGTATATAAATATATATAAAATATTTATATATTATATATAATGTCTAATATAGATAAATAAAATATAATGTATATATAATATATAATCATTTTCCTGGCTAGATTTTAGATTCCTTGAATCAATCCATGTTGTACTTGTCTTTTCTTAATCTTGATTGCCTTTTTCCACCATGTGAGTGTTTGTCATTTATTCTTCCTTTCTTGTTGATGCATATTCAAATGTTGGCTTTCCGTATTTTATGTCAACCTTCAGTACCTGTGTTTGAAACAAGCTAGTCTTCTTTTGCATAAGAAGCCCAAAAGGAAGCCAGATAGCAAGTCCATCATTTACCAAAAGGAAATAACCGGGAATGTGACTGTATTTACTTACAAGAAGGCAGCAAATTGATTGCTAAAGAACAAGAAGAGATAGAAAAGTATCAAGACTTGACAAAAAAGTTGTAAAGCCTCAGGATACGATAAAGGTAAAAAAAATCTAAATGTTGTTGGTACTTTAGGCAGGGGCCTACAAGAACATGTTATTTGCTTGAAATGCTGGGAATAATGATAAGAACACTCATTAGAAGACTGTTCACAAAGGGGCCGACAGAATTCTGAAAAAGTTTTGGAAATGTGATGCGAAAGTAATTAAGTGATGCCTTTGGCCATTTATTATGATTCACCTATTTTCTAAGAAAATGGTACAACACCTGTTTCAGAATATTGATAAGAAAAATATTAATATTAATATTAATATTAATTGTAGTGACAGAACTAAAACTAAAAGTGATTGGGCATTCTTTTTATTTTTTCCCATTCACTGATAGATTAAAATACTCTTAATTTTTCGAAATGTTAGTTTTCTCTTTTACCCAGTTCCCGACGGAAGTATTGGTGGAATGTAATGTAATTAAAATTTCCTTTTTTACTATGGAGATAGTTGCATGTAGGACAGTTGGAAGTTTCTCTTTTAACCTACTCCAGAGAGAATAATTGGTAGTGACAAGTTGCAGCTTTCAGTTCACTGTGTTTCTGAAGACATGGTTTGTTTTACAGTGTGAAACATTTTTTACAGTCTATGGTAAACAAGATACGTCAAACGATTTGTAGTATGCGTAGACAATACAAGAATAGGCAGATAAACTACTGGGGTGAGCATTGTGATAAACCATTAGAAAATATGCCCGTTTTCAAACTTAATAAGGGCATTATTATTCCTTTTTATGTGGTTGGACTTTGCACCAAGACAGTTTACTTTTACCCTCCTGCTGGACGACATCTGCAAAGAAATTTGTCAATAGATTAACTAAGGAAAAGCTAGTAAATTTACTTTACATCAGTTAAGATAATCCAATTTTAAAGACTGTATACTTGCTGTGTCTCAGAGGGAGGAGCTTGAGTTCTTTTCACACAAGGAAATACAAAAACAACAGTTCTATTAAAATAGTGGATTTTTAGATTGCTGTTAAATAACAAAATGGACGGCTTGGTTCAAGAAATGATTTAATAGCCTGGCTAATCAGTGCTGTAAAGAAATAGTAGGGAAGAAGAAAAATAGTTCATGTGTAATTTTTGTTTCTGCTATACAGTTATAAAAAAGGTTGGAGGGACATGTGGATGATGGAGGGGCTGAGCCTCTGTTGCTATTATGAGTGAGGTCACCGGAGGTGAAATTTCACAGACCAATTTCTTCTTATTACGTCCACCAAAGAGATTGTGTTTTCGCGCGCGTTTGTTCGTGTGTTTCTCTGTTTGGTTCTTTATTTGTTTGGCAAAATAATTCTAAAGTTCTGAACTGATTTAGATGACATCATTAGGAAATATTGATAATAACACAGGAACTTTTTTCTTTTAGTTTTAACGTCATTTTTCCTTAGCAATTGGGGCTCAGACGGTGCCCTTCAGAGGGACTCTGATTTGGCAGTGAGGATTTCTTGGCCGGATGCCCTTCCTGACGCCAACCAATGGCTTTTATTTCTTTGCATAGCTCCAAATTCTCCTCGACAACTCGGGTAATCGAACCCGTAACTCTTGGTTACTGTGCAGTTGCACTAACCATTAAGCCACGGCTCCTGATAGTAACACAAGAACGAACTGTTTAAATTTTGGTGTTGATTGGGATCCCCACCTGGCTTTTGTTTGAGGTTGAATATATTCTAAATATTTGAATTTTTAATCAAATGGATGCAGAGCTACAATATTTACCAATTATTGTAGATGCTTGGCGGAGGCTTGCACTCTCTGCGGGCATTTCTAGTTATTCATATTATTCATCTTCCCCTAAATGACTTTATCTGTCGGGAGTGTTGGTGATATGTCTTGCCACATATTTTAGTCACATGTTTCCTGGATAAGTTCTTCTGCCTTGATATCTGACCTTTTTATACTTCCCAAGGATTTCAATTTTTGTCCCTCTGTCGTTCACTTTTCTGGTAACCTTTGCTTAACCGAGTCATTTTCGACCTGCTGCTTTCGAATGACGTATGATAAGGTGCTCAAATGCCTTTTTCTTGTCAACTGGATTAAAATCCTTTTTGTTTGCACTAAAAACCCCAAACGTTTGTTGTTTGTAGCTGGTTTGACATCTCAGCCAAGATTGCTCAGCAGTCTCACCTACATATTTGTATTGAGATGATACAGCATTCTAGGACCCTTTTCTTTGTTTAAAGGCAAAGTGTTCTGTTCTTTACTATGATATTTATCATTGGGAATCTACTTTTTGCTTCATTTTTCTGTTTCCTATATAATTTCTTCTTGTCTTGTCTTGTTTCATCCAATGCCAGAAGGCGCTGGTAAAACACGAATAAATTCCGAAGCCCAGAGCTCTCGATCAGCCATTGCAGTTATCAGTTATATTCCTGTCATACCGGTTTCCTCTTTGATGATTGACTTCAGTGTGACATAAGGGCGGCTAAATCTTCTTTTTGCTTCTGGAGACCAAAGTAGATCAACGTTTTCCTGCTGTTTCATCATGGCGACTAACATATCCTGCAAGTGAAAGTCGTCTCCGCCTCACAATCTCTGATACATGAGGTAAGGAACCATACAACACGCTATTCGTGGGATGATTTTTCCAGGAAATGTTGTACGCGAGTCGAAGCATTCGAGTGTATGTACCATCGAGACGTTTCGACACGCCACATTTGGTGTCCATGATTCCGAGCCGTACAAGAGAATCGTCTCTATGCAGGCCTTGAGGACTTTGGTCTTGGCCTGGACTGAAGAGTTCCACACTTTCTCTAAAGAATGAAGTGCACTCCAAGCCAGCGCAATCCTAACATTCATGTCATGTTTGGTTTCACAGTAGCTTCCCAAGTATTTAAAGTTATCAACGCATTCAATTTCAGAGCCGCCTGATGAAAGCAACATTGTGCCATTTAATGGATTCAGATGCATGTATTTTGTTTTTGATGCATTGAGATAGAACCCAACATCTTGATAAGCTTTTTCAACGCGTTTGAGGAGATCTTGAGCAGATTCTGCAAAGTCTTCAAGTTGTACAATGTCGTCCGCATAGTCCAAGTTGGCTAGTACCTAAGCAGGGTGTCTACTGCTGCGACGATGTTTGAGTGTAAGACCATCATTACGCGTAATTACGGCACGAAAGGCATAATTAAGTACGATGCTACATAGAAAAGAAGGAAGTGGGTCTCCTTGAAGAACGTCAGTGTCTGTCTTGAATGCGTTTGTTTCTCCTTCTGATGTAATCACCACAGCGCATGTGTCTTTTTACATCACATGAATTACATTTAAAACATTTGTAGGAACTTCGTAGGCTACAAGGATTTCAATCATTCGGTCGCGATTGATTGAATCAAAAGCTTTCCGAAAACCAATGAAACGTATGACAGCCTCCTTGATGTAGTTTTTCAGTTCCTCGACAATCCGACGAAGAGCTAGAATAAGGGAGGTAGTTGATCGGCCCTTACGAAACATATTTTGATTTGGTTGCAAAACTTTGTCGATGACAGGTCTGATCCTATTGAGTAGAGGGCGACTCTAGATCTTGGCTGCTACTTGAGAAAGTGAAATTCCTCTGTAATTGTCTGATTTTTTAAGGTCATCTTTCTTGGGAATCGGTATTAATCCGGATATGCCCAATTCCTTTAGATGATTTGCATGGAATGTCTGGATGCAGCATGACAAGAGACCCTTTCTCACTTCTGGCATTTATAAAACTCTGGAGGCAATTCGCCAAGTCCCGGTGCTTTTACATTTTTCAACTGGCAAACAGCAGTATCAATTTCTTCTTGAAGGAGTCGCCATTTTCAATTTCAGTGAAGAGGTCAAACATTTTCTCAACAGGTTGAAGATCAGGCTGTGCAAATGCAGCTGCAGCTGCATTCAGCATATTTTTGAAGTGATTTTCCCAGGTTTTAAGTCGATCTCACCTTCAATGAATATGGTACTCTGTGACTTTTTCCGTATTGTGTTTTTACTAGATTCCAAGCATTCTTTATAACAGAGAGGGACACTGGAGTTTCGAATAAGCTCAAAATGTTATTGATACACATATCTTCATAACGATCAAAAGTTTTTCGGAGGTATTTCTGAGAAGATTGAATGTTCTGTGTTGAAGGGCGGAGAGTTGCTTTTCGTGCAGCTGTGACTGGTCCAATATCCACTGTTTTTGTAGGTCTGGGTGGTTTTGGTGGGAGGATCTCAGCACCAACTGACCTTGCAATAGAAAAAAAGATGTATAATTCCTTTTTACTTCCGGTAATTTGTTAAAGCGTGCGGAGATTGTGTAATCAATAAGAGTAGCAAGGCCTTTGTCATTCGTGAGTGCCTTCTAGAAAAGCCTTTTCTTGGTAGTTTGTGCAGGTCGTCGTACACTGAGCTCGACAGTTGCTGTCACCATACGATGATCACTACCAACAGGATTGGGAAATGAAAATGTTCGGCACTCGATGATGCTATTTGGGAGAGTGTGCCCTACGGTGATCTATATGTCCAAAGTTTTCTTTTTGGCTTTTGAAATGATGTGTTTCCAATGACGAGGTTGTGTTGGTGAACGAAAACGGGACGAAACTGGCCATTTTGATTGGCTGTCATGTGGTAGGAGAAGCCGATGTCTATTTGGGCATTCATATCACCTCCAATGAAAAGTATAGAGTGCGATGGCACTTCTTCGACAACCCGAGTCAATTTCAAGTAAAATTCTATAACGATGTCATCGTCGAGAGCATTGTGAGGAGAGCAGCATGCAATGACAGTGGTCTCAGGACCACCTTTGAATGTGCCAGACATAATACGTTCGTCATGTTTTTTCACGGATTCAAGAAGAGGCAGAAGCTGTGGATTTATCACAATGCCCACCCCATGAATTGAGACTCCACAGCTGTTACGTATGACTGATGAGGTAAACAAATTAGTTGATCTAACAATGCGGTTAACTATTTCAGGATCAGTGTTGCTATGCACAAATTGATGCTCTTGTATGCATGTTATGTCGATGGCATAATCATTTACTAGTTTATCTAGTTCAAGTTGAGGTGACAGATGTTGCATTGTTCTGCAGTTGAATGTTGCAATTTTGTATGTCTTAATTGGTTTTGAGAGTCCTTTCTTCGCTTTAGGACAATCAAAACATTTCCGCCCCACAGGAAAGCAGCCCCCCACTGCAGGGTTTGGGATAGACTTATCATAAAATGCAGGAAGTGCATCGTCAAACCGCATGATTGGCCGGTTATCAAGGGCTTTAACCTTGGTGTTGTAATCAGACTTTTTCATGTTTTTTCTAATGACTGCGTACATATGCAGATCGCCACATCTGAATATGCTTTACGGAGCGGTGCACCTTCCCGTTGTCATGCTATATGATACTCCGCGAACCTGCGTTTTTCTCTCTGCCGGAACACCAGTTTATCAATGATCGCCACAGGGACTACAACCACCCGTAAAGAGTTTGAAGGACTTTTTGTAGAGGTTTGGCCACCTCTAGTGTGCTGCTAGGACCATAGTTCATCATGGCCTGCCTCAAAGCCTGCCCACAGGGGGTTACTGTTATTTGACCCATAGCTGGGACCCAAACAGGTGCTACCACTACAGGTCAGAGTTGACCTGGGAGCTGTGCTGACTAAGGGGTAGCTCGACGATCCCCAAAACTCCAGATCTCCCGAACCAGAGCCTCATCACCGGGCTCAGTTTAGACTCATACCCAGGACTGTAACTATAATATAATTTCTGTGCCACATTTTCCTTATACGTTTACTATAGTACAGGAATATATAAAGTTTTGCTCCTCCATGACATTTTTATTTCGTATTTCACATTTCAGGTTGACATTTTTTTCTTACTGAAGACCATGTACTTAGCATTTTACTTTAAACCTTCATTTTTATGTTAAGCCTCCGCCTTTATGTTGTGTCCTTCTGCTTGCCACGAGAGCCGTTCCTGGCAGCTTTTATTGATTCCTTGGGGAGTTGCTTTGAGCATTTTTTTCTCAAACAAAACATACCTTGTGTTGACCTTTTCAATTTATCACTGTAGCTGTGATATTGTCATGTTCTCTGAGAATCTTTCGTCTCTAATTATTTACTTTCTTTCGTCAATTCTTCTGTTATAGCATGTGACTTTCTTTTCTTGTAACTTCTTTGTGATTTTGTTTTACGTGGTAACTTGCAGACCCCGACAGAAAACTGTGACAAAATATTGCTTGCAAACACTAAACACAAGCCACTAAACATTAAAAGTACTAAATTTTCTAATATTAGGGATTTTTGGATTAAAAGCAGATATTCATAAGATCAAATTAGTGCAAGAAATTCTTCGACTGCTTGAAATTTCTATGTAGGGTAGGAAAAATCTAGCAATTAACCGGTTATTTTGATATTCAAGACACTAAAAGTAGACAGAGATAAGAAAGCTTTTTCATAGCAAAGCTGTTAAACCGCTGCATAAACTCAAATTTGGTTACTTGTCTCATCTTTCTCTAACATAAAAGAAATGCAAACAAGAGGATAAAGAACCGTAACCAACAGCGCACGAAAAAAAATGACCAAACGTTTTTCAAGAAACCCAAATCAACCGAAACTGGCGAAATTTTCGACATGTGGTTGAAAAAGCGAAAATAATTCTCTTTTCAAAAGCAGAAGAGCAAAAAAGGGAACGGTGTTCGTGAAGGTATATATTTATGTCCAGAAAGGTTGGTTTACTAATACTTGGCTCCTAAGACACTTTTACTTCAGGGAATTGTGATTAGGAATTCAGAGCAACTGTTTCCCAATTCAATTTACATAAATAACTCTGATCTCCAGTAACTGACCAAGAAAAAACGTTTTATAAATATAGGAGTATATTGGATAACCAGAAAATGTATTTATCTTTACANATGTGGTTGAAAAAGCGAAAATAATTCTCTTTTCAAAAGCAGAAGAGCAAAAAAGGGAACGGTGTTCGTGAAGGTATATATTTATGTCCAGAAAGGTTGGTTTACTAATACTTGGCTCCTAAGACACTTTTACTTCAGGGAATTGTGATTAGGAATTCAGAGCAACTGTTTCCCAATTCAATTTACATAAATAACTCTGATCTCCAGTAACTGACCAAGAAAAAACGTTTTATAAATATAGGAGTATATTGGATAACCAGAAAATGTATTTATCTTTACAACAAGAAGATTAGTGACTGGTGGCTTAAAAAACGATTTAAACACAATCCTTGCTGATGACCCCTCCGACGTTGTTAAAGGAAATAATCTCTATTTTTTGAAAAAATTTTCGAAGCTTTTTTGTTATTGAATTATTCATCAGAAAACAAGCTCAGGTGAGCAAAAGATGACTGCAGTGTGATTTGATGGAGTAGCTCCAATTAAATATTTATCTCAGAAACTGAAATGAGAAGTTGCAATACATGCCAACAATTGCTTTGCTTGGTACAAAGATTGCATTGCCAAAGATGCAATCAAAGGAAGTGATCTGCTGCCATCCTCTTTAGACTTAGACCCACCAGCGTATGAAAAGAAAATTACATATCCTGAATGCATAGTGCTTGTTAAGAAAACCTAAAAGTATTAAGAGTATTTGAGAGTGACTTACCATTTAAAGTTCTTTGATTGCAAAACCCTTCTGCAACTATTTTGTGGCAGAAGGGTTCAGTGTAACTCTTCTTTGGAAAATGTGTTTTACTTTGCAAAACACTGCAAATAGATGCAGGATATTTATCATGTGGTAAGTCGTAACCTTTGTCTGAGCTACGCTTAGAGAGATACTTCTCCCATCGTCAGGCAACTGAAGTAAGTAGGTATGGCTATTTTAAACTTTGATATTGAGGACGTACTTGGCGATAGGTATCTAGTAGTTTTGAGGACTGGCGATAATTATATCTTCTGTTTGCTGTATTTCTTTTCTGTAATGCTGAAACTATAATTCTGGAAGATTGCAAGATATGCTTTTGATGTGATTGCTATGCTAAAGGGAATGGATGGTTTATTTGCCTGTCCAGAGTCTTTTAGTTTTCCCAGTCAAAGATGTGATCTTTTGTCTAGAGGTGCTCAACTATTTCATGGCTTTTGATGTTACCTCTATGAACAGCTCTCTTATGTTCTTTTTCTCTTTGACCCAAGCAGCGCTTTGATTCTCCAATGTAGAGGGCAGGCAAGTCCTTACCATGTAGTTTGTAAACTATATTGTTTCTCTATTCAAGTAAAACTGGATCCTTTGGCTTTGAGAATATAGCCTTAAGTGTGGATATTGTGAAAAATGAACACTTGATATTATGCTGTCGGAGAGTTCGTCGTAGCTGTTTACTGAAGCCCTTGACATGGGGAACGACGGGAGAAATATCTCCCGAAACGTACCTTAGGAAAAGCTTACCACCCACGACATGAAAAATATCCTACATCAGTGAGTCCACTGAGTCCATAAAATCAAGAATTTTTAAAACTGCAATTAAAGAAAATTTGTCTTTATATGGATACTACAACCAGGATGAAAGAACGCTCATAATGACATGTCGCCTAAATTGAAAAAGTTTATCTTAGAAATTGTGAGAAGGTATTTAGCCAGTCAACATTTAGGCTGGCTATGCTCTTTATTACATTAGTCATATTGATAAAATGTTGATAACTGCGTCCACGAACGAAACATTTATAGCTCACTTCTAAGGGTAGACCAGAATTGCGTGGACCCTCTCTCTAGCATTCAAATTAGCTGGCTCTCGAATGTAAAGTGTTGTGAGAAGGTGTATTCTCGTACAACAGGTATTCGTTATTCTATTATAAAAGAGTTTTTATATTTTCACAGTTTTCAAAAAGATAGAAAATGGAGAGCTTTTTCACGATATAGCAAAGACTTAAGGAAACACCTTTAGTTTAAGCATGCTGTAAAATGTACCACTATTTATCTTCTCAAAGCTATCATCAGGGGAAATACAGATCGTCCGATGTATTTTATTACATTTCAAAATTTGGATGAATATATGCAATCGAACGAAATTATTTAAAAATAATAAGACATTTTACTACTCTTGTAGATAGCCTCAATGTAAGCTTCTCCGACTTTAAATAACAAAACTTCTGCCTTAATATTTAAATAACATTTCTTAAAGCTGAACTGAAAATTTTTTTTTAAATGGACCCTAATCTGGTATATAATCAGGAGAAAGATAAAAAGATGACAAATTGGCGACGATTCAGTGAACAAAAGGTCATCTTATGAGGTTGGATCCCCAAGTATATGTAACACGCGCATCCTACACCACTTTGGTACAAAAAAACTTTTTCTAAACCGACGGAATATCAAGTGTAGCATATATTCACTACTGTTACTGATATTATGACGAAGAAAATAGAGTGTATGAACATTTACGTACGTGGAAATACGCTACATTGTCTTACTATACTCCACATATACTGGTAGGCATTCCTAGCTACAAAGAGAACAGCTTGCAACAATAAAGTTAATTTTGGCTAGTATATAATTGCGTCTTCACAATCAATATTTCTTTTGTTTGTGATTATTTCTGTAGTGTTTTTATTACAACCCCCATTCATCGGCTCGTCAGGGGTAAGTAGGGAGACGCCTTCTAGGAAAAGAGGTTAGCTACGAATAACCAAAAATAAGCAGCGCCGGACAATGTCACGGAAGTCAAGGCCGAACACCCTTTTAGTCACTAAAACTGAGGTACGCCAAGACATCGAGAAAGCAGGATGCTGAAACGATAGATTCAGAAATGATCAGGTTTTAATTAGGTTTAGCACACTCTAATTTTGATTAGGCGATTCATTTTAACGCTGTCGGATATTTTGGCAGAATACAATCTCCCCTAAACAGGGTACTGCGCACACTTGTATGGAGTAGTAACCCCAAATACTTATCCAGCTACTGAAAGCTTAACGAGGCACAAATCCTTAAACAACTTTCTTGGTGTACATTGGTCATGTCGCTAAATAAGGAACCCGTCCTGCAATGATGACTTATGTTGCAGTCGAAAACTCAACTACCGAGGAAGAGAAAAAGACATCAAATCAACCACACATATGAGTAATGAAAGAGACAAAAGACATCCTTGTTGCCACAAGGAACCTACAGATACTTCAGAAGGATGAAAAATACCTGAAGTACTTATCTTACCTGAGGCCACAAACCGTAGTACCGTATCTATGCAAGTACATTTATACATGGAGGCCTAACACAAAGGAACACAGTTATGGAAACTGGAGACTGGTGAACTGCTTAGTATAGAGAAATGTGTAAATGCAGTGGGAGTCAGGATGCTCTTCAGTCCCGAAGTATTGCAGGCTCTTGTTAGTGTCGATACCATAACACCAAGAATCATGGTATCCACCCTAAATGGAATTTTTAAATCACTGTAATCTGGTAAAGTCCAACAAGTATGAGCAAGGAAGACGTAGGTCATAGGTTTTATGAGTACTGTCGTCAGTCGCTAAAAAAATGTGGACAGGTTGATTTTAATAGGCTTAATATTTCCACACAAACTAAACTAGTCTGATGTTGAAAAAACTACATTCATGAGAACAAACATGTGTGTTTAGACACCATGTTTTAGAAAAAGTTCAGGTCAACAATGGACACACAGAGCAGCAAACAGGCATAAGGTACCGCTGGATCATGCCATCATGGAGCAAAAATGGGAAAACAGTACAAAGAATTGTAAAGCTTTTAAATTGTTGGTGATGAATCTAACCACAAAATTATTTGTCCCAAACTTTGGCTGAGCCTAAGAGCAAATAAAAAACTAACTAGTATTGTGACAACATGTGGCAGGACAACTGAAAAGATTAATCCAAAGATTTGTAGTTCATTGTTTATGCTTTTCAGCAACAGATTTGATGCTCTTCAAGACTTCAAGCCAACAACTTCACGCTTTGACTACTTGTCTTATCATCAGCTAAAAAACTAAAATATGTGTGAGAATTTTGTAAGAGAAATTTTGTTCTCAAATTCCCATACTTTTTTTTGTTAGCAGATGATGAGATAATCCCGTCTCGAAATATTCTATTTATTAGTAACCTGAATTTATTAACTTGACTATATTTTTATTATAGCAGAGTCTCGTTAACTGGGATCTTCAGTCTAAAACTATTTATTGTAGGATGTTAGAGCTAACTGGATTTTTCAACTTTTTAAATCTTAATCTGTCTTATCCTCATTAATTTGAGATTTTTAACCTAATTGCTGGACTGGGCATATAATATTTATCGTCTCTGTTCTTATCATTACTTTTTAGCATTGTTAATAAAATAGTCATGCAAGAAAATAATTTTTAAAAGTTTTATCTTACAAAGGAGGATTGTGGTTAGAAACTTATGAAAATTGTTAAAGAATAATTGTTTTAAAATGACACTTTAGGTGCAAATAACTCGACTAATTTTTTACTATCACAAACGAATAAGGAACAGGTTTAAGAGATTTTTCTATCACAATTTGAGCCCAAAGTTTTTTCTCAATGTTACATTAAACATCTGCAAATGACTGACAAAACAACAATTTCTAATAAAGAGGATTCTCTTGTCAGAAATCTTTTTTCCTCATCCATTTTTTTGTGTCTCGTGTGGTACTTGAAACGTTGTCATGGATCTAGAGGTTATAGCATAAACATTTGCTAATTCGACTATAACAACAGGTTAAAATGTATCTTTCTCTATCAGGCCAGAATTAAATAATCCTTTTTTCTCGCATTCCACTGGAAATCCTCTTGTTCTCTTCATAAAACGTATGTAGTAACCACACAAATTAAGGATTAGTTTACTTTGAACGGCGCTTTAAACAAAAGGTTCTCAACTACAATTTTGATTGTTAAAAA
>RDPX01000813.1:0-15134 GCA_003991215.1 Morbakka virulenta | reverse complement strand
CAGACAGTACTGTTTCGCCCTTTGTGGGCTCATCAGTGCAGCACAGAGCTTCTGAGACATAACTCTCAGGCCATGTTGCCGGAGCAAGCACAGCTTAAGAAGTTATTGTGGGATCCTGTCAGAGTGCTCAAACTACGCATGCGCAGTGAGCTCCGCATTACGCAAACGATATATATATATATATATATATATATATATATGTGTGTGTATGTATGCATGTATGTATGTATGTGTGTATGTAATTAATGTACAGAAGAAAAAATTCTGTTCTTCAAAAAAATCCCCATACCACTAAGTGCGCTTCTAAAAGCTTGGATTTTATTACTAAGGGACACAGAAGATACGTAAACTTGGACCCAAATCGGTCTCTTTTACATTCAATTTTAGCCAATCTTTTCATGCATAATAGGGAATCGATTCATTGACTTGTCTAATATCAACAAAACCTCTGTTTCTTAACCAAAACTGGAATAAAAATTTCAAATATAAAAAACTATAGTGCGGCCTATAAACCTGTATGATGCAGAAACCAGAGCCTTAGAGAACAAAGAAGGTATTTTGAAGAAAACGGAAATGGGATGGATAGCTGGTATACCAATGTTGGAATTTAAAAAGAGTAAACACTTAAGAAAAATGTGTGGAGTATGCAATAATAAAGAAGGGGAAGAGAGAAAGGATTAAGATTTTTCAGACAGGAACATGGAAGGAATGACCACAAGCCAGTGAAGATTGTAAAAAGGATAGCAGTAATGGGAAGACAGAGAATATGATGAAGTGATGTGATAAAGGGTGATATGAACAAGATAAGAATTGAGAAACCCCGCGCAATGCTTATAAGCAGATGGAAAACGATATCGTGAGGAGCTAACACTATTCTACAGTGGTATTAGGGTCGTAAGAAGAAGAAGCAGACATGCTGTAGCCATCTAACATCAAAGACAAAGTAAATGTTGAAGAAATGTACAATATTATATCATATGTGTTAACTAAACTTTAACTTAGATGATGACGTGCCAAATTCCCTTCGAAGGTCGAACCAACTGATCACGACATACAGGGAAGGCAATAAAATTGTGATGTCGTCGTTCTTTGGGAGGCTCAGCTCTGTATGAGTGATTGGGATGTAATGTCCAACGATAGGGGAAAGAATTAACGGAAGAATAAAGCACCAAAGTGTGTGAAATGATTGTAAAAAATTATTTGTTGAAGGACAAATGCCGATAGCTCAATTGGTAGAGCATGTGGTTATGACAGCCACAGGCACTGGTTGGCATCCAGTTCGGTGCAAACATATTTTTCACTATTCACCAATACCAAATTCTCTCCATCTATATTAGCTTGTACTTTTGTAATACTCTTGTAGAGAACATCTATGTTAAAACTGTTGAGAAGAAAGAATTAATACCATAAAACTAAGCTTAAATCAGAGAATTTTTAATTCATCAAGATTTTAATAAATTGATTTTTCCATGGGCTGATACAAGAAATCATACAACAGCTTTTGATTTGACCCAATTAGCAGGTGTATTACCCCTGCATTGTTGCATAATTTGCCTCTCTTTAATTTAAACCTCCGGCACAAGACAAGATGGATGAAGAATGGCTTGCTGTATTTTTGAAGTTTTGAGTTGTGAATATTATTTGATTGAGATTGACTATGGTATGCCATTTACAAGGGCACAATCCCTAAACTTAATGATAAACTTTTATTTAACTATATTTATATGCTACAAGTGACAAGCTGCTGAGTTTGTACTCGTTTCAGGAAATAGGATTTGAAGAGGAAATAAACATTAAATAAAAAGATAGAAAAAAACCCCTTCTTTTATAAAGTAGCCTAAGGTTGAAGGAAATAATTATAAAAGAAACATTTAAGGGCAAAAGATTACGTTTGATAAAGTCTTAAAGAGTGCTAATGTTGTTTTATGTCAAATTACTACCAAGGACAAAATTTCAACTTCTTTTGTTTTGCAGAATATTTGACAAAAATTAAATGTTAGACATTTTATGTGTAATTAAAGTCATTGATCTTTTTTCGAGAAGAGCCAGTCAAACAAGAAATAACCGACATGCACGAAAGGAAAGTATTGAGAAATTTTTTTTAATGTCTTGGCTTTATAATACTTTAAAAGAATTTGTTCACAATTTCGATACGCAAGGTTTGTGTTTTCTTGTTTCCTAACAAATTACGAGAAGAGGTTATGCACTTAGCACATTAGAAGTTTAATATTGGACACCATTTACAAAATATTAGTAGCGAAGAATGTTTTTGATGCACTAGTTCCAGGCCTTTTCCATCAACTGGAGTGACGTGTATTGGTTATCAATTGCCGATATAGGTAACATTTCTGGACCCATATAACTTCATTGTTTTTTAATAAAACAGCATATGAAAGAGAAACGTGGCGTAACTTACATTTGGCCAAAGGAACAATTTTTTTGTTCCAAAATTACAAGAACAATAAGATAGGAAGTTTAAGTTTAACTGGGTTGTGATCCTGTATAATTATCAAACTAGATAAATATGAATATCGCAATTAAAGTTACGTTCAATTTAGTCCAAAGCTTTTTCACTGGCCCTTCGCTGGACCTCTTTTTCTTCGGGTGCTCACGTCAGGGGTAGCCACGACAAATCATACGCCTCCATTTGGTGCGATCTGCAGCCCCCTCTCTCCTCACTCCTGTCGCCCTCATTTCCTCTTCAACTGGGTTCATGTACCGTCTCCTTCGTCTTCCTCCCTTTCTTCTTCCGGGCAGATGCATCTCTAACATTCTTACCCGGATATAGTTCTCTTCCCTTCTGATCACGTATCCAAACCATCTCAGTCTTGCCTCCCTTTGCTTCTCCCTAAATCATCTAACTTGTGCTGCACCTCCGATGTGTTCATTTCTAATTTTATCTAGGTATGTGACCCCATGTAACAACCTCAGCATTCTCCAGTTACTTCCAAGTCAGTCTGGTGCTTCTTTGCTGTCGCCACTGTCTCGAGTCCATACAGCTGACCTGGCCGCGCTACCTTGTATACTTTTCTTTTCGCGTTTGGTGATAGCTTTCTGTCACATAGTACTCCTTTTAATTTCTCCATCCATTCCATTCTGCTTGTATTCGCTTCTTCACTTCTCTATCGCATCCCCCATTGCACTGCACTGTTGATCCCAGATGCTTAAAATCTTCTGTCTTTGTTACATAGGTTCCTTGCATGCTTATTTTGTTATCCTTTTTTCCATTTAAGACCAGGTATTTTGTTTTTTCCTTGCTTACTTTCACTCCCATTTTTTCTAGGGCATCTCTCCACTTCTCCAGTTCTTCTTTAGTCTCATTTCTTGTCTTGCTCCACAGCACGTCATCGGCAAATAGTATTGTTCATGCTGCTTCTTTCTCACGTCAGTGAATCGATCCATAAGTACTGAGTCTGATCTAGACTTGGAACTAATTAGTCATAGCTGCAGCATTTTTTATGGGAATCTTACTGTCCTTCTACATCCCTTTTACAACCTTTGCATACTTTTCTGCTGCTCCAGATGTTCTCATGCAATACCTTAATTCCTCCCTTGGCACCTTGTCATACGCTTTTTCAAAAATCTACAAAAACACACCGTTGTTCCTTTTAACCTTTTCAATGATCTTCCATCAAATTCGGCAGAGTAAATAGAGTCTGTTGTCCTTTTTCCTGGCATGAAACAGTACTATTAGCGGCTGACATCTGCCTCTTGCCTGAGCTTTGCATTCAAAACCCTCTTCCAAAATTTCAGTCTGGCACATTAACTTGATTTCCCTGCAGTTGCCACATTCCTCTTTCGTTTGGCATTTCCTGGAAATCCAGCACCCTGTTGAAAAGCCTTGTGAACACTTCTAAACCCAAGTCATCGAGATACTTCTATGCTTCAATATGTATGTTGTCTGCGTCTACAGCCTTTGTATTTTTCATTCTCTGCAACGCCTTAAGGGGACGAAAATGCGAAAAAAAAGAAAATGCAAGTTAGATGCACTTTAACCGACACGGAAAACAAAGAGATTTAAATAACTTGAAGCTCTTACAGACATATTGAACTGTGAATCGTTAATGTTCCAAGAATGTGCCTTGGCATGTTTAAAGTGTCATCTTATCACCTTCTCTTGCTTTTTTATCTGTATTTGCAGTGATTTCGTTTTCTGCAGTGTATGTTTTTTGCTGGTTTCTCCTGATGTCTGTTTTATTCTTTCTAGTCCAGTTTCAGGTAATCTTTAATTTTTTAATATGTTCCTTCTTACATTTGCTAGCTTGTTTGCATCTATGTTGGTTCTGTTTTCAAAATTCGTCCTTCTCCATATCTGGTAAGTATGGCTTGTGCTATTCTCGTCAGATGGTTGTTCGTGTGCATGATAATAAGCTTTCATGGGTTGTTTGTGTTCCGCCCGTGTCCGCTTCTCTCTTTTTTTTCTTTGCTGTTTGACTCGTGACTTTGCAGTATTGGTTTTATAATTATGATGTTAATAATAATGATTATTATTATTATTATTATTATTATCATCTTTCTTCACATTTTGTGTCTGGCTGTTTTTATTGCCGAGTTCTATGCTGACAGGCGGGTCATAACAAATGACCATGGGCTACCAGCATTTTCTTTCTCAAAACTCCAGTACTTTTCGCAAAATCCTGGCTGTTCCCAACAACGTTGTCTTTTGAAGTACTCCTAAGTTACAGTGAATCCCAAGCTTTTCAACCCACTTTTTAAATCCTTTGGTCACAGATCCCAGAGCTCCAATAGCAATAGGGACAACTTCTACTTTCTTCAGTTTCCACAGTCTTTTTATTTCTCTTTTCAGATCNATGACTTTGTTGATTTCTTTACTCCATTTCTTTCTAGCAGTAGAAGGATGACGACCGGGTTCTCGCTGCTGTGCCGAGAAACACCTGCCGGGCGTGGGCCCTTCACCTTGAGTTCCAGTCCCATTCACGCCGTTATTCTCAATACTTTGATTGGACATTTCATTCATAAGAAGTTTAGTGTTTGTTAGGTTACACAACCACCGGTATTTTTATCGATGCACCATCTCTAGACGATTGCCAACCAAGGCTAAAGAGCGCTTCGCCTGCCCGGGAGACAAACTTAACTCCGCCGGACGTCAACCCGGTATTTCAAGGTTTCGGAGTGGGCTAACAGGTACTACACCTTGCCCAATGGTGACCTGGAGGTAGTTGTGGCAAAGGGTAACCTCATTCGCCCATGTCGAAACTCCACAACCGGGTGCAGTTTATCGTCATACCCAGGACGAATTATTATCATTATTATTATCATTATTATTATTATTATTATTATTATTATTATTATATAGGCCATGTTATTCTCACTATCAATATTACATAATATTACATAATAACTATATATTTCATTATAATTGTGACCGAGGCCAAGGGCCAACCTCACAGTTAAAGAGAAGCGGTGGTTTGCGTGATGGTTTTTGTGGATGAAGAAAGTTCAAATGGTTTGCATGGTGGTGGTTGTTATTGTTGTTGTTGTTGTCTTGTTGAGGTTTCACCTGCTCGGGGCCGTACAAAGAACTGCCAATGGGTAGTCGAAAACTGAATTCCCAGTCGTTAATCAATCTGGGGTTTTTTGCATGAAGCTTTGTTGCCAGGATCGAAGTGACCAGGCACAGTTGGACGTCATAATTAGTAGAATTTTCCAGAAGGTGCTCCAAAATATTTCAGGGAGTGAATTATAATAAAAAATTTTAAATAAGGGCGACGAGCTATGTAACCACTAAGTAAATAGTTTTTAGAAAATTGCTAGACTTCCTTACTCAATTACGGCTGCAGAGTGAAAGTTTGGGTAGTAGCCATGGTCACAAAGACCACAAGCACTCCAGCAGTAGAATTGTCAAGTGGTTGCCTAATTTCCTAGCTCCATTTTGTATTTGGAAAAGAGTGTGGAATAGTACCTTGGGTAGGAAATCTTATTTTTTCCTATTTTTTCCATAGAACTTTGTTAACAAAGTTATCGTGCACGGCTGGACGTCCTTATTGGTAAAAAATTTTTCAGGAGGTTGTTAAAATTTTTTTTTCAGGGACTCAGTTATAAGAGAGATGTGTAAACCTTAAGCAAATAGTTTTTGGAAAACTGTTACACTTCACTACTCAGGTATTACTGTAAGGCAAAAGCTTGGGTAGTAGCTGAGATCATAAAAACCACAATTGTTCAAGCCTCGGAGTTATGACGTGGTTGCCTAATTTTCTAGTATATTAAATATTATGATTACGAACTATACACATTATTATACAAAATTATTATTATAAAAAATCTGGCAATACGGAAAAGGTCATTTAAAAGTAGACAATAAAAGACAACCTATATTGTTTGCTGCGTGGAAAGAATTCACCGAAAAAATGACATTTTTGTTTACAAACAGAACACAATAAAATAAATAACAACTTTGACATAATTTGAGAAGTAGACAAGCAAGAGAGTAACAATATTCGTGTTCCAAAAGCAACGAAAATTCTGAGTTACTAAGAGAAATGGCTTCTCTAATAAAAGTAATGGACCTAGTCATACGTGCTAGTAGTTTTAATTACAAGTTCTTGTTTGGTTCATTATCATCATCATCATCCTTCGGCGGTGGACGGAATATTCTTGATAAGTCTTTTTCAGACATCACGACCTGCTATCATTATAACCAGCTCCCCAATTTGGATATCAGTATCCATGGAAATTTGTTTAGGTTGCGTCATCCTTCTACATATGCTTTTGCTTTGGGGAAGCTAGAGAAGAAGAGAAAACAGGATCCCCTCAGTTGGATGGTGACAGTAGCCACCGAATTAGAGACCCTTCTTTTTCAGATTTAGTGATAGTTGTTGTAGTTGGTTACAGGATTATACAAAAGTACAAGCTCATATATACAATAGGCCATTGACTCACTCTTAAGGTTAGGGATGTTTTGTTTTGGGGGAGTGCAATGTGCATTTTATCTTTTATGTTTACTCTGCATCCTTCGCGTGGATATCATTCTTTAGGGGCAGTTCCGTTACAAGTTCATTGTGAAAAAATGTTTAAAAAGTTAATGAAAGAGGTTAAAATAAAACTGTTTTAAAACTCATTTCCAAGTATAGAATTGAAAACCAACCTAAATAATATATATCTTCCATCTTATAGTTTTATACTACCTTGATATTTTTATTCCAACTTGGTTTTATTCCTGTGTGTAAATTCAGAACAGCACGTGTATCTGTACTGTGGAGAAGAGAAGTCATGCCATTTTCAAATATAACCTTCAGTTTTTATGTCAAGCCCTTTTTTATATTTTCCGAGGCACCGCTCTTTTATGGTTAAGAACCATACAAGGCATAATGCCACAAAATGTACGTAACTGTGGGGTGAAGACAGGGTAAAAGGTTAGGCCAAGAAATAATAACTGAGCTTAGACTCAAAAACAATCAAGTCATTTGATGTAGGAAACCATTTAAAAGCAAGAGTTCCACAATCCAGCCTTCCAAGGAAAGACTCTACATTACTAGAAAGATTTACATTTACATTTATATATATATATATAAAATTTATTACTTGCTCTTGTATGTCAGTCATAAGAACGAAACTACATCTCAATTCTCTTGTTCTTTTGTTTTGGTTTTTGTCTCCTTTTATTCCTGAAAAGTTACATAAAATTGTTCTTGGAAGATTCAAATAGCAAGCATCTATATTATAATGTGGTATAAAATGGTAAACACTGTTGTCCGTATTTACGTCTTCTTGTTTTGAGACCTCTGAACTTTTGACCAAACCGTGTAAACATTTCTGGAAGTTCGGACTGTTGCGACGTAATGCTAATAGCAACAGTCATTAGAAGCACCAGACGTATAATTACTTGATGGATAAATTTTAATTCAGGTCTTGAGGTTTTTAGTTCCCAGGGATCTTTTATCGTATCTTATGCCATTCATTTCTCTCCATTTTCCCAAAGCTTCAATGATTCTTCTGTACGCTTCCTCTCTTCAATTTATTTGCTCTTCTGCAATGCACCCCATAAATGTCAATTCAATGACTTTCGATATCCTACTTCCTATGTAACCTGCTTTCTTCCCTTCTTAGACAATTTTTAAAAAATTCAACATTGAAGAGAAAGTGAAATACATAAATATCGTAGACCTCTTGTGAACTGTAGAGCACCGGTGAATCCAGTTCTTACCTACATAAATTAAAACCGTTTTTACCCTCCTTGAAGCCAAAACTAGAACATAAAGTGAAAAGCAGAGTAGTTTATAGCATAATGTTTCCGGGATGTGAATCATGCTATACAGGCTGGACTTCCGACCACATATGTGCCCGCTTCAAATATCACAAGAAACCATCTCAACCTGTTGGCAATATTCTGAGATCGTGTGGGAGTCTGGAAGAAGTTACAGAAAATGACATCGAAATATTGGCTGCTACTACCCGGAGTGAACAATATGCATTAATCCCTGAAGCTATTTGGCAAGAACTTACTCGGCCACAAATTAATGTGAAGAAAGAGTTTAAAAGCCGAAAGCTTACCATCATGTTGTACCCAATCTAATTTGTCACATGCTGTCGTTAATCTGTATTTTCTGATCATTGATTTATTTGCATTGTTTCTTTTCTCTTATTTATAGGAATAAACAATATTTCATATAATTATGAATTGCTGACGATGAAACTAATGCTATGAACGATATTCAATTACTCATTATGTCATGGATACTACTTTCATATATATTGATATCACACTTCATATCCATGTATTTGTAGTTTGTCTGGGTTGTTATGTCTGAGAGGCTATCTGAAGAGGATGTCCATAAAATATCCAGTCTGGATATTTTATTGTATTCCAAATTGAAGCAAACCAAGTAGAACAGTCTATAATATTAGTATGCTTCCACTTTGGGACATTTTTAACTTGCTGTCCAGGTCTTTTTCTATTTCGCCCCTGCAGACAGTGCCATTTATGTCTTAATTTGTTTAGCAAAAAGTCTAACACATAACGACAAGGCCCATCAATTTGATAAGAGAACGTACCTCTCTTGATATATCACAATGTTCGTTGTATTTGGAACACAAATTCCATCAAATTCCTGCTGGGACAGTTGTCCAGTTTTGAATGACGTACATAGACCCAAACTCCATTAAAATGGACTATCCCAAACCGATTTTGCTAAGTGTTTTTCATCATTCATTTCTCTGCGTTGTTATTTCACCTTGTCATTTAGAGCTTGGTTACTATTTTACATTCTAGGTTGCATCTGTCATTTGCCTCTACTTTTGGTTTTGCTATCATAAACAAAACGTCTTAATTTGTGTCGCATCGTGGATTTCATAGGAGCACGATTTCAACTGCAGGAGCATTTAAATATATACATAATTAACTCTCTGTGTGTGTCTGTGTGTGTCTCTCTCTGTGTGTGTCTCTCTCTGTGTGTGTCTCTGTGTGTGTCTCTGTGTGTGTCTCTGTGTGTGTCTCTGTGTGTGTCTCTGTGTGTGTCTCTGTGTGTATCTGTGGTCAAGTGTTACTGAATCTTGCTTTATGGTTCTAGGCTTCCTCTAGGTTTAGCCTGGGAATTACTATATTACGTAAAGAATGAAAACTGGTTAAATTCGATCCTATCTTAAATTAATGTTAAGATATTTATATATGGCAATTTTTCTTTTTACCCTTTCTTGAAGATGCGCTTAAAATGTGAGCTCTGTGTCCGTGTTCGTGTTCTTGTTTGTGTCGGTCTCTGTGAACCTATGGTCAAGCTGCAAAATCCATGCAGTGATGGGCTTCTCTGATTCATTTTGCATTTTCTCAACATATTCAAAATATTTTCCCTATTTATTTATTTATATTTATTTATAATGAACCTTACTCGTATCCAAACAGTTCATTCCCTTAATTAGAAAAAGACAAAATCAGAACTGCAAGATTTTTTAGCCATGTTCGGAAAATTTAATTAGATTTTTTATTGTGCTGTGTAATATATATTTTTATACTTTGTTTACATAATTTATTTTAAACATTAGTTATTCGTTCTGTTCGTTCTGAATTGTGGAATATCTATGTAATGTATTTCTGATGCCATATTACTTATAAATAATTACGCAAACATACATACATAAATATATGTATATATATACACAAGGTAAAACATGAAAAATGAGAACTGTTAGTTCTAATCATAGTTCTTCTTTTTCGTATTTTACCTTATATTTCTCTGCTATATGCATTGAGCACTTTTTATACGAATACACAAGTTTACACACACTCAGATATATATATATATATATATATATATATATATATATATATAAATATATATATATATATGGTGAAAGACAAAAACATCAACAACACTTACTTTAGTACTGCCAGTTTTGTTGATTTTTTTGTCGTTCACCATACGATAGCTCTAATATTCCTATATTATTGAGGACTGTCGATAGCTAATTGTTCCTTCGATACTGGTGTGTGTGTAAATATATATATATATATATATATATATATATACTTAATTAATAATAAGAGAGCTTCTTACAATCGTAGAACATTTGTAAGTATCAATCAAGCAAGAATATTACAATTCCTTAGCAACTCAGGGTTTCATGTTTAGTAAACATCACCAAGATACAAAAAACCCACTTATTGTTTAATAAATGTGAAGTTGCCAATTGAGTGTTATACTTTGTTTGATTGATATTTCAACCATCAGCCATTTACCAACTATAGGATGTTCTTGCATTTAAAAAGTATTCTTACACACACACACACACACACACACACAAATATATATATATATATATATTTGTAGTCCTTACTTATAGGCTAGCAACTATTGTCCATATTTAAAACTATCTTTTAAATATGAACAATATCTTGACACAGCTTTGTTAACAGTTTTACACCACAAACATACGGAATTTCAGCATAAAGGATCTCCAACAAGCAAATACTGCGTGGTGGAGCTGTTGTGTTGAATCATAACGATTTCTCTGCTGTATCACTACAAATATAACAATGTTTTTTTTAGTTCATTTACCAGTTAAATGTACAGAGACCAACTGCCTATCAAGGATCATGACCTTTCGCTTCGCATCATTAAGCAAGCTGTACGGCCAACATGCAAAAGGAAATGTTATTTCTCTTGCGGTGATCACAGGAGGAAACATTAATGTCAAAATATTGATTTATCAAAAATAACTTGAACAATTCTGATTCGTTTTGTGTAATCTGAAATAAAGAAACTGTAGGTAAATTAGTTGTTAATTATGAAATTCCCAATCAGCTTGTGGTAATTTCTTCCGAAAATCGATCTCTACACAACCAGGACGATTAATTTTTTTACGCAAGAGTAATTGGCTACAGGATGTATGCTCATTACCGTGAAATGTACAACATGCCTTTTCAAAATTCGTCATAATAGATATCTTACTTCTTTTCTCGTGTTTTTTGGATAAATATAATAAAAATTCATGGTGTTTTATCCTTTAGGATTAAAAAAGGCTGTCGTTTTGCAAAGTAACGCATGAGTGAGTATCTTTGACACTGAGCCATTTCCATTCAAGAATTGCCCTGAGCTGCTCTGACTAAACTCAACAAATATTTTACAATTGACCAAGTGTGTCTGGAGGCGCTTTCAAGCGATCCAAAGGCCGAAAATGGAGGTAAGTTTAGAATTTTGAATTAATTTTGCTTTCTGATAAAATAGATTCAACTTTTCAACTTCCATGAGGTTTATCTGCTCTCTTTATTTTTGTTAGAAATCTTGTTTCACATTGATGATAAAATTTTCTTTAACTCCAAATTTGTTAATATTGTGGCAGTTTCAATAGAACGCAAAATTTTCCATCTGGCACATACAAGGGTATTGAAAGACCTATGATACACGATATCAGATCATTAAAAATGGAGATCTTTATAAGATTTATTGTAGACGCAAGCCTCGCTTGAGTACAGTACTTTACATTTGGGTTATAATAAATATACTCGAATTACTTCAAGTCACCATTTCAAGTGGTCAATCCAATGCAAACAATGTTTGTGCAAAAAATCACATCAGCAATATAACAAAAGCATTTCAACAATAACTTGGCAACATTTCCATTCAAAATTTTGTAAGATCTATATGCTTAAAATAAACAAAATAAAGAACTATTCAGGCATGCGTGTAAAATTAAAAATTTTACTTGGAGCAATAGTAACTGTTACCCATAAGCACGACTTTCAATCAAAGGCGTTCAACATAAAGCAGAATGACGAATATTTGCTTGTAGGAATAATAGTAATTCCTACTGCTGTGTAAAATTGTGAATTATAGACACTGACCCATAAGCTGAAGGAAAAATGAATATTTTTTATCAAACTAGTAAACTGGTACCTTTGTTTACTGGGGGGAATCACAGGGACATAAAAGCTAAAGAAGGAATATTTGTTTTTAGCAGAAACATTAAGCTCTGCTGTTGTATGCGGAAATGAGTCATAGGTACGTAAAAGCTGTAGAAGCAATATTTTTTATTGGCAGTAAAAGTAACCTCTGCTGTTGTATGTGGAAATGAGTCATAGGTACGTAAAAGCTGTAGAAGCAATATTTTTTATTGGCAGTAATAGTAACCTCTGCTGTTGTATGTGGAAATGAGTCATAGGTACGTAAAAGCTGTAGAAGCAATATTTTTTATTGGCAGTAATAGTAACCTCTGCTGTTGTAAGTGGAAATGAGTCATAGGTACGTAAAATCTGTAGAAGCAATTTTTGTTATTGCCAGTAATAGTAACCTCTGCTCTTGTATGGGGAAATGAGTCATAGGTACCTAAAAGCTGTAGAAGCAATATTTATTTTTCAAAGTAAGAGTGACCTCTGCTGTTGTTTATGGAAGTAAGTCATAGCTACGTAAATCCTGAAGAACGAAAATTTGTTTTTGGCAGTGATAGTAACCTCTGCTGTTGTATACGTAGATAAAACATAGACACAAAAGAGCTAAAGAAGCAATATTCTGTTTCAAAGTAACAGTAACTTCTGGTACTGCGCAAGGACGTGATTCACATACACGTAAAAAGTCGACGGAAGGAATATTTGTTTTTGGCAATAATAGTAACCTCTGCAATTGTGTACGGAACTGAATCACATACACGTAAAACCCGAAGGAAAGAACATTTCTTTCTGGCAATAATAGTAACTTCTGCAATTGTGTACGGAAGTGAGTCGTAGCCACGTAAAACCCAAAGGAAGTAATATTTGTTTTCAGCAGTACTAGTAACCTTTGCTGTTGTGTGCAGATGTGAACCATTGGCACATAAATGCTGAAGGAAAAAATAACAAGTAGTAACGCTGCCTATGCCTAAATATCCTAGGCATTGAATGCAAAGCTGAAAGAAAAAATTTGTTTTTTGAACCAACCCTAACTTCTAGCATTGTTTCTGGCAGGAAATAATGGGCACGTAAAATAACGTAGAAGCTGAAAGAAGAATAAAAGCTTCATTATTGTGATGATTATGCTACTCTTACAGAAGGGTATCACAATCAAGGAAAGGAAAAGGAAAAAGGTACAACTTAGAATAAAGTGATAAAAACTAAGAGTAGAGGAGAAATTTCAATCGTGAACTAGAGTAGGCAATGAGACAGGAAAATGTACTTGAACGCTAGGCAGGTGTTGCAGAGACCCTGAGGGAGGCAGTTAAGTAAGTCCTAGGGATGGCATCAGGAAGTCAGAGGAAGGACAAGGAAATTGGTTTTGGAATGCTACGGTTTTGGAAAGCATAAAGATAACAAAAGAAGTAAAAACAATAATGGATCAATTGGCCAGTGGAGATGATAGAAGAAAATGTGGGAAAAGACAAAAAGGACTAAGCGAGAATTAACCAGAGTAAAAGAAGTAGTGCAAAATGACATCTACAAGAAGACAGAGAAAAGAAAAAAGGACCAGTTCAGGATTGCAAACAGGGAGATAGTGCATCCAAAGATATCCAGCATGTAAAGGTTGTCAAAGATGAAAAGGATCATCTACAGATCGAAGAAGAGAAGGTTCGTATAAGATGGGAGAGCTACGTCAAAGGACTGGTAAACACAGAGAATCGGAGAGAACCAATTCACAATGCCATAAAAGAGAGAAAGAGAAATGCCCGAAACAAGATCCATAATGTGTTAGGCGTAGAGGTAAACACGATAAAAACACATTTCAGATCAATAACACAGCGAGTACGACAACAGCTAAAAACGCAAGTAACAGAACAGCAAGAAAAAGGTAATAACCACCGCTGACCGTAAACCTAAGACGGGGGTTACTTAAAAGTCTATTACATAAAGTCAGTTCAAGAGGATATGAAAGCAGCTGGTGTACAATGTGAGGAATGTGAGGCTGCTGCGGTACCCCTGAAAGAGAGCAGGCAAAAGACAGAGGGGAATAGAAATAGCTACTACCATTGTAAACAGTTGTAAATTGTGGGCATTTAAGATTAAAGCTGAAAGAAAAATATTTCTTTTTTAAAGTAACATATTGCTACAGCTGTGTATGGCTATAACATATTCGGGGTGTGAGAAAATGCCCTGGTATGATAAAGGTTTGAAATTTGGTCAACATTTTTCGGATCTTTGCAAATATGGTCCAGCTTTTTGGCATCTTTTTTTTGGAAGGGGGAGACGAGGAGTCTGCTGCGGTACCCCTGAAAGAGAGCAGGAAAAAGACAGAGGGGAATAGAAATAGCTACTACCATTGTAAACAGTTGTAAATTGTGGGCATTTAAGATTAAAGCTGAAAGAAAAATATTTCTTTTTTAAAGTAACATATTGCTACAGCTGTGTATGGCTATAACATATTCGGGGTGTGAGAAAATGCCCTGGTATGATAAAGGTTTGAAATTTGGTCAACATTTTTCGGATCTTTGCAAATATGGTCCAGCTTTTTGGCATCTTTTTTGGAATCCTTCAGTCTTTTCTTTTAAATGGTAAAATGCATGTCGAATTGGATGAAATTGCTTGAGTATTCCATTAGCGGTGGCATCCCTGAAGGCTGGAAACGCATTAATTGTTTTGCTCAAAGCAACTGGGTGTGAGCAGTATATGGGTCCAATTGATCACCTTATACGTACCACAATATAATATGCCTACTTTGTTTTGTTAAAGGGAATGACTGTTGTAAGAAGGGATATATCTTGTGTTCTACACAGTATAT
>RDPX01000812.1:33338-44715 GCA_003991215.1 Morbakka virulenta | reverse complement strand
CAACAAGGGGCTCACAAAAATAGCATCATGGGCCACTGCCCTCTAGTCTCTTTCTAATGCAGTGGGCCGCCATATTAGGGAGGAGGACAATTCCAACAGTGTTGGGACGTGAAAATACTTATATTTAAGATTGCTTACGATAGTTGATTTTTTACCTTTATACTTTGCTTACGTTATCAATTTGTTTATACATTTTTGGTTTCTTAATCAGTTTATTGTTTATAATTTTTTTAATTTTTAAATGCATATCTATATATTTATAATTTATTTAAAATATTATATCATACAAATATTCATTACACTTATGGGTCCACTGTTTACCAGGAGTTCCATCAATGAAAGACCCATATGCATGGCTATCTCTAATTAACAGGCCTGACAGACATGCGACTGAAGTCGAGTAAATTAAAATGGAGATTAACGAATTTTCAGACAAAAAAAAGGCTTAATCCTACTTCTTCATCAAAATTAGGTCAAATCTTTAAGAAGTTCATCATTGTAAAGATCATAGTAAGGAATTGGGACACAAAATCATGCATGTTTTTCAAAATGAGCCTCTTTCTGAAAAATAAAAACATGATGATATAAAGAGTATTTACATAAAAATGACTTAACACAGATACATAATAAATATATTACTTTGTTGTGGTTTACTCTAATGCCAACTTTAGCAATTTCTGTCTTGGTCCTACCAATAATCATGGTGTAAAAAGTATACTAGTGTAGTTAAAAAGTTTGTTTTTAACAACACAAAAGTGTTACCATGCTTTCTTTCCACATTTAGCCATACATATCAGACAATAACATTAAAATATTCGTAAATGATTTTCTACACGTTTGTTTTGAACTTAATGAAATACAACATATCCAAATAAACATAACTGACAATAATTATCTGGGGGTATTTTGAGACCACCATGATTAATTGAATTTGTTAACTAACCATATTTATCATAATAACTGTATGTATCAGATGGCATTTCTTCAGTATTTCGAGAAACATATCAACTAATATACACAATACCCATTTTTAAATCATGGGGTTGTGATTCTTCCATCGTATGTTTGTTTTCAATTATTTTTGAACAATTATCATCAGGTAAACAGGAGCATTTATCACGGTTATTAAGTTATTAACATCGACATCAAGTTGCAAAAACAGCTTAGCTTTTTTAATTCTCACTTTCTCCAAAACTTGTTGTACAGTTATAAAATATGTCCCACCGGAACCTTGACGTAACTTTGAAAACTTTTTTCAAGGGGATCAGTAGTATAAATCCCAAGCATTACGAAAGAATGTAATATCTTTTTAATGTTATCACTATCTGACTACGAATTACTAATTTCTCGGCTATAATAACCTGGCTATTCAAAGACTTTGATATATACTAAAATATTCGAATGCCTGCACGATAGTTTCTAGTTTGTATTTCTTTTTACCGAAAAATGTCCGAGAAGCTAAACAGTCCATCTGGTCCAGTATTATTTCTTGTTTATGGCTAAGAATTAAACATAGAAGATACCGTAGTGCTTCTTGAATTTGTAAATATCTTGTCATTTTAACGATAGGGTTTGTTGAAAGAGTTGATACAGTGCATTTTACACCAGCATGAAATGCATAAAAAGAAAAATCCTTCATTGTTTTTAATAAAAAAAATGAAACTCCAGTCTTTTCTGGAAAGTCCTTTGATTGAATAATCATCACCAAAATACTCTTCCCTATCTGATCCCTTGGAGTATAATTCTTCAAATGAGGAGATTACATCACAAGAGGGAAACAAATCAATTCCGTTAGGCTCTTGATTACGTACCTTTGAACATACTTTGCTTGAGAAAAACTTTCTTTTTAAAGGAGCAGTTGTAGGAATCAATGAAGGCTTCACATATGTAAACACAGAAGGAGGATCATGAGTTCTTTTTTCCCCAAAAGGGTTATACTGGGAAAGTTTTCAAAAAAATGTCTCTCACAGACAACTGTGTTTTGATTCTCTGGTCGATTTGATCAGAGAATAGCTTTGATCCATCTTTCACGATCATCTCTCTCTCGCTAGGTAAACGATAAACTTTGACTTTGTTTTCTTTATCATAATTGGCATTGCAATTATTGACACAACATTTATATGGCATTGTAAACAGAAGATAAAGTAAACAAGAATTTATCCAAGATTTCAATAAATACTGCACTTGAGCATGACCGCTATTTCCTACTATAACTTTGCAACTAACTGAGCGAATTTCCCGCCTCCAGCTTGTGTCTACAGGCGCATGTCTGTTAGGCCTGCTAGTTAAAGATCGCCGTGCCCATATGTCAATTTATGGATTATGATCCTCTTTCAGACTATAAAAAGAGTTTAGAGTTTTTAAGGAAAGTCGGAATATTATCAACTGCAATTTTAAACAATGATCTTGCACCCTATTGAACTCATCAATTTTCAAGTCGGAAACATGTCATTTCAGTTTTGTACAATTTAGAAAAGAAGCTTCATCTCCTGTTACTTTTATATACAAGCTGGAAAATAAGCACAAATATACAAATTCAGTTTTAATTTGATGACAAAAATTTGAAATTTCTTATTGAATTGTTTAATGAAAAATTATTGAGTTGTAATGTGAATGGATGCCTAAAAAAAATGATGACAGCGTCTTTAGATAGTGGAAAAAATTAGGTTTATATGTTTATTTGACATTTATTAGTTACTTTATTCTTTCTCTACATTTTACCTTTCGCTGCCCATTTTTATATTGATCTAGTTTGATGACATTTTTCTCTGTCTCTGTCTGTCTATCTGTCTCTCTTTTTCTCTCTCTTTCTTTCTTTCTCTCTGTGTCTCTGTGCCTCTGTCTGTTTGTCTCTCTGTTCCTCTGTCTGTTTCTCTGTCTCTCTCTCTTTCTCTCTCTTTCTTTCTTTCTCTCTCTCTCTTTCTCTCTCTCTATCTCTCTTTCTCCCTCTCTTTTATTCATTAAATTCTTATTTACAAAAGCCATTTTAAGTCAATGTATCATTTCTGTGTTTTAATCTTAACCGTTTACCTAATTAAGACAACTTCCATAACTAGGGACTCACCAACTACGATAAACACTTCTGTAGTGTAGTAAAGCAGTCAATTAAGCACGCTATGTTCCTCACTATTACGAGCAAGAGATTAGGTATTCCAAAAAAATTGTTCAAAGGTGGTTTCAGCATTAAAGAGATATAATATGATGATGATAATCTGCATTATTAATACAGTAACTTTAAACAAATCACATTCTATACGAAAAATGATAACAAGTATTATTCATTAGTGTTACCTCTACAACAATTCATTCTATTTTTTTTTTACCTAACAGCCAGCTTTTTTTTTCTTTTTAATTACATTATACTATTATTTGAATGTTCTGTAATACAGTTTTCACATGTTAGCGTAAGTATACTGAGTTTACAATTCTTGTCATACCTGTTACGTAGTGGGGTCATTTTTGTCTATGGTGGACAACACTTAAGGAAACCCCAGATACACAAGCACAAATTCAGAATAGATGGTCGAAAAAAAGTACACTGAATCGCAAAAGAATAGCAAATAGGGATCCTTAGGTCAGGTGAATACAATTAAATTCATGACACATTTTCAATTAATCTTTTCGAGTTCACTTCATTAGTCAAACAGAAATAATTGATTGTTTAGCTGTTAGATATTAAGTTTTAAGTAAATATCATGTCTTTTCATGCCTGTTTACAAACATAACTCTGAAAACTAACACATATCCTAGAACAAATGTACACAAAAATTGTACTTGCTTTGTGGTTTAATTGAAAATTTAAATGTGTTACATTGAACAGATTTCTTCCCGTGTGCAATAAGCTACCTTAAAATTTGTCAACAAGGGAAATGACAGAGGTTTCACTTTGTCTTGAAATAAAAAACACCAATTAAGTAGAAAGTGAGAATAAAATATGTTAATTTTCTGATGACGTGCGTCTTCTAAACTCTTTCGCGTAAAACATTTTATTTAAAATTTTATCAGAGGCCTCATGGTTAAATAACTACTATTGCTAGCCTGAACTACTTCTTTTGGCGTGTTTATAAACGATATTGTTGGACAACTACCAACACGTCAAGAAATAAATGAAAGTGTGAAAGGTGAGCATCTATGAAAATACAAAGCTTAATGGACCTTAACATTTTTTGTGTGTGTTATTCAATTTTAATGTTTCATATTACTTTATAGCTTCATCCATGCTTGCATCATATGTGCTTTCACAGCAAACAATTTAAAATCCATAGTCGACTTTGAGTGCATTATCTGTTATAGAACCCTTATAAATGCCTCTATTAGTAGCTAGAAATAAAGGAAAAGTAAGAATAAAAAAATACTATGTGAAAGAAATATGCCACTTTTATTAACAAAGCCAAAGGAAACATAAACATAAACATAAACATAAACATAAACATAAACATAAACATAAACATAAACATAAACATAAACATAAACATAAACATAAACATAAACATAAACATAAACATAAACATAAACATAAACATAAACATAAACATAAACATAAACATAAACATAAACATAAACATAAACATAAACATAAACATAAACATAAACATAAACATAAACATAAACATAAACATAAACATAAACATAAACATAAACATAAACATAAACATAAACATAAACATAAACATAAACATAAACATAAACATAAACATAAACATAAACATAAACATAAACATAAACATAAACATAAACATAAACATAAACATAAACATAAACATAAACATAAACATAAACATAAACATAAACATAAACATAAACATAAACATAAACATAAACATAAACATAAACATAAACATAAACATAAACATAAACATAAACATAAACATAAACATAAACATAAACATAAACATAAACATAAACATAAACATAAACATAAACATAAACATAAACATAAACATAAACATAAACATAAACATAAACATAAACATAAACATAAACATAAACATAAACATAAACATAAACATAAACATAAACATAAACATAAACATAAACATAAACATAAACATAAACATAAACATAAACATAAACATAAACATAAACATAAACATAAACATAAACATAAACATAAACATAAACATAAACATAAACATAAACATAAACATAAACATAAACATAAACATAAACATAAACATAAACATAAACATAAACATAAACATAAACATAAACATAAACATAAACATAAACATAAACATAAACATAAACATAAACATAAACATAAACATAAACATAAACATAAACATAAACATAAACATAAACATAAACATAAACATAAACATAAACATAAACATAAACATAAACATAAACATAAACATAAACATAAACNACATACACATAAACACATACTTACACATATACAGAAACATTCAAAACAACATAAACATGAACATAAACATTGACATATACATAAACATAAACATAAACATAAACATAAACATAAACATAAACATAAACATAAACATAAACATAAACATAAACATAAACATAAACATAAACATAAACATAAACATAAACATAAACATAAACATAAACATAAACATAAACATAAACATAAACATAAACATAAACATAAACATAAACGTTGACATCAACATTGACATCGACATTGACATCGACATCAACACAGACATAGACATAGACATACTCTATTCAGTTACTGTAACAAAGTTTCTAATCATGAACATCAGAAGAAATACATCACAGGAAGCAATTAGTAAAAGGTCTCACCCCAAAGGACATGGTGCACTCGCCAATGATTTAGTTATAAATATGATAGAGTAAGACTTTCATGAAAGGTTGAAAAATTGTTGTAACAGAGTATGAGACCTGTGCATATTTTAATCGTAAATAAAAGTAAAGTATTATTTAGTTATTATTAAATCAATTGTATCAATTAGGAAATACCAATATCATAAAATTATTATTAAGGAAATATCTCGAGCTGGTACTAATTAAACATATATATATATATATAAGTATTAGTATTAAGAGTATAATCCAAAAGCTTTATAGGTATCAGTGTAATATGATAATTTTTACAAATAAATATTGATACATCAGGCTAACTAATTACTCTCTTTTCCAAGACATGGTCTGGGCTTTCTTTCTGTCAGCCCCAGGTCCAGTTGGTTAGGTTGATATTACCTCTAGTAGTCCATGCACAAAGTTTCTTGGGAAGGTCAACAGTCATATTTTTTTGATGCCGGTGAAAACGGTAGAGAAGCTAGTACTTCACAAGTCAACGGCTGTCAGCAAGTGGTTTCGTCTGCCAACCCTGAAGAAAAAATATTTACCCACTGTTGTACCAATGTCAAGCATAAGTATGGCCAATGTCAGCCAACACACTTAAAAAGTTAATGGTGTTAACGGGTTTCAAAGGTTTCTACATGCACCGTACCTTGTAGTTATTGTCATATTCAGCAGATCTTACCAAACCCTTGTTATGTTACTGGAAAAAGCCGCATCTGAAAATTGGAACATGGAATAATAGAACTTGGTTTGAGAAAGGCAAACTAAACAATATCAATCAGGAAATGGATTTGCTGAATGTCAACATTGTTTGACTGAGTGAAGTAAGATAGAAGGGAGCAGATAAAAATTTCAGCAGACACCAATTTTTGTTTATTATGTAGTGGGGCACATTAAAGAAGAGTCTGCATATTAGTGGATAGGGACAAGGCAAAATTCTTGCTTGAATATTAGGCAATATTGGATCAAGTATTGCTTCCAAAGATAAATGGAAAGTTATGTAATTTGTCGAGTATACAAGTGTATGTACTAGCATTAGAGCAAGAGGAAGGAAATCAATTTTTCTATGAAAGCCTCTACAAAGAAAAAAAATTGTTGAAAGTTTCATAAAATTGAACTGATCAAGAGTGACTTGATTGCAAAGCTTCATAAAGGAAAATTAATTAGTACTGTTGGATTATTTGGAGGTGGAAAGAAAAACAAAAGAAGCGATAAAAGGATTCAGTTGTGTCAGGGAAAAAATAAAAAACTAAGGAAGCTTAGAAAAGCAGGAGAAGTTGCCACTTATTTTTTTGTATATTAAGAACATGATAATGTGATAAAAAGTAACTAATTTGAAGCAATTAAAGTGAATTAATTAAAGTAAAGAATAGAATTGATATTGTAGAAAATGAGTCAGCAGCAATTGATGCATGGGCAATATTTAAAGATGCCAATACAAAAGGAAAAGGAAATGCTATTCCAAAGAAAACAAGGAAAGCAAAGCAGAAATGGATGACATGATATTTATAGATGTTGGAAGGGAAAGCGCAAGAGCAATATAAAAATCACGATAGTTACAAAATCATTGATAAGAACATAAAGGGGAAATTTCATGAAGAAAAGAAAAGTACATCAATATAAATATTGAAGAAATAGAGGGGATAGAGTAGAGTGACTCTATAAATATGCAAAACAAAGTTTTGAATCTTTCCAGCCTCTGCTTTTTCTAATCTATTAATCTTCTTAATATTTGTTTCTTTCCAGCCACTTCTCTTCCTTATCTTTAGATCTTCCTAATTTTTGAATTTTTCCAACCTCTGCCCTTCCTAATCTTGGAATCTTCCTAATCTTTGAATCTTCCTAATCTTTGAATCTTTCCAAACTCTGCCTTTCCTAATCTTTAAATCTTCCTAATTTTTTAAATCTTTCCAACCTCTGCTCTTCCTAATCTTTGAATCTTTCATGCCTTTGCTCTTACTAGTCTTTGGATCTTCCTAATCTTTGAATCATTCCAACCTCTGCTTTTCCTAATCTTTCAATTTTTCTAATGTTTGAATCTTTCCAACCTCTGCTCGTACTAATCTTTGAATCTTCCTAATCTTTAAATATTTCCAACCTCTGCTTTTCCTAATCTTTGAATCTTTCCAACCTCTGCTTTATCTAAGCTTTGAATCCTCCTAATCTTTGAATCTTTCTAAACTCTGTTCTTCCTAATCTATCAATCTTTTCAACCTCTGCTCTTTCTAATCTTTCAATCTTTCCAACTTCTGCTCTTCCTAATCTTTGAATCATTCCAACCTCTGCTCTTCCTAATTTTTTAATCTTACCAGCCTCTGCTCTTCCTAATCTTTGAATCTTTCATGCCTCTTCTCTTCCCAATCTTCCTAAATTCTTCGTCGGACTATGCAATATAAATATAGTCATAAAGATCAGGTACAATAGCCCAAGGAGATAGATTGTACAAATATGCCAAACGAATACTGCCCATATTCACTGATATATGGGGCTGTGTAACACAAATCATTGTTTTACTGTTTATATGTCCTTTCATGATATTATAGTTTCCTGTAAGTTAAGTTTTACAGTACAATAAAGATTGTTCGTGTAACGTTCTTATTGTGATCCAAACGAAAACCAGAGATAAGTTGTTTTCTGTGCAAACGGAGACTAATCCTTCTTCAAAAACGTGAAAGTCTTATTACAGCGCCGTGTGGAAAGAAACTTAAACACGTAAACAAAGTTCGAATGACGTAAAAGGTTGAATGAACGACTCCTCTCAATTCACCAAGTGATGACGTCCCCTCAGAGAGATTGCTCTTCTTACCTAAACACAATCTTCATGATGATTCTTGATCAAAACTCAGCTAACAAAATAGTCAGTGGTATAGAGCCTACTGTGTAAACAATAAAGTTTCTTCCATGTTTTATTAAAACTCGGGCGATCAGTTTATAATGACATAAACCATTAAATTACTATGAAGTAACCAATTTCAATTTTAGTGGGTAAAACAACCTGAGTAACGAGATAAACTGGAATCAATGCTTTTGAGGCAGGAAAGTACATATCTAAAGCACGCTTTTGCTCTTGACGCAGCAAATAACGTATGAAAGCCAATGCTTGCTCTGGACGCAAAAAAGAACGTATAACAACAAATTCAATATATGAGACATAAACTAACTTGAATGCACATTTTCTAACAGGAAATTTTCAGATATTCTGGCAAGGTCGCCACTTCATGTGAGAAAAGAGCTAATCATGGATTCAGTGTCAAACAAAAAGTCACAGTAGGTAGTAAAAAAGAAATGGAAAGCATGTTTACATAACAACTTCTTCGTGGCCTCAGTAATAAAGATTTTAATTCTGTATAGTGTGATGGGATGTTAGCCATACCATATGCACACGTCAGGAAAAACATCACTGGAGAGCATGACTGTCCACAGTTATTTCTGAGCACTCCCTCACAAATAAATGCTAAACTGTATGAACACGTACCATGATTATGCTCATAACTTATTAAATTCGTTTTACAACACATTGTGCATTGCAATAGGTTTTTTTCGGTAGTATTGTCTTGGTCTCAAAATGAGTGTGTCATTTTCCACTGTCTTGCTTTCACACGAGAATAATATTTTCCTGCCCAGATACTAAAAAATCACTGTTGTGTAACGCGATTTAGTCTCTCTTATAATTTTTATAAATTCTAAGTGGGTACGAATAATAACAGCCTACACTATACTTTACTATACCATACTATACCATTCTATACCATACTATACCATACTATAACATACTTTTTCATACTTTGCCATACTATACCATATTTTCCATACTATGCCATGCTGTACCATACTATACCATACAATGCCATGCTGTACCATACGGTAACATACGATATGATACTATACTATACTATGCTATACTATTCTGTATTATACTATATTAAGCCATACTGTTCTATACTATTCTATACTATGCCATACTATATTAAAGAAAAAGAAAGGAATAAACTTGCTACAGATTTGAAAGTACCCAGATCAAAACAGGATATAAACAATCACAGTTGAACCTCGAATATCCCAACAATAGGGGCAGTTAGCAATTTTTTTGGATAACTGATTGTTTCGATAACTGATTATACATAAACAAATGACCGCTTACCCGATATACATGTACATGTACTTACGTTAGTACACACGTTTATGAAAATATTTACACGGAACGGAAGACCTTGTTTGGATAATCCAAAATTTGTATAATCGGTGGTCGGATAGTCGAGGTTTAACTTTAATCGTTAGAAAGAGAGAAAGAGAGAAAAAAAGATTATATTTACTCAGCATACCTGTCCATTGCAGTTCAGAAAAATATTTAAGCTTTATTGTTAGATCGTGAAATTGTTTAATGGATTCAACAAATTTCTCTGCTGTAGGTGTATATTCCTTGTCTCCTTCAAAAAATGTTCCTTCTTTTAATCTGTATATTACAGTTGCAATCCCATCACGATCATGACCATACAATTGAAATGTTGATCTGTCAAGACCGGATAAACTACCAAACGCTGGGCTTAAACCTTGATGTAAAAATATAAATAATAGAGAATAAATATGACATTAGGATGTTGTTTCAACGATTCTCGGTAAATATAGCATCACACAAGTATACCGCACTTAAAAGTGTTTTTACTTAAATAAAAATATCAGTAAGGATAAAATGTCAGAAAGTTCCGTTAATAATAAAATATATATTTACATATACATAAACATAAATCGTCAGCCATAAAATAGGAGAAGTATATCTCGTAACGTAGCGCAGTAAAGGCTTATGACTCAAAACATGATAAAGCTTTTACATATATAACTTCCTCTGAGTTCATAAAATCAAGAATTATTAACTACAAAAAAGTTGTATCTAATTATTTCAGTAGCCTTACAATGAGAGAAGTATCTTTCGAAACGTAGCTCAGGAAAAGATTACGACTAATGACATGATAAATCTCTTCCATCTATCGCTTCCTCTGAGCCATGAAATCAAGATTTATTATTTATAAAGGAACTATATCTAATAACTTAAATAGGCAACGGGTGAAGTATCTCTCGAAACGTAGCTCAGAAAAAGCTTACGACTAATGACATCATATATATATCTCTTATATCTCTGGCTTCCTCTGAGTCAACAGAATCAGCAATTATTAAGTATAAAAGAGCTGTATCTAATTACTTTAGTAGGCTGACAATGACAGACGTACCTCACGAAATGTAGCTCAGAAAAAGCTTACGGTGCATGATATGATAAAGCTCTTACATCTATGGCTTCCTCTGAGTCCATAAAATCAAGAATTATTAAGCATAAAGGAGTTGCATCGAATTTCTTCAATAGCATTGAGATTGGGAGAAATACCTCTCGAAAAGTAGCTCAGAAAAGGCATACGAATCAAAACAGGATAAAGCTCTTTCTCCTTTGGATTTCTCTAAGTCCATAGAATCAAGAATTATTAAATATCAAGGAGCTGTATATAATTACTTTAGTAGCCTGACAATTAGAGCACTATCTCTAGAAACGTATCTCAACAAAAGGCTTACGAATCAAAACATGACAAAGCTATTACAT
>RDPX01000812.1:0-24269 GCA_003991215.1 Morbakka virulenta | reverse complement strand
CTATCTCTCTATATATCTCTCTCACTCATTCTCGAGCTCTCTCTCTCTCTCTCTCTCTCTCTCTCTCTCTCTCTCTCTCGCTCTCTCGCTCTCTCGCTCTCTCTCTCTCTCTCTCTCTCACACACACACACACACCCTTATTATTCCAATAGAATTAATGGAAACTAATGTTTAATACTGTATAGTTCTTCCATTAATTCTCTAACTAGTAAATATATCAATATAAAATATTAAATACACCTTCAAGCCTCTCAGTAACGTGTGTTTTCCATTGACTGGCAGATTAAAAATAGTAAATAATACTATTACCAGTATTGATCATAACAACAATAATGCAAATATTAATGGATAATAATTGACAGTACTAATAATGATAATGTTTATTAATCACAAATAACCTAATTTTACTTTCTTGTGTCTAATATGTGTCATGAGAGAGAAGTATGTTACCATTCTGTGATTTTATATAAAGGAAATTATTTTCATTTCCTGGTTGTGGCATCTGTCATACAAAGTTTCTCACAAACATTAATTCGTACAGACGATAATAGCAGATCAAGAATTAAAGCCAAAGATGCACAACGACAGATTAGATATAAAAGGCATAAAACCACTATTTGTACGGAGTTGTATAAGAAAAAGAGATGAAAAGGAATAAGTAAACAAGACAGAGGATAAAATATCGAGTTAAAGATAACTCTCCTTGTCACCAATATTGCATTTCAGAATAGAAAAGGACACAGTATTCTACAAGCGTTGAGAAGACTAAAGACAGACACTTTTTATCACTAAACATATAAAAGACAAATCTAAATTACTAATTTAGTACATTACTTTAATCATGAACATGAATAAAACACTAAGAAAGATAACTAAATCACGCTGCTCTACCCTTTACATATTGCATGTTGCATACATTTTTACTAAGAAACAAACATGTTACTGATTTAGTACAACAGTGTATTCATGAAAGGGGAAAAAACACTGAGAAAGAAAACTAAATTACATTGCTCTACGCTTTACATATTACATGTTAGATACTTTCTTATTATGCAACAAAGAAGTTATTGATTTAAAACATCACTTTTTCATGAAAGGGAAATATAACACTAACAATAAGAAATAGACCACTCTACTCCTCTTTTTGTGTATTACATGTTGAAAACATTGATGTTATGCAAGAAACAAATTACTAATTTAGAAATTCACTTTAATCATGAACATTAAAAAACTAGCCAAGGGAACTAAACCACTCTGGCCTTCGAACTAGTTACTACATGTTGCATACATATCTATTATCCAAGGAACAATTTATTGATTTAGTACATCACATTAATCATGAACGTAAAAAGAAATACAAGCAAAGAGAGCTAAATCACTCTACTCTACGCTTTACGTATTACATGTTGCATAGATTTCTATTATATATACAAAAAGTTACTTATTTAGTACATCACCTTAATCATGAAGGTGAAAAAAGCACTAACAAAGAACACTGAATCATTTTGCTCTTCTCTTTGGATATTACACTACATTTTTATTGTGCAACAAAGAGGTTTCTGATTTTCTACATCACTTTAATCATCAATGTGTAAAAAGTACTAACAAAGAGAACTAAATCACCCTCCTGTTCGCTTTGTATATTAGCTGTTCCATACATTTTTATTGCGCAACAAACAAGTTACTGATATAGTACATCACTTTGATAATAAAAGATCTAAAAGCTCTAAAAATGAGAACTAAATCACACTTCCGTTCGCTTTATATATTACATTTTGCATACATTTTTATTATGCAACAAAGAAGTTACAAACAGTAAGAAAGAAAACTAAATCACTCTATTCTACGCATTACATATTACATGTTGCATACCTTTTTATAATGAAACAAAAAATTGACAGAATTCGTACATTACTTTGATCATGAACGTCTAAAACACACTAACCAAGAGTACTAAATCACTTTGCTCCGAGCATTACGTACTACATGCTGCAAATATTTTTATTGTGCAACAAACAAGTTACAAACAGTAAGAAAGAGAACTAACTCACTCTGCTCTACGCTTTACATATCACAGATTGCATACATTTAGAAAATGCAACAAACAAGTTATTAATTTAGTACATCACTTTAATCGTGAACGTTAAAGATACATTTATCATGGGATCTAACCAACTCTGCTCTTTGCTTCAATTTTTTACATACCGCATACATTGATATTATGCAACAAACAAGTTACTGATTTAGTACATCTCTATAATTATGAACGTTAAAAAAACCACTAACCAAGAGAACTAAATCATTCCGTTCTATGATTTAGGTATTACAAGTTGTATACATTTTTCTTATGCTACAAAGAATTTTAATTTACTACACCTTTGTATGGATGGATGTGAGAAAAACAGAAAAACATAATGAGAACTAAATCACCTTGCTTTATTATATATGCTTTATGCATTTTTATGTACAACATATAAATTATTAATTTAGTACTTTTTTTTCTGGGAATGAGGTTAGTAAATAGTACTAGCATGATTTAAGATCAAGCAAGTACTGAACGCCAACCACGTATAAAAGGGGATTTGCATATTAAATGGTAACAACTGGCATTAAATAAGCAATTATATTGTTACATAGGACAATTGCTTAATTATTGTCTTTATGTTATGTTAACTTTTGCGTATTGTTACCTAAGTTTTGTGGCATTTAATTATGACGTTTTGATTTGTTTTCTTGATATATAAAGCCCTGATATTTCGAGTACATTTTAATATATATTCTGAAGAAAATTTGTGAATACTGAAACATGTAAATGATGATAAGGTTAAAAACTATCATGTTTTTTATTAAAATTGTATCTATATTTGTGCTGAATCACAGAGAAACAACTGATAAAGTGTGAACATGTTTTATTACATTTCGCATCATACAGCATGAATATAGCAAAAGTAGTCGTAATTAGTTCAGATGTTAAAGATTTATTTGCAGTATGAATAAAAATTAATTAATGGAAATAAATTTACAAATTGTAAATATTTTGAATTATGTATGGCATATTACAAAATAATATAGCAAACATACTACTAAGAAGATATATGTTTTTAAGTATGAATTAATTAATCTTTTTAACTAACTAATTAATTAACTAATTAAGAAGAATTAATTAATCTTTAATTAACTAATAAATAAATAATTAATTAGACGAAATAATTTATTGACCTGTTAACAATATATACTGTATGTCCAAGTGTGCACAGTGTTATAGGAAATATACTAGTAATTTTGCATTAACATGTATGTGTAAAAATTAACTTATCTCTTAAAGTATAGGAAGAAATTTGTGAAATTATGTTATAACGAAGAATTAATCAGAAGATATAATTTATTGAACTGTTAACAATATATATTGTATGTCCAATTGTGCACAGTGATATAGGAAACATACTAGTAATTTTGCATTAACATTTATGTGTAAAAATTAAGTTATCTGTTAAAGTGTATGAAGAAATTTGTGAAATTATTTTATAACGAACAATTAACAAAGAGAAATGAAAGGTAAAAGGTTCTGAAATATTTATTTGATACTACACAATTTTTGACAAATTTACTTCTACTTTGATGCACTTTTTTGGATAAAACGTGAAAAAATCACATTAAAATAAAAAATTTTATAAAGAAAAATAGTCTACTAAACTATTATAATTTTGTATCGTTTATCTGATACTTCACAGCTATTTAGTAAACTTACAAGTAAGATAAGACATATTTTCCTGGATGAAAGAGACAAATTAAACAATAAAATATTAATAAAAGAAATAATCTATTGAACTGCAAACGTTTTGTATAATTTATCCGTTCCCACGCAATTATGGAACAAATATATTACCAATTTCATCTATATTTCTAAGGGTGAAATTTTACATTACAACGAAAGTTACATTATAATGAAAAATTATTATATGGCATGTACTAAACATTTATGTACCAAACAAACTTCAAAGGTTGTACATCATTTTAACAATGAAGCTCAGAAGAAATGACAATTTTAAATAAAAATTTTCTAAATAGAAATAACCTGTTGAACTATAAATATTCTGTATTATATGTCACGTGATACCAAGTTATCTAACAGAGTTACAAATATTTTTATCAAACCATATTTAAATTGTACCTGGCGTGAACCAAAACCTTGCGTAAGGATCAATATGGTTTTTCATCCGAGGAAACATATTATGATATAGATATAACGTCTTATACGAGGGTGAGGAAAATGCGCTCCCAATATGATTTTCCCTTATGTAGAGCGATGAAAGCACTTCTTTAGTACAATTGCGTATCCCACTATTATCTTTGTGTATATAAAAGCACATTGCTGAGTCATTTTTCGTCTGCACCTTTCCAAGCGGCGAAAAGCAGACCACGTTTTTTGTGCAAAATTGTTGGAGCTGCAAACCATAAGGTGTACTATCGACTTTTGAAATGCAATTCCTTGAGTATATGTGTTTTATTGAAAAACACGACCTTTCTGTAAATAAGAAGAAAAAAGCATCCACTCTTAAAAACTCAAACAAAATAGACAAAGTTAAGTGTCGATTTGTAAAAATTAACAAAATTTATCGACTTAATATAGAGCTTGAAATTAGCACTGCCTAAAATCTGCTAATCCTATCTATATTGAACGGATCACACAAAATACAGTCAAATGTTTAGATTGTGACATATTTTTGTTGTCCTTACACTGCAAACTGAAACAACAGAACATTTATCCGAATGTATATAACGAACGACGCTTTTTTCGATAAGGTTTATCAATACAGATGTGCATATAAAAGAGATCCTAATATAAACAAGAACTCGTCAATCTATAAGCGCGAGACAAGTATTTTATATATTTAATTTTATTAGTGAGTAGAGAGGGATTAAAAAATAAGTGAACATTACTGACAAAGAAGTTTTATATTGACAAGTAACTGAACAATACTGAATAAAAAAGTGTCTACAAAAGTAACTGAACAATACTGAATAAAAAAGTGTCTACAAAAGTAACTGAACATTACTGAATAAAAAAGTGTCTACAAAAGTAACTGAACAATACTGAATAAAAAAGTGTCTACAAAAGTAACTGAACATTACTGAATAAAAAAGTGTCTACAAAAGTAACTGAACATTACTGAATAAAAAAGTGTATCAAAAAGAAACTTCACATTATTTGGCAAAGGAGTGTCAATAAAAATTTCTGAACATTAGTGACTAGAGCAGTGTTTATCAAAATAACTAAAAAATACTGAGGAAAGATGGGTCTGCAAATATATCTGAACATTACTAAGCAAAGTAGTGTCTATAAAAATATCTTAACTTTTCTAAATAAAAAAGACTATAAAAATAACTAAAGATTTATGCAAAAAGAAGTGTTTAAAATATAACTTGAGATTAGTCAGCAAAGAAGTGTGTCTAAAAGTAACTGAACATTACTGAAATAAAAAGTGTATATAAAAGAAACTTAACATTAATATGCAAGGAAGTGTCTATAAAATATGTGAAAGTTACTGAACAAAATATTGTATATAAAAGAAACATAACATTAATGAGCAAAGAAATGTCTTTAAAAATATATGGACATTACTGAACAAAAAAGTGTATATAAAAGAAACCTACCGTTAATGAGCAAAGAAATATCTATAAAAACATTTGAACATTACTGAATAAAATCGTGTATATAAAAGAAACTCAACACTAGTGGGCAAAGAAATGTCCATAACAATATCTGAACATTACTTGCAAAGTTAGTTTTAAAGAAATATCTGAAGATTAAAGTAAAAAGAAGTGCTTAAAATATAACTATAACTGCACATTAATGAGCAAAAAAGTGTGTATAAAAATTCTGAACATTACTGAGCTAATAAGTGTCTATAAAAATATATGAACATTACTGAATAAAAACGTGTATATAAAAGAAACTTAACACTAGTGGGCAAAGAAATGTCCATAACAATATCTGAACATTACTTGCAAAGTTAGTTTTAAAGAAATATCTGAAGATTAAAGTAAAAAGAAGTGCTTAAAATATAACTGCACATTAATGAGCAAAGATGTGTATATAAAAATATCTGATCATCACTGAATAAAAAAGTGTATATAAAAAAACTTAACATTAATGAGACAAAAAGTGTCTACAAAATGTTCTGAACATTACTGAGCTAACATATGTCTTTAAAAATATATGGATATTACTGAATAAAAAAGTGTATATAAAAGAAACTTAACATTAATGAGCATAAAAGTGCCTATTAAAATTTCTGAACATTACTGAGCTAAGAAGTGTCTTTAAAAATATATGGACATTACTGAACAAAAACGTTTATATAAAAGAAACTTATCGTTAATGACCAAAGAAATATCTATAAAAACATTTGAACATTACTGAATAAAAACGTGTATATAAAAGAAACTTAACACTAGTGGGCAAAGAAATGTCCATAACAATATCTGAACATTACTTGCAAAGTTAGTTTTAAAGAAATATCTGAAGATTAAAGTAAAAAGAATTGCTTAAAACATAACTGCACATTAATGAGCAAAGATGTGTATATAAAAATATCTGACATTACTGAATAAAAATGTGTATATAAAAGAAACTTAACATTAATGAGCAAAAAAGTGTTTATAAAAATTTCTGAACATTACTGAGCTTATAAGTGCTAATAAAAATACTTGAACATTATTGAATAAAAACGTGTATATAAAAAAAATTAACACTAATGAGAAAAGAAATGTCCATAACAATATCTGAACATTACTTGCCAAGTTAGTTTTAAAGAAATATCTGAAGATTAAAGTAAAAAGAAGTGCTTAAAATATAACTGCACATTAATGAGCAAAGATGTGTATGTAAAAATATCTGACATTACTGAATAAGAAAGTGTATATAAAAATAACTTAACATTAATGAGCATAAAAGTGTCTATTAAAATTTCTGAACATTACTGAGCTAAGAAGTGTCTTTAAAAATATATGGACATTACTGAATAAAAAAGTGTATATAAAAGAAACTAATCGTTAATGAGCAAAGAAATGTCTATAAAAATATTTGAACATTACTGAATAAAAAAGTGTATATGAAAGAAACTTAACACTAATGGGCAAAGAAATCTCCATAACAATATCTGAACATTACTTGCAAAGTTAGTTTTAAAAAAATATCTGAAGATTAAGGTAAAAAGAAGTGCTTAAAATATAAGTGCACATTAATGAGCAAAGATGTGTATAAAAATATCTTAACATTACTGAATAAAAAAGTGTATAGAAAAGAAACTTAATACTACTAAGCAAAAAAGGGTCTATCAAAATATCTGAACATTACTGTATAAAAATGTGTATATAAAAGAAATTTAACATTAATGAGCAAAGAAGGTTCTATAAAAGTAATTTAACATTTCTGAATAAAATAGTGTATATAAAAGAAACTGAACTTTAATGGGCAAAGAACTGTCTATGAAAAGAACTGAATATTATTGAAGGAACAACTGTTAATAAAAGTATATGAACATTAATTTCAAAGCGGTGTCTGAAAAAATAACTTACAATTTTTCAGCAATAAATCGTCTGTAAAAATAACTGAATATTAGTGAGCAAAGAAGTGGCTAAGAAATTAACTGCAAATTACTGAGCAAGAAATGGTGTATAAAAATAACTGAAAATTACTGAACAAAGCAGTGTTAATAAAAATAATTTCACATTACTGAGCAAAGAAGTGTCTATAAAAATAACTGAGCATTACTGAGGAAAGAAGTGTCTATAAGAAAAGCTCTAAACTTTGCTTACTATATGTATGGTTGCGCATTAGGTCTACATTCAAATCATTTTTAGGATTGACAAAGTTATTGTTTTATTACACAATGGAGCACACGTACAGGGCACTTGTTATAGACTGGTCTATTAATATGTCAATTATCTATAAGGAAAAGATAAATCTTCCAAAAACAAGAACAAGAACAAGGAAAATACAAAGATATAAAAGCGCCGCAATACTTGCTCGCGCTTAGAAACAAAAATTGATATGAAAAAATTATGTATATGGTTGCATATATTAATATGGATGGATGGTTGTTACAGACAAGGATAGCAAATAGATTAGACACATGATTCCAATGGACGGCAATGGGGATAGAGGTAAGAAGACCTATTGAAAGATAGATCTATTGAGAATTAAGGATTTCCATAGATATATTGAAATAATCACGATGTACACATGGGACATACATAGATACGTATACACCTGCGGATTTTAATAAGTGCGTGGAAACTAAATGTTCTAAAAATTTAGTTGGTGCTTCCATTAAAATTAATGAAACAAAAATTTCAACTTTTTATCAAATTCTTTTGCTTAGTCTGTGTTCATTTGACTTTTATTATGCAAATATATGTGTTTTATGTAAATAAAAGATATATATTTAATGAATCTAAAATGTATATCTTTAATAAATGTACGATATATATGTTAAATGATGCTTATCTTTGTTGTATGTATAATTTATATCCTTTATGAATGTACGACATATGTGCTAACAGTATATATGATATATATGTTTAGTGTTTACATAATGTATGTACTAAATAAATGTACGATGTATATGTTGAATGTAAGTACGATATGTACGTTTAATGTATATGTAATATATTTATTTAATGAAAGTACGGTGTATTTCTTTAATGCATGTATGGTATACATCTTTAGTACATGTATGATATATATGTTAAATGCATGTATTGTTATATATATATATACATATATATATCTTTAATAAAGGTACGGTATTGATGTTAAATGTAATATGATATAGGTGTGTTATCTGTATCTGTAAAGTATAATGAATTTAATGAATTTACATGTATGTTAAACATATGTACAATACAAATGTATTGTAATGTTAAACTTTTTAATGAATGTACGATATATGTTAAATATATATATGATATAAACGTTTAATGTATGTATTTATTTATATATATATATATTTCCTAAATAAGACTGCAATATATATGTTAAATGTATGAAATGTTAAATATGTTTAAGATATATGTGACCTATATCTTTAATAACTGTGCGATGTATATGTTCAATGTTTTGTAATGTTAAATTAATTTGAGGTTTGTTTGATATATCTATATAATTAGTAAATCTGTGATATATATCTAACTGTTTAATATATTTAATGTAGGTCTTATATGTATCTCTAATTTATATCCCATGTATATGTTAAATGTACATATGGTATATATGTTTAATTTATGTATCATTTATATCGTTAATGAAAGTACGATATATATGTTAATATATGTGTGATACATATGTTTAATGTATGTATGATATGTAATTTACCTTTTATCCCAGTTGTAAAATAAAGTTGGATATCCTCTTTTGAATTTTAAGTCGATCTAGAGTTATGATTTGTTATTTTACTTAAGAAAAATGCCCTCAAAATCATGTATTTTGAAACTATTTTTATTTTAAAGACGAGAAAATAGTTTTAACTATTTAATAATTCTGTCTTTGAAATAATAAATAATGTCTCATTTGGGCTTCATTTTGAATGAAGTAGTTTTGCATTTTTACTGCAAGGTTTTGTTTTAATATACATGCTTGTTGATCCACACAAGAGGTACATAGAAATCAAACAATTTTGATAACTACCTTCAAAAATCTCTAAATTAAAATGGAAAACTAATTAAGCGCTATGATCATATCTGTTTTAATACAATTTATATGCAAGTAGACTCACCTTCTTTTGGTCTTTCAATTACATAAAATTTAAGAGCGAAAAATGCTCTTTGGAGTTTATCATCACTGTAAAAATGTATAAATGACGGCACATCTATTTGATACTTCTGCTTTGGAAGAAGGTTTAACTCTTTTTGCGGGTCAATTTCTGATGTAATTTTTATTATCAGCTCTTCATACATCGGAAATTTTCGTATCTTTGAATCAGGAAAGAAAAATCATACATTTTATTAATAGACACTACATTGTGTTTGTTAACCATTTATGTTAGAGTCTACCATTTGTAGTTCAGTTTCATTGTAGTGTGTATGTGCTCTCACTCTCTCTAGTCATTAGATTGTTAATATTGTTCATGTTGTTGTATACTTATTGCAGTATTCATAAAGTTCTTTTTTAGAGATTTTTTTGTGAATTTGTCAATTTATTTTTGAGATGTTTTATGCAGCCATAGGTGATGATGGTCATTAGATTGTTTGTGTTGCTTCCATTGTTGTATGTTTATTGCAGTATTTATGTTGTTCCTTTTTAGAAGTTTTTATGTGAATTTAAATACAGCCAAAAAATTTTAAATACTTTACCAGCTTTGCTCTGTTTCTCGTGCTAATTTGAAAAGGTGTGTGCCATGCTGCTGTTTTCTGGGTTTGAATTATCTGTGCTAAGAGTTTTCTGTTTTTGTATTTGGTCTAACCTTAGCAGCAAAAGCAACAGCAAAAAAAGGCATCCTTTGCCTCACTGAAAAATAACCTTCATCACAAACATGCAGAACCGTTTCAACAATAAAATGACCACCAGCGAATGCAATTACAAAAACATCTTACAAAAAATATCCATTATTAGATACAATACGGATCGTTAACATGCACAATGTCTGAATTAATCTCCACAACACTCAAAAAACAAAACATGACCATCATTACATACAACCCCCAAAAAACAACAGAAACAACACTAGCAATCTATTGCGTAGCATTACGTATGGCTGCATAAAACATCTAAACAATAAATTGACAAATTCACATAAAAACGTCAAGAAAAAAACATTATGAATACTTGAATAAACATACAACAACAGAAACAATACTAACAACCTGATGACAATCATCACCTATGGCTGCATAAAGAATCTAAACGACGCATTTTTTAATTCACATAAAAATGTCAAGAAAAACATTATGAATACTGCAATAAACATACAACACTCGAAACAAAAGTAACAATCTATTCACTATCACCACCATTACTGCATACAACCTCGCAAGAATACAATTAAAATTCACCTAAAAACTTCCAGTAAAACAACATGAATACTTTAATAAACATACAAAAACAGAAACAATACTAACTATTCCTTGACTTTCAACAACTACGGCTGCATAAAACATCTCAAAAATAAATTTTTAATCCACATAAAAACGTCTATAAAACGAACATTATGAATACTGCAATAATCATACGACAACCGAAACAAGAGAAATAATCTAATGACTATCATCACCTGTGGATGCATAAAACATCCAAACAATTAATTGACAAATTCACGTAAGAACTTCCAGCAAAACAACATTTTTAATAATGGAATAAATATTTAACAGTCGAAAAATAGTAACAATCCAATGACTAACCATCACGTATGGCTACATAAAACATCTGAACAAGAAATTTTTAATCCTCATAAAAACGTCTATAAAACGAACATTATGAATACTGCAATAATCATACGACAACCGAAACAAGAGTAATAATCTAATGACTATCATCACCTGCGGCTGCATAAAACATCCAAACAATTAATTGACAAATTCACGTAAGAACTTCCAGCAAAACAACATTTTTAATAATGAAATAAGTATTCAACAGTAGACAAAATATTAACAACCCAATGACTATCATCACCTGTGGCTGCATAAAACATCTCAAAAATAAACTTTTTAGTTCACATAAAAACGTCTTTATAAAGAACATTATGAATACTGCAATAATCATACGACAACCGAAACAAGAGTAATAATCTAATGACTATCATCACCTGTGGCTGCATAAAACATCCAAACAATTAATTGACAAATTCACGTAAGAACTTCCAGCAAAACAACATTTTTAATAATGAAATAAGTATTCAACAGTAGAAAAAATAGTAACAATTCAATGACTAACCATCACGTATGGCTACATAAAACATCTGAACAATAAATTTTTTAGTTCACATAAAAACGTCTATATAAAGAACATTATGAATACTGCAATAATCATACGACAACCGAAACAAGAGTAATAATCTAATGACTATCATCACCTGTGGCTGCATAAAACATCCAAACAATTAATTGACAAATTCACGTAAGAACTTCAAGCAAAACAACATTTTTAATAATGAAATAAATATTTAACAGTCGAAAAATAGTAACAATTCAATGACTAACCATCACGTATGGCTACATAAAACATCTGAACAATAAATTTTTTAGTTCACATAAAAACGTCTATATAAAGAACATTATGAATACTGCAATAATCATACGACAACCGAAACAAGAGTAATAATCTAATGACTATCATCACCTGTGACTGCATAAAACATCCAAACAATTAATTGACAAATTCACGTAAGAACTTCAAGCAAAACAACATTTTTAATAATGGAATAAATATTCAACAGTAGAAATAATAGTAACAATCTAATGACTATCATCACTTTTTGGTGCATAAAACATCTGAACAATACATTTTTTAGCTCACATGAAAACCTCTATAAAAAGAACAATATTATTACTGCAATAAACAGACAACAACCGAAACAATTGTAACTATTTAATGACTATCATCACCTACGTCTGCATAAAACATCTCAAAAAAAATTTACTAATCCACATAAGAACGTCAAGCAAAATATTAGGAATACTGCAATAAACTTACAACAGACGAAAAAATAGTAACAATCTAACGACTGTCATCACGTATGGCTGCATAAATCATCTGAACAATATATTTACAAATTCGCAAAAAATCTTCTGAAATCATGATCATCAAGTCTAGTGTAATAAACATACAACAACACAAACAATATTAACAACCTAATTACTATCATCACCTATGGCTCCATAAAACATCTCAAAAATAAATTTCACAAATGTGAAAACTTCTAAAAGAAACCCTTATAATTACTGCAATAAACATAAAACAAGAGCAATAATGCCAGAATACCAGAAGCAATCTTAAGAATCTAAGGACTGTCATCATCTATGGCTTTGTTAAACATCCCAACAATAAAAAGAAAAACGTATATAAAGTCTAAAGAAATATAAATATTATAAAACTGAACTAAACATGTAATACCAGAAACAATCTTAACAATCTTAACAAAATAATTATCAAAATCTATGGCGTCGTAAAAGTTTTCAGCAATAAAATGACTGTTTACCAGACGTAATCTCACTATGTATGGACTATCATGACACATAGATTCGTAGAAATGCTTAGATCTCAACATTATAAACATAAAATGCCAAAAACAATCTCAACATTATAAATATCAAATGACAAAAACAAACTCAACAATAAATAAACTATCATTATAGACAAGAACTAAATCAATCTCAACATTAATAACATAAAATTCCAAAAAAACATCTCAACAATATAAATATCAAATGCTAAAAACAATCTCAACAAGAAATAAACCATCATCATAGACAAGAGCTAAATCAATCTCAACATTAATAACATAAAATGCCAAAAACAATCTCAACATTATAAACAAAAAAATGCCAAAAACAAGCTCTACAAGAAATCAACAATCATCACAGACAAGAACTAAAACAATCTCAACGTTATAAACTGTTTAGAAAGTGATGGGCCATCACTCTCAAAATTAGGGTCGTAAGACACTATTTCTATGGCCTTGAAGTTCTAGCACGTTCCAAAACTTGATTTTGAATAACTGTAACAAATAATATAGATAACATAAGTTACGATGCGATACTTGTATTAAATTAATATTACGGGGGGAAAAGTAAATGGGATTGGGCTAGTGATTTGTCTGAGTGTAACAAATTAATTCCACCAATGGGAAACGATAGGAGTTAACCTGCTTTATTGAGCACAAAATCATAAATTATTAACATTTACTAATCAGGCTTTGAAAAAAGTATGATCAATACGACATGATAAAAATGTTACATCAATTCCACTGAGTCCATAAATTCAAGAATTTTCATAAAACTGACAGTTCTAAAATACGTTTTTTGATTACCTTTGTCTTTCACTATATATATCCCATCAACAGATGAACAAATATAATTGCAGAGTGATCAATATTTACTAAAATAGAGCCAATGTAAGTTAAGATTTTATTTCAATATTTCTGATAAAAGTACATAACTCTGAGTTTCTTGCTCACGAATTTATCAGATGTACACATAAAAAACCTGCTAAAAATCTATGCACTTCTATAAAGTTGAGAAAGTAATAAAAAAGTCAATAAAATTCTCAATGGTCTGGTGAGACGGATTTGTAGTTTTTTAAAAGGTGTTTATTGACGTGTCGACATGTAGAGATTAGCTCGGATCTTTTGTTTAATAGTTTCAAATTGGACGTAATTATGTGGAATTTCTCTGTCAGACAAAGGTTGCGCGTTTAGCTGCCATTAACATACGGGTGGGTATGGTCGATCACTTTCCACTTCTATATTGGTGTTATGTTCTTGTTTTGTAAATTTCAGACATATTTCGAAAGTTCTGTTGAAATAGTTTTATGTTCATACTTAAAGGAACTTGTGTGTAAATACCATCTTTCTTTGAATGTTTTTTCGGTCAATCCAATGTAGTTTACGCCCTCGTCGTTATCTGATCCATTACCATCAAATCATCAGAAAACGACGAAGGTGTGAACTACATCGAATTGACCTTGGATAAAGTTTTGATTACTTTATCAACTTAAAAGAAGTGCATAGATTATTAGCAGGTTTTTTATGTGTACATCTAATGAATGCCTGAGCAAGAAACTTAGAGTTATGTACTTTTATCAGAAATATTGAAATACAATTTTAACTTTTATATATATATATATATATATATATTTATATATATATATTTCATCAAAGCAGGTAGTCGTCTTTGAAAGTATATAAATTCCAACAACAAAGACATTTTGTATGATAGGGCAAGCTTTCGTATATTTACTTTGTCAGGTCTGGTCCATATTTTCAATGCAGGCGTATTAAAGTAACCTAAGATATCATGGGCATAAAAATTACAATGGGAGTTATTTATTTACAGTCTCTTGATAGAATAAAATTTTTTTTAAATATGATAGAAACACAAAATGTGTGTATTAGTTAAATGTACATTGTAAAAACAATAAAAAAAAGTTAAGGTCACAGGGGAGTACAAAGTATAAAATACAAAAATTATGTTGATAAAGAAATACCAGACCACCCTGAAACAATGGGATATGAGCGTGCAAATAACCAAAAGTATATCATTGAGAAAACTGTGTAAAAAACATCAAAATCTCAAGAAGTAACAAGAGCAATTTGGAAAAAAACCCAAAAACAAACAAACCAAATTTGAACAAAGAAACCAAAAATGTGCTAACTGGAACTATGCAAAAGCTATAGCCCAGACCTCTCAATGAAAGATATACACGTTCAGAAAGGCGCAAAAAGGTAAAGCAGCATAAATGGTTTCTAAAACATACAATCCAAAGATCCACTTAATACAACGGAACCCCTGTGAAAAATGTTCCCAGAGATGTGCTTGCGGTACTATTTTGCCCATGTTAAGGGACCCATTTTGTTTTCTTTCCTGATATTTACTAAAATGACTTTTATAATTATTGAACCTATTTCGAAAAGGGGTAATCGTACTGCCAATATAAATGTTCTTACAAGTTTTACAGGTAAGTTTGTATACTACATGATTAGAATTGCAATTATAAACACCTTTCCTTAAAAAATATATTTTATCATGATCATCATTATAAAACGTATTAGAGACCTCTAAAAAGTGGCAAACTTCACACAAAGGGTGATTACATTGCTTACAACTCCCTGTGGCAAAGTTAGTATCACTATGTTTAGACCTGACCAAAATGTCCTGAAGGCGTTTTGCCCTACGAAATTATACCATAGGGACTTCTGAGAACTCCTTTATGTTCTTCATTAGATTGCAAAATGACCTGAGCCTTATTAGGAATATCAAAAATGTTGCGGCTTAACGCCGGATGAAAAGTGGTGACGAAACATATCCTATTACCCGCCCGATTTTCACTCCTAGACCTCTCAAGTAAGCAATCCCGATCTAAAGAAGCCGCTCTACCGACCTGGGTTTCGACCAATTCTTTGTCGTAATCCCTGGCTAGGAGCCACTTTTTCAGATCCGAAATCCTATTTTCAAAAAAATCATCCTTAGAGCAAAAACGACGAAGACGCAATGCTTGACCATATAGTATCCCCTTCTTAATATGAAATGTGTGACACGACCTAAAATGTAAAAGTGGGTGAGTATCAGTTCCCTTAACAAACAAGTCAGTGACCCTAGTGTTACCTTCCTTCTTAACCAAAACATCTAAGAACTCAATAGAAGCAAAAGAATACTTATATGTGAACTTGATACTGGGATGTAAACCATTCAAGTAAGAAACTAATGCTACTTTCCCCATGCTCCCAGACTAGAAATATGTCGTCAATATACCTCCACCACACCCAAGGCTTTAATTGATAACCATTTAAAGCTTTTTCCTCAAAATCTACCATAAAAAGAACCGCGTACGGAGGTGCGAATTTTGTACCAATGGCGGTGCCATTAAGTTGTTGATAAATTCAGGAATTATGCTCAAAAAATTATTTTTAAGAACAATATCTGCAAACGTAATAAATGTTTCTGTACTTATAGATTTATCACCCCTAGCATCAAGTGCTCTTCTTAATGCCTCCAAGCCCTCTGCATGAGGTATATTCGGATACAACCCCACAACATCGACTGCACAAAGAAGGGCACCATCAGTCAAAGGTGGTAGGTCCCTAAGTTTGCACAAAAAATCCGATGAGTCCTTAATATATATGACTTAACTTTAATAGAGAGAGGTTGTAAATGAAAATCCGAAAATGACGAAAGTTTCTCTGTGGAATAAACACAGTTAGAAATGGCAGGCCTTCTCGGAACTGAAAAAAAGACGTTTGTGGATCTTGGGCAAAAGATGAAACCTACCTAGACGGGGTTATTAATCAAAAGATAGTCATGAAGGTCTTTACTTATTCCCCCCTATTAAAAACTTTCTTAACCGTATTAGAAATTAGCTTAGCATGACTATCTTTTAGCATGACTAAAAAGTACTTACCTTCACAACACATAAGCGTTTTTGTATATCACACTTGACTTGTCCATATAAACCACTGTTCCAATCCAGTTTTTCATATCGAATGGAATACGGAAAATATATTTCGAGTGTTACGTTTTCGAAAGCAAAATGGTAGCTCACATATTGCCCAATGGAAAATGAAGTGTAAAGTTTTTGCCTAAAAATCAATAAAGAATAAAAAAGAATCTTTATCAATTGATAATTTTGTAATTTTGTTTTATTACAAATTTTTAACTCTATAAATTTATTGTAGACATTTATATCAGTTTATAAACGTTTTTATCAAATTTTTGTCTCTTTAAAAGTTTACTAATTTCATTGAAGTTTATTTCCTTTAATTAATTTTTTACTTTTGTAATTTTTTTTACATTTTTTAATCAAATTTTAAGGATATGAAGTAAAAGCATTTACACAAAGACAAAATATAATTGTTACCGTTTTCATTTGCATTTTAGTCAGTGCCTGCTGGACTGGAAGTGATTCTTGTCAAATAGATTAAAATACTTTATTATTGGTTTATGCAATACTACATCAAAGTAATAATAGTTATAGGTATCATCAGCATCATCAAACGAAAAGATCATTATCACGATCCCCCATGGCATGCCCAACAATTACCCTCCATTCTTTCCGGTCTCTTGAATTTTTCAGCATCTGAGCTATTGTTTTCCAGTCATCTCTTTGATGTTATCAGCTATTACTGTTTAACAGTAATAGGCATAAGTAGCTAAATTACTTTGTTTGTTATTTAAATTTTACATGTACTAATCTAGCTCCTTTACACCCTATCAACTAAAGCCATTAGTTAGATTGAGCTTGTCATCAGTGTTTCCTTGAGACCATCTCTAGGAGAGATGCCTACAAAGGCTTATGGTCAACTAAGGGAAATGCCTCTTTTTCAATCTTGAATTCAATTTTGAATTGTTGAAGAATTTTTTATCAACAAATCAGTATTTTATTTCTGAGATATGATTTAATAAAGATATTGATTTAATTCGTCCACAGGTTAATAAAGGTATGATACTGTGTCTAGCAGACAATAAATAATAACTGTATGCCCATGGGATACAGGTTGAAATATATATATATATATATATACATATTTATACATATACATATATATACATACATAAATATACATATGTATATATATGTAATTGGAAATGATACGTAATTGTATGACATTTGAAAAAGTATTTTTATATATTTGGCTTTCTATCAATTGGATGGTGATAATGATGATAATGATGAGAAGGTGACGAGGAGAAGGATAAAGTTGATGATGAGGGTGATGATATAAAACAATAGAAGCAACACCAAGCTACTACAATTCAACGGTGGCAACAGCACATCATGTGACGCTGTCTTCAGTTAAACCAGATTGCGCATTGACATGTGAATGCATTTTCCATTGATTCCGGTCTTTTGTTACAATATTAAGTTAGTCTAAAGCTAACTGTGACCAAACGTTAATGCTGTTACGCCAGGGTTTAAACGGCCGTCCTTGTTTCCTCTTTTCTTCTATTATCCCTTCTAGACATAATTTTGATAATCCTTGTTGTTTCAAAACTTTTGATGTGCACAAAGAGTTTTAGTAACTTGCTCTTGATTACTAGAGTGAGTAGTGTCAGTACTGTGATGCTGAGGAGTTTCTTTATTGGGGTGTGATTTGTTAGTCTGCTGCTAGTCATGAATCTCATTATGTGATTTTGAAATGTTTCTATTTCAGCAACAAGGAAGTTGCCCAGTTAATGACCTCCAGACCATAAAGTACAACTGGGATTATGTAAATTTTATAAATAAGGGCTTTAATGTGATATGGTACTCTTTTGTAGTCAATAACAGTTTGTTTTTCTGAAAGGCTGCCCATCCTAGACTTATTATGTGTTTAACAGATGTTAATTGATCATTAGTGGGAGGGAATTTATGCCTAAGATATACAAAATTGCGTACTTGTTTTATGGTCCTGCCATTTTTTCTGAGATTAAGATTGCCGTGTGGACCGGCTGTCGAACAGTTTGTTTTCAAAATGTCGATAAAAAGTCCAACATCAGCTGAGTATTTAATTAAGCCGTCAAGAAATTATAAAAGCTTTTCCCGAGAGGTATTTGTATGGGCAATGTCGTCTGGATAAGAGAGATTTGAAATTAGTTTACCACCGATAGTGAACCCTGAAATACACACCGTGGTTATCACAACACAGAACAGCAATGCTAAAGAAATATCTTCCTGCTTGACTCCTTTCAGGATTTTAACTGCCCTTCTGATTCTGGTGGCAGTTTTTATTTGTGCCGTGGAATCATCATACTTTAGTTTTAAGATGTTGATGTATCCTCTATTTATATTTGTTGTTTCAAGGATGTTCCACAGTTTTATGCTATCGAAGGCCTTTTTTAAGTCAATGAATGCAATATGCACAGGACTATTGAACTCTTTTGACTTCTCAATAACTTGCTCCAAGGCAATAACTTGTTCTGTTTTTTCTCTTCACTGTTAATATGCTGCTTGTGATAAGGGAAAAGAGGCACACAGGTCTCCCTTAACACGAGTCATAATTATACCCACAAAAACTTTGTAATTGTGACTCAATAGGCTGATTGGGCAATAATTTTCACACTCTATCCTGCTACCTTTCTTATAAATAATCGCAATCAATGCTTGTTTGAACTTTTCTGGCATTTTTCCTTTTCTCAGTATCTGACTGTATAGGTGCAGGAGAGCTTTTACAAGGGGCCCTCCGCCTGCTTTTATATATTCAGAATATATATTGAATGGCATTTTCAACTTCACTTTTTAGTATTGTTGGCACTGGTTCATCCTGGTACTCATCAGTATTACTATCAGATGGGGTGTCATGATTGCTTTATGTTTCTGTTTAATTGCTTCTTTCGTGTTTGGTGACATCCATTGATCAGATTGAGTCTGTTGAGGTGGCAATATTTCTTTTTCTGTTTTCAATATTCCACTTTTATTTCATTAAAAATATCTTCTGGTTCTGATACTTCGCCACGAGCACTGAATCTGTTTGAAAGTTTAAGTTGAAATGGTATTCTGCCAGTAGTGGTCAGCGTTTCAAGGTTGAATTTTCTTTCATATGGCTTGTGCTTTGGCCATGAAAAACATATTCTTATTTTAGTACCATTCTGTGATCAGATGTCTCGGGTACATTGAGAACTGTGCTGTCAAGAATGGATTGACCATAAGGCTTCCTTTTAATGAAAATGAAGTCAATTTAATTTCTTGTCCTACCATCATGCGAAATCCAAGTATGAAGTGTTTTTTTCCAAAATTTAGTGTTTGTTTCTTGTACAGAATTCTGCTAATTGTTCACCTCTTTCATTAGCTTCATCAATAGTGAACTTTCTAATTGCGTCAGGTAATTGTTGTGTATATTTCCTACTTTGCAGTTAAAGTTGCATAAGACAAATAATCGCATGGCGAGGGTCCGGAAGCCACCCCTTCTGTACTGGTAATCTTTGGCTGTACATTTCTATGAAAAGTGCTGGCTAATGACAAGTTGGAACCAGGTGTTTTGTTTGTGACACCATCACTAGAAGATTGCCTTACAGGGCTAGTTAACTTTCCTATCTTGTTTGGTTTTATATCAGAGTTTCTTTCTCTTTGATGGATTACCATCACTAGAGGGGTTATCGGCCAGTGTTAAAGAGTCCTCTCTACTCATTAGACAGACTAAACCCCCTGGATGCAAACTTGATATTTCAAGGTCTCGGGGTAGGCTGACAGGTGCTACACCTTGCTTAAGGGTGACCTGGAGGTAGTTGTGACAAAGGGTAACCCCACAACCAGATGCAGTTTGATGTCAATCCCCAGGACATAAATGGCCCTACACCCAATAATTCTCCAACTAGTGTGATTTAATAGATGTCCCAAACAGAGACTTTGAAATATTTCGATCTTTAGGTAAGGAAATACCATGCAAACAATTATTAAACACCTTGCCTGATAATACATTTCCAAAGGTCGCTCAAAGTCTAACATCTGATGGAGTGACAAATTAAGTCACCAATATAGATATGACTAATCTTCAAACTAAAACAAAAAAATTTATAATATAAAAATATAATGTACAGCAGAATGTAATATTCAAAATTTATTTCCAATTTTGGAAATCTTAAGCAAGCTCCTTTTCACACAAAATCCAATAGCTTGATTCTCAAGTGTTACCTATATTTTACTTTACGTCTTAAGGGTGTAATGAATTCCACAAAGAAAAAAATCATTTAAGAAATAAGAAGACATGACAAAACTTTAAGTGCTTATTAAATTCAGTCTAAAAAGTCTGAAATGTTAGAATTTTGGATTAGTAAAAGTAAATTGGACATGCAACAAATATTTTGTTAAAATGATGTTAGTAAATGAAGCAATTCAAAAGCAGTTGCTAAAAAATAAACAAGTTAGAAACAAAATATAGTTTATTCTTTTTACCCTATAGTTAAGCATCTTTGGTGCGATGCAACATGATGTTTAATCCACAAAGGTCTCTGCTTCCAAGCCGGCTTGTTGATGGCTACTCTTTTATCTTCAACCCATATGTAATCTTTAATTGTTGCAACAGACAAAAACCAGTTTTCATCACCGTTATTGTATTTAAGTGGATCGAGTACCTAGAGATTAAATATGAAAAAAAATTTCATTACCTTTTGTTTAGTTTTAAAAAAAGTTATGTTTATACTTTTACCATCCACTAAAAAATTAATAAGGACATTAGTCAATGGAGAGAAGTATGCTTTAATATTTTGCACATTATTGTTCTGTTTTCTTTGTATCACTTGCCTTCCCTCTTTTTCTCTTTCTCCTGTCATATAATATTTAGTTACAAATTTTAATACCCAGGTATGTATGTGAAATGCGAATGCCGAGATACTGCTCAGGATTCAGTCTTAAAGAACACAGAAGAAATGAGGACATCAGGAAGGAGGCAGGAGTAACACCTTAGCAGATCTCATAAGAAAGAGGAGATTAGAACGGTATGAACAAATCTGCAGGAGAGACAAGGATGAGGATATCAGGCAGGTCTATGAGATGAAAGTGACAGGAAGGGGGGGTTGTGGCCGCCCAAGACATAGATGGAAAGATACCACCAAGAAGGATCTGAAAGTTTGGAGTTTGCGGACAGATGAGATCAAGGGCAGACCCAAAGGGCTTACAGCATTTCCGTCCAAGATTGATCGGAAGCAACCCACTACCCGAACAGGACACAGTGGAGGAAGGTGAGAAAGGTAAGAAATTTTAATACCCAGGTAATAACTATTATTAACAGAATATCTTTAACTTTGTAATAGTATTAAAATGTGTACAACAGCCATGGAAAATTTGTTGATTCGGTATGGTATTAGATGGGAAAAATTGTAATTTCTAATACTACTGTAGGTGGGCTTAAAATCAAAGAAAAATATAAATTCCACTTTTGTAACATTTTCTCCCATTTTAATCTTTAGTTTGTACCTTTCCTTTTTACTTCATCCCTGTTTCCTTCAATCTCTGCCTATTCTCTTACTTTGCTTTCTACTTCCTTATCTTGTGACACTTGTTCTGGATTTAATAATGCTGTAACAGTGGCAGAAGACGCCTGTCAAAAGTACAAGATAGCAGAATTTGTGCCATAAACAATTGGTTGGAAAAAGAGTGTACCATTGGTGTCTATCTTATTTTTAGTCTCTGTCATAGTGTACAGGTGACAACAATAAGGTTTTAAGGTCTTGGTGCGGTTAATCCGTAGATGAAAGTACTTAGAATGGTATTTTCTGCATTATAATCAAAACGTTATTTGCAGAATCCCATAAGAATTTGACAAATGTCAGCCAGAAAACTAGAAGTGAGACTTGATCCAAATCCTTAGAGATAACGTTTTCCTGGAAACCATTAAAAAAACCAGATGTGAACTGAAATTACTTGTAAAAGAACTAGATACGTTAATTTATAAATATTATGAAAGAAAACTAAATATTATGAAAAGAATTAGATATGATATTTATAATATCAGAAAAAATGAAATAGGATATGATTTTTGAGAAATATAATGAAGGAAAACTAAATATTATGCAAAGAATTAGATTTGATATTTATAATATCAGAAAAAATGAAACGGGATATGATTTTTGATGAATATTATGGAGCAAAACTAAATATTATGCAAACAAATAGATATGATATCGATAATATCAGAAAACATGAAACTGGATATGATTTTTGATAAATATGATGAAAAAAAACTAAATATTATGCAAAGAATTAGATATGATATTGATAATATAAGAAAAAATGAAACTGGATATGATTTTTGATGAATATTATGGAGGAAAACTAAATATTATGCAAAGAATTAGATATGATATAGATAATATCAGAAAAAATGAAACTGGATATGATTTTTGATAAATATTGTGAAGGAAAACTAAATATTATGCAAAGAATTAGATATGATATCGATAATATCAGAAAAAATGAAACTGGATATGATTTTTGATGAATAATATGAAAGAAAACTGAATATTATGCAAAGAATTAGGTATGATATTGATAATATAGGAAAAAATAAAACTGGATATGGTTTTTGATAAATATTATAAAGGAAAACTAAATATTATGCAAAGAATTAGATATGATATTGATAATACCATAAAGAATGAAACTGGATATGATTTCTGATGAATATTATAAAGGAAAACTAAATATTATGCAAAGAATTAGATATGATATTGATAATATCAGACAAAATGAAACTGGATATGATTTTTGATAAATATTATGGAGGAAAACTAAATAATATGCCAACAATTAGATATGATATTGCTAATATCAGAAAAAATGAATCTGGATTTTGTTTTTGATAAATATTATAAAGGAAAACTAAATATTATGCAAAGAATTAAATATTAATTTTGCTAATATCAGAAAAAATGAATCTGGATATGGTTTTTGATAAATATTATAAAGGAAAACTAAATATTATGAAAAGAATTAGATATGATATTGATAATATAAGAAAAAATGAAACTGGATATGATTTTTGATGAATATTATAAAGGAAAACTAAATATTATGCAAAGAATTAGATATGATATTGATAATATCAAAAAAAATGAATCTGGACATGGCTTTTGATAATTATTAG
>RDPX01000811.1:0-19367 GCA_003991215.1 Morbakka virulenta | reverse complement strand
TATATACATATAGTTTGAGTGCTAAGCTCATGGTTGTAGATGTAAATCAGCAATTTTACTAAACAGGACAATCAAATGGGACATAAGACAAATACAGGGACAAAACAACATCAGAGAAAGTAAAACAATGTAAAAAAGGGAATGGGAATAAGTTTGTGCAGAAGTGTAAAAGAAACTATGAGAGATGACACAGTTTAGAAGACATGATGTGAAAAGGAAGAAGGAAACAAAGGGTAAAAAGGATGTAGGTAGCCCAGCTTGTAAATTGAAATCGTGGATCCTCAGTCAATGACCATATCAGTTATTTCGGGGAATTAACTTTGAGATAACTTCAAGGATATGGCTCCCCAGCAGCATTGGCCAAATGCCACTACCACGTTAGATTCATAGGGTAAGGTATAAATGGATAATAGATGGATTAGAAATAGAGAGAATAGAATGAGAGTAGAATTAGAACAGACGAATGGTGGAAAAAAGAGATGTCAATGAAATAAAAGTGAAAATAAAAAAAAATAAAAAAATAAATATTTACATTTCATGAAGAGTGAATAAAATCACGAAACAGGCTTGTCGAAATGGACTGTATAGTTTTTTGATTCTTTCCAACTTATCATATCTTCCAGGTCTTCTTATATATATATATATATATATATATATATTCACATATAAATATTTATTGGTTTCTAACATTGTTTTTTGTTTTGAAATTTACACTTTGGCATGCTGTCTTCAGTCAACACCCAAAAAACTAAAAGTTTCAAGAGGACTATAATGGAAATATGGGTCAATTGTCTTCTTGGCAGTAAAACCATCTTCTTGGAATCTACAAGGACTAAAATCATAACTTTTGCTCTCCAGGACCCAATAGTTGGACCTGGCCTGAACTACCACCTAATAAAAATATGTATAGTAAGCAAGAAATAAGCAAATAAATGAGAGTTTGTCTATTTTTTATAATCAATAATTGAATACCTGATATTTATACTGATGTTTATCTAAATTTTACAGAAGAAGACCTGGAAGCTTCTAAAATGCATTGTCGAGGATTAGAGGGTACATTACGTCATATGAAACATGAATTAAGGGAACAATCATATGAACTGAGTCACCTTCGGAGTGAACTTGCCCGACACGAGCATGTGGGAACTATGAATTCAAACCCAAGCCAAGGATTGTCTGAGAGAGTATTACAATTAAAGCTTTCTGAAGCAGAAGAATCAGCTCAATCTGCAAAGGAAGAGTTGGATAGACTGAGGTGTGAAGCAAAAGCTGAACATTCACTTCTAAAAGCTTCAAGATACACAGAAAAACAAAAACGTGAATTACAGCTCCGGAATTTGATCAGTGGATTCCAAGAAAAACAGCGTTGTGAGGATGAAGCTATCAATAAACTAGTTGGTGCTTTTTGTGAATTAGGAAAAGTGCGGATTGATATTGGAGGTAAATCGATTGATGTTAAAACAGCAGAAGGTGTTTCTGATCGAGAAAAGGAGCTTCGCAATGCATTAGTAGGTTCCAGACAGGAGCTAGATAAGCTCTACAAGGAACACATGAACCTATTATCAAGAGAATTGGAGGATCAGAAATCAGAACTGACCAGATCAGAACACCAGCTTCAAACACTTCGAGCAGAGGTAGATTCTTTAAAGAATACTTTAGGCCATGTCCATGCCAAATATCACCAAGAAATTGTTTCCAGAGACACTGTTATACAAGATTCCCAATTGCAATTGACAGGGTTACACCATTATATCAATAGTACAGAACAGAAGTATTTTTATTCACTTGTGCTTGGTGTAAAGCTAAATATGGCACTGTGGGGTCGATGTAACGATGCAATAAATCAGTTGAAACCTGGCTTGCTGTTTTCACGTGTGATGGATCAAGGTATTAGCATAGAGCACTGGCCTGGTTGGGTTTCAAGAGAACTCACAACTTTGGCAGATAATGCAAATGAAGACCGGCATTAAATCAACAAGGTTGGAAATAAAATGCACTGTTATGTGAAGTGCTCTAACAGAAACTTGACAAGTTAATAACAAAATGTAAGGTTTTGTTTTCTGATACATGGAATCTCGACTTTACAAAAGGGTTACTTCTTCTCAATATTGACAGCACAACCATTGATGAGGCAAAGAAATTTTGCTGTTAGCACCTACTGGAATTTACTTCTGGAATGCCTGGCACCCATCAGAAGATTATTTTGTACATCATGGAGTGTGGATAAAAAGTAGCACAGAAAATGGTATTGATTCATGCAGTCTAGAGAATTTCTGGGTGAAAAAAAGATTCTGTTAACTTGTTGGATGTCCAACATCAGTTTCATAGCCAAATTATTATAATAATTTTATAATATAATACTGAAATATGTTATAATAATATTAACACATTACACATTCTCCCAAATACTGTATTTTCTCTAATAAATGCTGAAGGGTGTTGTATGAAAATTTTATCTGCAAATTTCGTAATGTTTAATAGAAGTTTGCCTTTATTTCAAGCCAAGCACTATTTTGCAACTTATTTTGAAAATTGCCAAACCAGTCCTTGAAAATTCTACATCCTTGACAAAGATGTAGCATATAAAAACAAAACCGTTTTTTATATGTATTGAGTACTAGGTCATCCACGTAAAGTAGCCAGCTGCCTGATGATAAAACAGATTTCAGATTACTTCCTTGGAAGATACCCTAGCACCTCTTTCAAAGATATCGCATGTAAGTAACAATACTCTTTCATATATATATATATATTGAGTATTTAGTCATCCACGTAAAGTAGTCAGCTGCCTGATGATAAAATAGATTTAGGTTTCCTTCCTTGGAGGATGCTCTAACACCTTTTTCAAAGATATTGCATGTAAGAAACAAAACCCTTTTATCTATATTTTGAGTACTTGGTCATCTACTTGAAGTATTTAATTTTAGACGACCAAATGTTACATATTTCTTCCTTTTATGTTAACCTAGCACCTTTTTGCGAGACATGGTTATAAGAAACAGTATCCTTTTATACATATTTTGAATACTGGTTCATTCTTTGAGAGTAGTTAGCTTATAGTAGGACCCAGTTTGTAAAAATGTTTTTAGACGTATAGTTATGAAACAAGAACCAATTCATTGATAATTTAAGTAGTTTGACATTCACTTGTAAGTAGTTAATATTCAGAAAATTAAAACAATTCAAGAGATTATTCTCTACCACTTATCACAACACCATTTACTGCTTAAGCTACTGTGTCAGATATATTTACAGTACGTAGTCATTCACTCACATCGTTAGTTGATACTAATAAGTTTGCTATTGGTGTCCACGAGGGCCTGATGTAAACAGTGCAAAAAGGATTTTGTAACGTGGGTCACCAACTCACACCTGTGATCTACTTCTGATCAGTTTTTATATTTCAATACAGTGTAAAGTTAATGTTGATAAGGTTTGGAAAATAGGAGAAACTTTTGTTTCTTAGAAATTTACTGATTTTTGTTATGATTGATTGATATGGTTTTTATTGTAGGGAAAGAAACATTGATAAAAATGGCGAATGGCTTGTTTGATAGTGTTGTAATATAATGAAGATAAAGCTTTTCTACAATACAGTACAATACAATATAATTACCTTTTTAATATGTATTGATTTTTTATATTTTTGTTGTTGTTTGGTTTTTTTGTCATTTTTCCATAGCAATTGAGGCTCAGACGGTGCCCTTCAGAGGGGCTTTGTTCTGGCATCAGGCCAAGAAATTCCTCAATGTTGGCACCAATGGCTTTATCTTTTATTAAGTTCCGAATCCTCCTCGCCCATTCGGGGAATCGAACCCGGAATTCTTGGTTATTGTGCAACTGCACTAACCATTAAGCCACAGCTCCTTGATTATATATAAATAAATAATTTATATTAATTTCTCTTCAATATGTATTGATGATTGGCTCATAAATATGTTGGAGTATCAGAAATCTCAACCAATGCTCTTTTTAACTGATTACTTTTCACCACCTTATACAAATACTGCAACTTCAGCCATTGAGCACTCCCCTATCTACATGAAAATTGAACACGCACAGAAAACAGCTTTGTTAGGAACAGCGCGGATATTAAGACTTGTACTTGACTGCTAAATCCAAAGGAGAAGGAATGTGTGGTTACCCATACAACTTGTTGTTGTACGTGATCACATATAAAATTACCAAGAAGAAAGATCAATCTCGAGACCTTGAATTAATAAAAATAATAATAATAATAATAATAATAATAATAATAATAATAATAATAATGAAAAGAAAGGATTACTTCCAGAAGGAACGAAGTGGTACACCCAGAGATGGGAAAAAGGTAAAGTGTTAGAGAATAAAGGCAAGAAGCTGTATTGGGATTGGGAACACCGAATGAGAACGAACTGCATTGCGAGGAGACCAGGTGTTACCTTAGAATATGGAGAGACGAAAACAATTTTGCTACTCGATATGGCATGTCTTAAACGAGAAGAAAAGATTAAGAACTACGAACAATTATATTTTGAGATACGTGAAAGACGGGAAGATTATAACGTAAAAATGATTCCAATAGTTGTTGGATGTCTCAGTAGAGGAATGAAAGAACTGAAAGTGGACATTCAAAAAATCTTTTAGTTTGATAATGAGAAAGAACTTCAAACATTATTGAGAGAAATCCAAAAGACGGTACTTTGGGAAAGTGAATCGATCATCAGAAAAGTGTTGTCGGGACTATTGACTTAAAGTGTCTTATGTGAAGCTAACAAAAATTGGTAGCTCAAGCCATCCAGAGCTGCTTAGGTTAGTAAAATGGTTGGATTGTTACTCATAAGCTACCGTGAGCAGAATTGGATGATAATGGCTAACTTTATCATTTTCATTAGTATCTTGTAATTTGATATGCAGGATGGAAATTGTATTGTTAGTTAATCCAAGAATAATAATAATAATAATAAATAATAATAATAACAACAAAGGTGCATTTTTTGGTACCACATTCTCGTTAGGCATGTCACATGACCAGCCAATTCGCGAAACTCATGAAAAATGGCGGACGTACCCAAGGATTTGGAGCATCGCAGCAACAGTTGGGACTCCACTGGCAGCTTTCCACCATCACTCAGCCCTTGTGCTAGCCGAGGTAGTTTGCTGAATTCATCTGGAGTAGGCTCTGCCATTCTCGGCCGTGAAATCTTTGAACCAAGAGAAAGATTTACACTTTACAAAGTGGAAGTGGCCAATTGTGATCGGCATTGGGTTGTCTATCGCCGATTTTCTGACTTTGTTTTGCTGAACAAAAAGCTGAAGAAGACTTTTCCAAATGTTCATTTAAATCTGCCACCGAAACGGTTCTTCAAGGATAATTTTAATCCGAGATTCATTAACAGGCGTCAAGCTGGCTTGGAAGAATTCATGCAGAATTTATTCTGCTTGCAGAATGTTTTGCAAAATGCTAACGTGCGACAGTTTTTTAGACTCGATAATCCACCCGGACCAGGTATGTAATTAAGAACTATTACACTGGATAGATGACTTTCCTTGTTAATTTTGAAAACAGTGCAACATTTTAGACCGTCAAGTTCTTTCTCTGGTGACGAAATTATTGCTTGTTTTGACTTTCAACTAATGACACTAGAAAGTCTGTGACCGAGAACTTTTTTACAGAAATAAGTTCATAATTTCCGTATTCCTTGAGATATTTTGATAGAATTTTAAGTGTTAGAATGCTCAATTCATGCTCTATTGATTGGTAACAAGAAAACGTAATTTAAGTTTCAAAATGTGTTCTAGATTTTGAAAAGAAGGGGTTTAAATAGAACACAACAAAGCCAGTTATCATTTTGCCTGGAACAAATTCAGTTATGGTGCAGTTCAAAAACCCATCTGAAATAGGCTGGATATTGGGGTGTTTAAGACCATAACTCACCAATCAGGCACCCTCTGCAACTTAATTCAAAATCAAGTCATCTGTAATCAGGTTTGCTGCCAATACATAGATAACCTTTGGCCCATGGGCCAGATTCTGGCCTGCGAGAAGAATTTTCATGGCCCCCGAGGCCATCAAATAATATAATTTTTTGCTAACAAATATGATTGTCTGGCAGCTGTAGGTGTTGCATGTATTGAATGAAATATTTGTCAAACTTGAGATTCAGGATAGACTTTTTCACTTGGATAACTGTGAGCCACACTTCGGTAGACACACACATTGCGATTTCTCACGGGTGTAGTTTTGACTGTGTAAACGGACACACCGGTGTGCTTTCACTCCACTTTCTCAGCGAGGATGCCAATACTGACAGCAAGGTTAATTTACATAATCTGTCTTTTGTTTTTTCTTTGTTTCTCTCTGTATTTGTTTCATTCTCTATTTGTTTTTCTCGCTTTGTTTCTCTCTCTATTTGTTTCTCTCTCTATTTGTTTCTCTCTATTTCTTTCTCTCTCTATTTCTTTCTCTCTCTATTTGTTTCACTTTCTGTTTGTTCAATTTGTTTCTCTCTCTATTTCTTTCTCTCACTATTTGTTTCTCTCTCCATTTGTTTCTCTCTCCCTTTGTTTCTCTCTCTATTTGTTTCTCTCTTTATTTTCTTTCTCTCTATCTTTTTTTTTTGTAATGCCTCTAATGTCATTAACTTGTATTCCGACTTAGTCGACTTTGCTATTATTTCTGCATGATTGATTGATAGGTCCACGTTACACATTTTAAAATGCTGTCCCACTGCTTTATATTTATGCTCCTTTACACGGGTTAGCAGTTGTTGGGTAGTTTGCCCCACATAACGCAATAGGCATCGCGAACACTTAACTTTATATACTAAACCACTTTGCATAGGTTTTTCCACGGGTACTTTTGATGATGGTAGAACTTCTCAATTATCATAGTTCATTCAAAAAGATTGAAGATTCGAATTCACTGTGTTAGATTTCGTTAGATTTGAATTCACTGTGTTTTATTTTATATAATGCTACATATTTGTTTAGTCAACTTAAACATTTTTGTTTATGTCCATATTCCTGACTTTTTGAAAAAATTAACATTGAAATTTGAAATTTTGTGATGTGGTTTTGCCAGTAAAGCAAGCATTGTTGTATATAGTTTAGATAAGAAAATATATAACATTATACATACTATATTATATATATATATATATATATATATACATATAGTTTGAGTGCTAAGCTCATGGTTGTAGATGTAAATCAGCAATTTTACTAAACAGGACAATCAAATGGGACATAAGACAAATACAGGGACAAAACAACATCAGAGAAAGTAAAACAATGTAAAAAAGGGAATGGGAATAAGTTTGTGCAGAAGTGTAAAAGAAACTATGAGAGATGACACAGTTTAGAAGACATGATGTGAAAAGGAAGAAGGAAACAAAGGGTAAAAAGGATGTAGGTAGCCCAGCTTGTAAATTGAAATCGTGGATCCTCAGTCAATGACCATATCAGTTATTTCGGGGAATTAACTTTGAGATAACTTCAAGGATATGGCTCCCCAGCAGCATTGGCCAAATGCCACTACCACGTTAGATCAATAGGGTAAGGTATAAATGGATAATAGATGGATTAGAAATAGAGAGNAATACAGGGACAAAACAACATCAGAGAAAGTAAAACAATGTAAAAAAGGGAATGGGAATAAGTTTGTGCAGAAGTGTAAAAGAAACTATGAGAGATGACACAGTTTAGAAGACATGATGTGAAAAGGAAGAAGGAAACAAAGGGTAAAAAGGATGTAGGTAGCCCAGCTTGTAAATTGAAATCGTGGATCCTCAGTCAATGACCATATCAGTTATTTCGGGGAATTAACTTTGAGATAACTTCAAGGATATGGCTCCCCAGCAGCATTGGCCAAATGCCACTACCACGTTAGATCAATAGGGTAAGGTATAAATGGATAATAGATGGATTAGAAATAGAGAGAATAGAATGAGAGTAGAATTAGAACAGACGAATGGTGGAAAAAAGAGATATCAATGAAATAAAAGTGAAAATAAAAAAAAATAAAAAAATAAATATTTACATTTCATGAAGAGTGAATAAAATCACGAAACAGGCTTGTCGAAATGGACTGTATAGTTTTTTGATTCTTTCCAACTTATCATATCTTCCAGGTCTTCTTATATATATATATATATATATATATATATTCACATATAAATATTTATTGGTTTCTAACATTGTTTTTTGTTTTGAAATTTACACTTTGGCATGCTGTCTTCAGTCAACACCCAAAAAACTAAAAGTTTCAAGAGGACTATAATGGAAATATGGGTCAATTGTCTTCTTGGCAGTAAAACCATCTTCTTGGAATCTACAAGGACTAAAATCATAACTTTTGCTCTCCAGGACCCAATAGTTGGACCTGGCCTGAACTACCACCTAATAAAAATATGTATAGTAAGCAAGAAATAAGCAAATAAATGAGAGTTTGTCTATTTTTTATAATCAATAATTGAATACCTGATATTTATACTGATGTTTATCTAAATTTTACAGAAGAAGACCTGGAAGCTTCTAAAATGCATTGTCGAGGATTAGAGGGTACATTACGTCATATGAAACATGAATTAAGGGAACAATCATATGAACTGAGTCACCTTCGGAGTGAACTTGCCCGACACGAGCATGTGGGAACTATGAATTCAAACCCAAGCCAAGGATTGTCTGAGAGAGTATTACAATTAAAGCTTTCTGAAGCAGAAGAATCAGCTCAATCTGCAAAGGAAGAGTTGGATAGACTGAGGTGTGAAGCAAAAGCTGAACATTCACTTCTAAAAGCTTCAAGATACACAGAAAAACAAAAACGTGAATTACAGCTCCGGAATTTGATCAGTGGATTCCAAGAAAAACAGCGTTGTGAGGATGAAGCTATCAATAAACTAGTTGGTGCTTTTTGTGAATTAGGAAAAGTGCGGATTGATATTGGAGGTAAATCGATTGATGTTAAAACAGCAGAAGGTGTTTCTGATCGAGAAAAGGAGCTTCGCAATGCATTAGTAGGTTCCAGACAGGAGCTAGATAAGCTCTACAAGGAACACATGAACCTATTATCAAGAGAATTGGAGGATCAGAAATCAGAACTGACCAGATCAGAACACCAGCTTCAAACACTTCGAGCAGAGGTAGATTCTTTAAAGAATACTTTAGGCCATGTCCATGCCAAATATCACCAAGAAATTGTTTCCAGAGACACTGTTATACAAGATTCCCAATTGCAATTGACAGGGTTACACCATTATATCAATAGTACAGAACAGAAGTATTTTTATTCACTTGTGCTTGGTGTAAAGCTAAATATGGCACTGTGGGGTCGATGTAACGATGCAATAAATCAGTTGAAACCTGGCTTGCTGTTTTCACGTGTGATGGATCAAGGTATTAGCATAGAGCACTGGCCTGGTTGGGTTTCAAGAGAACTCACAACTTTGGCAGATAATGCAAATGAAGACCGGCATTAAATCAACAAGGTTGGAAATAAAATGCACTGTTATGTGAAGTGCTCTAACAGAAACTTGACAAGTTAATAACAAAATGTAAGGTTTTGTTTTCTGATACATGGAATCTCGACTTTACAAAAGGGTTACTTCTTCTCAATATTGACAGCACAACCATTGATGAGGCAAAGAAATTTTGCTGTTAGCACCTACTGGAATTTACTTCTGGAATGCCTGGCACCCATCAGAAGATTATTTTGTACATCATGGAGTGTGGATAAAAAGTAGCACAGAAAATGGTATTGATTCATGCAGTCTAGAGAATTTCTGGGTGAAAAAAAGATTCTGTTAACTTGTTGGATGTCCAACATCAGTTTCATAGCCAAATTATTATAATAATTTTATAATATAATACTGAAATATGTTATAATAATATTAACACATTACACATTCTCCCAAATACTGTATTTTCTCTAATAAATGCTGAAGGGTGTTGTATGAAAATTTTATCTGCAAATTTCGTAATGTTTAATAGAAGTTTGCCTTTATTTCAAGCCAAGCACTATTTTGCAACTTATTTTGAAAATTGCCAAACCAGTCCTTGAAAATTCTACATCCTTGACAAAGATGTAGCATATAAAAACAAAACCGTTTTTTATATGTATTGAGTACTAGGTCATCCACGTAAAGTAGCCAGCTGCCTGATGATAAAACAGATTTCAGATTACTTCCTTGGAAGATACCCTAGCACCTCTTTCAAAGATATCGCATGTAAGTAACAATACTCTTTCATATATATATATATATTGAGTATTTAGTCATCCACGTAAAGTAGTCAGCTGCCTGATGATAAAATAGATTTAGGTTTCCTTCCTTGGAGGATGCTCTAACACCTTTTTCAAAGATATTGCATGTAAGAAACAAAACCCTTTTATCTATATTTTGAGTACTTGGTCATCTACTTGAAGTATTTAATTTTAGACGACCAAATGTTACATATTTCTTCCTTTTATGTTAACCTAGCACCTTTTTGCGAGACATGGTTATAAGAAACAGTATCCTTTTATACATATTTTGAATACTGGTTCATTCTTTGAGAGTAGTTAGCTTATAGTAGGACCCAGTTTGTAAAAATGTTTTTAGACGTATAGTTATGAAACAAGAACCAATTCATTGATAATTTAAGTAGTTTGACATTCACTTGTAAGTAGTTAATATTCAGAAAATTAAAACAATTCAAGAGATTATTCTCTACCACTTATCACAACACCATTTACTGCTTAAGCTACTGTGTCAGATATATTTACAGTACGTAGTCATTCACTCACATCGTTAGTTGATACTAATAAGTTTGCTATTGGTGTCCACGAGGGCCTGATGTAAACAGTGCAAAAAGGATTTTGTAACGTGGGTCACCAACTCACACCTGTGATCTACTTCTGATCAGTTTTTTTATTTCAATACAGTGTAAAGTTAATGTTGATAAGGTTTGGAAAATAGGAGAAAATTTTGTTTCTTAGAAATTTACTGATTTTTGTTATGATTGATTGATATGGTTTTTATTGTAGGGAAAGAAACATTGATAAAAATGGCGAATGGCTTGTTTGATAGTGTTGTAATATAATGAAGATAAAGCTTTTCTACAATACAGTACAATACAATATAATTACCTTTTTAATATGTATTGATTTTTTATATTTTTGTTGTTGTTTTTTTTTTTTGTCATTTTTCCATAGCAATTGAGGCTCAGACGGTGCCCTTCAGAGAGGCTTTGTTCTGGCATTGAGGAATTTCTTGGCCTGATTCCGTTCCTGATCTCGCGATCAGGAACGGCATCAGGCCAAGAAATTCCTCAATGTTGGCACCAATGGCTTTATCTTTTATTAAGTTCCGAATCCTCCTCGCCCATTCGGGGAATCGAACCCGGAATTCTTGGTTATTGTGCAACTGCACTAACCATTAAGCCACAGCTCCTTGATTATATATAAATAAATAATTTATATTAATTTCTCTTCAATATGTATTGATGATTGGCTCATAAATATGTTGGAGTATCAGAAATCTCAACCAATGCTCTTTTTAACTGATTACTTTTCACCACCTTATACAAATACTGCAACTTCAGCCATTGAGCACTCCCCCCCCCCCCGAGAAATATTACTATAACCCATTTTCCTTTCATTCCCAGATTTGTGAGTCAGCAAGGCAGTTAAGAATCAGGAACGTAGGGTTGACCGAACGAAATTCGATTTATTTGATGCTTACCTCACAAATNGTGCAACTGCACTAACCATTAAGCCACAGCTCCTTGATTATATATAAATAAATAATTTATATTAATTTCTCTTCAATATGTATTGATGATTGGCTCATAAATATGTTGGAGTATCAGAAATCTCAACCAATGCTCTTTTTAACTGATTACTTTTCACCACCTTATACAAATACTGCAACTTCAGCCATTGAGCACTCCCCCCCCCCCCGAGAAATATTACTATAACCCATTTTCCTTTCATTCCCAGATTTGTGAGTCAGCAAGGCAGTTAAGAATCAGGAACGTAGGGTTGACCGAACGAAATTCGATTTATTTGATGCTTACCTCACAAATTCGATGCTTACCTCATCATAAGGGATCGTTCACAAATGACGTCAACCACTTTTCATCATTTTTTAATGCTCCTCCTCCCTTTGTCAACTCTTGTCAACTTTTGGATATCTGACCCCCTCCCCCTAAAGTTGACGTCATTTTGGGGCACTTTTTTCCTGAACTGTTTCTGCAAACGAAGATAAAATATTGACACTATATTCTTAATTTATGGGTTTCTAACTATAAGGTTATTAGAAGTTTGAACCAGGGGTGATAAAAGTACCATTTTCGAACGTTCCACTATCTAATAGCGGAATACCGTACCATATGAGTCATAGGATTCCTAACAGTTAATTAAACAGGTTTTGGGATGGTTTTTTTCTTGCTTGGAAATTCAACGCTCGTGGGCTCGTATGATATTAATAAGTTGAAGTATTAATATTAGGCGAACACCAATTCAAGACATTTTTACAGTTTCTGGTAATGACAATTAAGGCTGTTTGGTCCGACATTGCGTGCGCTTGCGAGGTGTATTTGCGTTTTATTGATAGAGGTTAATCCAATATCAGACGTCCTTGATAAGTGAAATGTTTCTCGAACTTTTACTTTTTTAAAAGCTTGTACTAAGTGTAAGGTTGCTATCGTAAGCTCACAACCATTCGCAAGTTATGCGCCGCTTTAAAACGCTAATCAAATTACCGAATTTATGTCGAATTAGACTTGCTGCTAACTATATATTATTTCTATTAATATGAAATTAATGTATTTTCCATTTTCATATTTTTGATTATTGAAAATGATATTCGGTATCAGAGAGAGTAATGTAACAGTATTATAGTTAATCTTAGCAGTTTCTCCATTCACAGCTACTCTAGTGGCTGCCAAGGATGTCAATTTTCCACGTGCTTGGCCATAAATAGCTCGCCGAATAGGGGGGTTTTCTAATCTTTTTGCCACCAGCAAAGCCCATTAAATACAAAGCTTGCCAAGGGCTTGCCACACCTTTTAAGGAGCTTTACACCAGTCTCTGGAATGTCTTGTTGATTTGACTTTTCTTTTTTTTTAGTTGGTATGAAGCACAAATTATTTGGTGAACATTCCTTTACGCGTAGTAAAGTGCGGGGGGTTTCCTGTGAGGCGCCGACATGCCTGAGATTTTGTAATATTTTATAGCAAATAGCATTTCAGTTCAACATGACATCAAGTGGAAGGGGAAAGTTGAGAAATCGCGCCTGTAATTTATATCTTGTCGTTTAGGTACAACTAGATTGAAGTTCTAAAGTTACCAAGCGATGTAACTTACTAAGGCGTATTGCTGGCAGTCGGTGGGGTGCTGATTTCTCGACTTTGAAATCATCTGCTTTGGCCTTGTGTTACTCTGCTGCGGAATATTGTTCTCCTGTTTGAAGCCAAAGCCATCACTGCAATAAAGTTGATGTTGCACTTAATGAATGCTTGAGACTAGTGAGTGGTTGTATAAAATCGACTTCAACTGATGTTCTTCCTATTCTTTGTGGTATTGAGCCTGCCGACTCGACTTAAGAAGAGATAAAAATATATTGAATTTATATAATCGTGTGCTATCAGAGGAAGGGCACATTCTTGAAAAATTTACAAACAACAGGTTGAANGTCGGTGGGGTGCTGATTTCTCGACTTTGAAATCATCTGCTTTGGCCTTGTGTTACTCTGCTGCGGAATATTGTTCTCCTGTTTGAAGCCAAAGCCATCACTGCAATAAAGTTGATGTTGCACTTAATGAATGCTTGAGACTAGTGAGTGGTTGTATAAAATCGACTTCAACTGATGTTCTTCCTATTCTTTGTGGTATTGAGCCTGCCGACTCGACTTAAGAAGAGATAAAAATATATTGAATTTATATAATCGTGTGCTATCAGAGGAAGGGCACATTCTTGAAAAATTTACAAACAACAGGTTGAAGAGCAGAGTTCCACTTTCGAATCGCATGCACCTTTTAGCTTCCACCATAAACGATACAGCATCTGTCAAATCTTGGGCTGCTAATGTGTGGAAACAGCGATGGAGTAATACAGACAACCAGCTTTTCTAATTTATTCCTGAACCTACGGTGAAACCTCCAGGACATGACCTGAAGCGTGAATAATGGGTTCTCTTAAATCGATCACGATCTGGATATGGACGATATGCCGATTTCATGCATAATTGGTCTAAGGGACAATCCATTTTGTCGTTGTGAAATTCAATCCCATCAACACGTATTGATTTGCCAACTGATAGGTATTCGAGGTGATATCATAACTGTTGATGAGGACTTCCGTTTGTGGCTCAATGACAATGTCTTAGATATTTAGCATTTTTTTTGTTGATCATACGCATATATATATATATATATATATATATATTTATATATATACTCGATCTGCAGACAGTACTGTTTTGCCCTTTGTGGGCTCATCAGTGCAGCACAGAGCTTCTGAAACATAACTCTTAAGCTGTATTTGCTCCGGCCATATTGCCGGAGCAAATATAGCTTAAAGAGTTATATATATATATATATATATATATATATATAGGTACAACTAGCAGTATTCGAGTGATTAAGTAGCATAACTAGCATTGTTAAAAGAGATTTTTGCTTACGTGTAGGTGGGAGTATTTCTAGATGCCGCTTTTTACAACAAATGCCTGATTGTCAGGCAATTTTCGATAGCCTGGACCATGCGTATGTGGTTTCTTCTCCATTGGAACACCCAATTGGGATACTTAAAAAGGTTCTACCATTTATATTCTTCTTTTTCAACAGTGCAACAAGGCAAAGTATGTAACCTTAATATCAACATACAAAAAAGTCGCTGATAAGCACAGAGGTTCCTTATTTCTGTAAATAACAACTTGTCTCACGACATCTGTTGATAATTCGCTTCTAACGATCTCCGTCGAGCATTTAATTATTAAAACAAACCTTTATCCAGGATACAATTACGATGCATACGATATCTCTGTTATCAATTTGTGCCTTGTTACCTCGTGCAGGAAATAACATTTCCATACACAGGGATCACTACAGCAGTGCCTGCAAAAGTATAACTCCTGCTTTCAGGCTGTGCCACTGCATACAATGTCGACTAGGGGATGCCACACATATTTAACCTTCGCCATTGCCAAACATTTAGTCATGAACGCACCTCGTGTTGCCCTTCTCACAGTCGAAAACGCCTCTATGCCTGTAAAAATTGAGTTCACTGCCCCTTTTCCCCATCGCCTTTCGGAGGAACTTTACCGGTGTTTTATTCAATATTCCTTCAACATCAATTCATTGCAACTCCGTCAATTTTCACTCTTTCTACCCATCACACCACCTCGTGTTGCCCTTCTCACAGGAATTCCATTAAACATGACATTGTCGATTTGTTGTTCAAAGAATTTTACCCCACAGCATTTAATGAAGTCTTGAATACTATTCAAGGTCAGGGGGATTGTTGTTTAANATTGCCAAACATTTAGTCATGAACGCACCTCGTGTTGCCCTTCTCACAGTCGAAAACGCCTCTATGCCTGTAAAAATTGAGTTCACTGCCCCTTTTCCCCATCGCCTTTCGGAGGAACTTTACCGGTGTTTTATTCAATATTCCTTCAACATCAATTCATTGCAACTCCGTCAATTTTCACTCTTTCTACCCATCACACCACCTCGTGTTGCCCTTCTCACAGGAATTCCATTAAACATGACATTGTCGATTTGTTGTTCAAAGAATTTTACCCCACAGCATTTAATGAAGTCTTGAATACTATTCAAGGTCAGGGGGATTTGTTGTTTAAAGAAATTCAGCTTCTGCTTCTTGGCTTAATGGAATACCCTCAGAGATAAACCAAATTCTTAAAACTATAGGAATTCCATTAAACACAACATTGTCAATTTGTTGTTCAAAGAATTTTACACCCACAGCATTTTAATGAAGTCTTGAATACTATTCAAGGTCAGGGGGGTTTGTTGTTTAAAGAAATTCAGCTTCTGCTTCTTGGCTTAATGGAATACCCTCAGAGATAAACCAAATTCTTAAAACTATAGGAATTCCATTAAACACAACATTGTCGATTTGTTGTTTAAAGAATTTTACACCCACAGCATTTAATGAAGTCTTGAATACTATTCAAGGTCAGGGGGGTTTGTTGTTTAAAGAAATTCAGCTTCTGCTTCTTGGCTTAATGGAATACCCTCAGAGATAAACCAAATTCTTAAAACTATAGGAATTCCATTAAACACAACATTGTCGATTTGTTGTTTAAAGAATTTTACACCCACAGCATTTAATGAAGTCTTGAATACTATTCAAGGTCAGGGGGGTTTGTTGTTTAAAGAAATTCAGCTTCTGCTTCTTGGCTTAATGGAATACCCTCAGAGATAAACCAAATTCTTAAAACTATAGGAATTCCATTAAACACAACATTGTCGATTTGTTGTTTAAAGAATTTTACACCCACAGCATTTAATGAAGTCTTGAATACTATTCAAGGTCAGGGGGGTTTGTTGTTTAAAGAAATTCAGCTTCTGCTTCTTGGCTTAATGGAATACCCTCAGAGATAAACCAAATTCTTAAAACTATAGGAATTCCATTAAACACAACATTGTCGATTTGTTGTTTAAAGAATTTTACCCCCACAGCATTTAATGAAGTCTTGATTACTATTCAAGGTCAGGGGGATTTGTTGTTTAAAGAAATTCAGCTTCTGCTTCTTGGCTTAATGGAATACCCTCAGAGATAAACCAAATTCTTAAAACTATAGGAATTCCATTAAACACAACATTGTCGATTTGTTGTTTAAAGAATTTTACACCCACAGCATTTAATGAAGTCTTGAATACTATTCAAGGTCAGGGGGGTTTGTTGTTTAAGGAAATTCAGCTTCTGCTTCTTGGCTTAATGGAATACCCTCAGAGATAAACCAAATTCTTAAAACTATAGGAATTCTAAGAAACACAACATTGTCGATTTGTTGTTTAAAGAATTTTACACCCACAGCATTTAATGAAGTCTTGAATACTATTCAAGGTCAGGGGGGTTCCAAATGAATTTTTTTTTCATTGAACTGAAATTTACATTGTTGCAACTTCCGGAACTTGATTCGTGATCCCAATAAATAAAATCGTCAGTCAGTCAATATTACCAAACCAAAGGGAGTTTTAAAATTCGAAGGTAAAGAGTGAAATTTTCAATTAATCTTCATGATGGAAATAGATCTAACTAAACTCGAATGTTATGTTAAATGGTTTCAAGAACTTGGGGATAACGAAGGCAAGAACTGCCTTGAAGCGGCAAAAAGAGAATCAGAAGTGTGTTTGGGCCTTGATTCTCTACTAGCACGATTGCTTGTTATTTTCACTTGTAGCCAGAATGGCCATATCCGCGATGCTAAATCATATCTTACCGATGCATATCGTCTCAAAAATGAGTGTAGCTCCGATTATGTTGAAGCTTACGAATATTTACTGAATTCACTTCAAGTGCTCGTGTTAAAGGCTGAAGGAAAGTTCGTGGAAGCATTGAACTTGTTCAGAACACTTGAGAAGATAGACATCAACCAATTCAGCAACAAAAACAGAGCATTGATATTTGCTGCTAAAGGGTATTCAGCCTCCCGCTGGCAGCCTGAAATACTTTGTAAATCCATGGTTAAAAGTTTTGAATCTGCTAGTGGTTTAGATCCTGATAACTGCACCTTCAGATTTAATTATGCAATGGCGCTTGGAAGGAAACGTCGACAAAGGAAGATGGAATTAACCGAGCAAGAGAAATTTTCAAGTTTGGACGAGGAATTAAAGATTATGGAGTCTTGCCTTGAAAGTCCTTTAAAATATACCGTTAAAGTCTTTCTTATTCAAATAAAAAATGACAAGTTAATGGAATTCGAATATAAACGCAGAAAGGAGAGGAATAGGTACCAACAGTCAATCCTGAAGGAAAACATTGATCAGCTAAATCAAGAAATTTATATCACCATTTTAGAGTTGGACGAGGCCTTTCAGAAAGACCTCATTGAAGGAGATCAGTTTACTATAATGAAAAGGATGGCAATGACCTTCTCACGCTTAAATTACAAGAAGTCTGAATGTCAACCATTAGCTGCTGATTACTATAAAAAGGCAACTGCTTTAGTAGATAATTGGCCTCAAATAAAATACAGCCACATTGCATTGGAAAATGGAAAGTTTCTTTATCACATCGGCAAGATGGAAAAAGCTCGAACTGTTTTGAAGGAATGCTGGGATAATACCATGATCCATGAGGCACTTTTATACTATATTCTCTGCACAAAGAAAGTTCAAGACGATTATGACCCACTTCTTGATATTGCTGAAGGTCTTTCCTATTCTGGTTTGGCTAGAAAGTTCCATCTAGTTTTCCTTTACTGCCTGCGAGGTGATTATTTTCACTCGATAGGAGCAGGATTAGAAAAGGTTGTTGAATCGTGGATGGAAGCAGTTCGAGTCGACCCTTCTGGAGTGTTGATGAAGGAAGTATCCCATCTGGGTCAATGGAAAGACAAAAAGACACAACGGTATAATTTTCAACAAGGGTTAGAATCGCTTTTTTCGGATGTCATCACAGAGTATTTGCAGCTACGTAAAGGATGTGCCGACTTTGAAAAAGTGTTTTATTTCCTCAAGAAAGCTGCAGAGTACTATGAGCTTGTGAACAACATCCCACAAGCAAAATATTTCGTACAGAAAGCTCTAGATGTGGCCAAAGAGAAGAGTCCGGAGCATATGAAGGAGTTTGAACAAAAAATGAGCGAGCTGCAGTCAAGGCATCCAGATGCAGACCTTGCCAACAGTATGAACGACTTGCATTTATCCCAGATACCCCCTGGTGCTAGTTCACCAAAAGCAAAACCTATCTAAAGAACGAGAAGCATCCATTGACGCAGCTGAAAAGATCTTCAAGTGCATTCTCGTTTAATAAACACGTTTTGAAAGTAATAATTTAGTAATCACGTTTATGTTTACGTTTATGTTTATGTTTACGTTTACGTTTATTCAATATAATACATGTACAGGGGGGGCCACAAAGTCTCTGGTCACTCCGCCTTGAGGCATGCATTTACGGAAACCAATGCATAAATTTTCAAAATTGTACATGAGACTTGTAGAAGAAAAGAAGGGTTCATCGCTGATCAATAAATTTTATTAAAACAAACAATTATGATATCCAAAGATCAATCAATAAAGGGACGATGAATCACATTATCATGGATCCAATATGTCTGTGTGTTCACCACCATTCTCGGCACACTAACGAATACCTCTCTAAGTGCGTGCTGAAATACGTTACAAAACAAAAAAAAAACAAAGATAAAAATACCGTA
>RDPX01000810.1:19829-43246 GCA_003991215.1 Morbakka virulenta | reverse complement strand
TGTGACAGGGTCACTTGACCTAAGTTAAGAAAAACTCTTATTAAAGTATTTAGTTTTGCTTATCACTTGCTAATTTCACAATAATTAAACAAAACGTGGGGAGTGTTGTTTGTGTGGGATGGATGTGTGGAGGATGTTTCCCAATTGAATCATTTTCCCAGTTCGGTAAGGCGCACACGGAAATTAGTCAGCCTTAAGTTTTCATTGGAATGTACATACAACACATCCCACCCTTTTTCCAACCAACATAAATAGATGTAGCTAGGAATCGGTGTTCAGTTGTGAATGGTTCCCGAGCCTGCACTGGTTAAAGAAGGCAAAAGACTTCATCTTCAAGTTACAGATTGGCAACGACATTCTGTTAGTCGTTCCCGTTTATTTTTTCCATGTATTTGTGAAGTTTAATAAAGGGAATCTCAGAGCAATCCTTGAATCCTTATCGTTCTTGCGTGACCGCCTGTCCGCCCTGTTACATATACACTTTTTAACTTGGCACTTGAGACTTCCCAAGTATTTAAATCTTTGTCTACCTCTGCTTCTTTTGCCCTCAACACGACCTAAGATTTTCTCGTCCTTCCTTTCTCATGATGTGTCCGATAAACCTCATCTAATCTCATCGGATTATTTTTATCAGACACCTTTCTGTTCCAGCATTCCTCAAAACTGCCTTACTTGTATAATAGTCTACTCATGATATTCTCATCATTTTCCTGTAAAACCACATTTCAACAGCTTCTAGTCTCTTTTACATTGATGGTGGTTTTATCCAGCACTCATAACCATATAACAGAGTAGATGTTCCATCACCTTCCAGTTCCCTCTTCAGTGTAGACATTGACATTTTGTGATCTTTTAAGATCTCACCAAAATCTTTTAAAACTATCTTTTGCAATCACTATCCTTCTCTTGATTTCCAGATCACACTCTCTATTCCCTGTTAGCTACCTAAGTAATTGAACTTGTCAATTATCTGTTACAGTCACTTCCAATATATAACTTGAACCTGAGACTTTGGTTCTTACTTATTATCATGCATACCGTTTTCTTGCAATTCATTTTCAGTCCCTTCGTTCTACTTTTCTTGACTGTTTCATTTAGTTATCTTTGTAAACCTTGTTCTGCAACCATGTTTGAGTCATCTGCAACTCGTATACTGTTGAAATTATTAACTCCTAGAGGAAAACCTTCCAAATCTTCCATGCCTTGAAAATCTCTTCGTTATAAAGCTTGAATACATTGTAATATAGTAATTCAGCACAAATGGCAAGTCCTAGTGCCACGTTGTTTTTGATTACTTAGCAAAATATATGTGATGTAATTATTAAATGTGGAATATGTAAAGTTGTATAAATACCTTTGATTTCCAGTGTAATAGTCAGTCAGTGATTTGGAGTAGTATGAATGTTTGTAAGCTAATTCTTGTGTTTTCATTTACGGTCACCTTGTTCCGTCGCTGGATTTGTTCGCGCTATTAGTTACAGCGTTTTCTAGGATAGAACATGTATCAGGTGAAAATACATAACCCTGTTTTACTCCTCTCTTAATTTTGATGTAATCACTCATCTCATTATTCATTCTCATAAAAGCAATTTGGTTCCAGTATAGATTTTGTATGAAGCGTAAATCCTTCCTATCCAGGTCTAATCCCTTAAGATCATAGAATAGCTTTTCATACTGCACCCTATCAAATGCTTTGGTGTAATCAATAAAACAAACATACGGATCTCTTTGCATTTCTATTTTCTCTTTATGACAGCATCCGTACCATAAAGATAGCATTTCTGGTATCAGTATCCTCCACAAATCCTCACTCTTCTTTACCTATTTTTCCACGGGCCCTCTACATAATGATCTTCAAGATCTGTTTGACTACATGTTTCATAAGGCTAATGGTTCGATTCAACTCACATTACATTGCAGCAGATTTCGTGGGCAAAGCAATAAAATTTGACTTACTAAGATCTTTTGGTATTTAACCACTATCATACACTTTGTTTATCAGCTCTGTCAACCTCTCAATTCCAAAGTCTTCTAATGATGTTAACATTTCTGTAACAATATCATCAGGTTTTGCAGTTTTGTTCCTCTACATTCTGCTAAGTGCTTCCTCCGCTGCTGATCTTAGAATAGTAGGCTCATCAATATTCTTTTGTATTGAGGGTTTCCCTTGGAACATGTCACTGATATATTCACCTCATCGTTCTAGCACTATTTCCTTCTCCATTGTAACACTCCCATTGTTAGATTTTATTCACCCAGATGATGTGCAAAATTTGTAGCCACTGATCTCTTTGATAATATTAGACATCTCCGATGGATCTCTATGTCTACACTGTTCAATTTCCTCACATTTAGTATTTAACCATTCTTTCTTTCCAGATTACATTTGACCCGGATCTGCTGATCAATTGCTTTATATTCTGAAATTTCTCTATTAGGCGTCTGCTGCCTCTCTTTCATCAAATCCATTATTTCTCTTTTTATCCATTTATTCTTTGATTGTTTTTCTTTTTTTTACAATACTTTCTTTGCTGCTATTACCACTAAATCTTTGAAATTATTCCAGTTTGACCCCTCACCTTCATCGTCTAGAGCTTCAAATCGGTTTTTGACAGCCACATTAAATTCTTCCCTTATGTTGGTATCTTCCATCAATGGTGCATATCATAATTTTGGTACAGATGTTGGCCTATTTAACTTCTTTAGCTTTACCTTCATCTCACCTATCATTTGTATATGGTCACTCCAATAGTTAGCAATAAAATATGTTTTGCTGTGCTGAACTGCATTCGGAAATCTTTTATTTATTGTGATATAGTCTTATTTTTTAATTATTTGCTTTAATATAAACTCACGCAAGTTATTATACCTTTGATGATTTATTAAAGATGAAGAAGAAGGTGAAGACGAAGGTGAAGATGTTACAGCACCATCAATGATTTATTTTGTAAAGTTAACTGCCATAGGTATGCCTTACAAATAGTTTTGCTCTTTTGTGAAACTGTGTACCCCCTGGAACTATTTTTACTGGTACCTCACACCTCCATTTTTGTCATTTATTAATAGTTAAGTTAGTTAAAAGTAAAAACCTAACGGTTTACTTTTGGTTTACATATTAAAGTACCCTATTCCTGTGACCTGAGAGGATTAACTTTCTATGTCAGCAAATTTACCTATATTGGAACTATTCACCTACATTGGTGGAAAATCTACTTTGGGGCTAGGGTTAACGTTAAGAACCATGGCTCTTAATTTGTCTGACCAGTCTATCCACAGATCAAAATTCAAAACAAAGAGAAAGGCGTATAGCTCTTATGAAAAAATGAACTTACCAAAACACTTCGACTGGCTGCAAGTTCCTCATGGAAAGGAGAACTCGCAGGTGTTACTTTTTGTCCTTGTTGCACTACCGTGTATCACCCTGCTAAGCTTCCCTTCATGGGCCTTCAGCTTTAAAATACTTAACTACAATGACTCTCTAACCTACGGTGTAAGATACACCATTTACCTTCACTCATTGGGGTCAAAAATCCTATCTGAAATAGCGATCAAAAGTTTCGAAGGAGAGTGTACACTATTCGTACTTCTTCTGTGGTAATCTTTCTTTGCGTGTTTCAAGCACAGCTCCAAGCAATCACGCATATGTGAACTACATTTGTTCATGTTCAGTATGTTGATTTCTTTCTCCATGCTGTCACATTGTCAATGTTTAATTAGATTAAAAGCTACCTGAAAATACCCTCTTTATTTAACTCCCTAGTTACAGTTAAATGAACTTCATATGGAAGCATCATATGTCACAATGGCCGTTATCAAGTTTATAGAAGTACAAAAAGTGAACTTTCGAAACATTGTAGAGTTGCGAAGAAAACCCCAAAAATTTGTACGAGCAAGTTACTGGGGATCAAACAAACCATGGCTACCTTGTAGTGATTGAAGCCTTCACCATTGTTGCTTGTGAACATTTTCCTTTTCTAAAACAGAACATACATGTCACTAAGACGTTTCTGTATGATCTAATGTAAGAAAGAAGAATAGCAAAACCAGACCATAAAAATAAGCGATCAGAGACACAATCCTGTCATACGAAAAGGTATATGGTTACAGCAGAATTGATCATGGCATTGAAAGACCAGAATACCAAGAAAATGTTCCATCAAATCTGAGAAGTTACAGAAAAAATATCATCCCGTTTACGAACCAGAAGGTATTACCAGACGTTGGTCAGAATACCTCAGAATTCTTGTCAAGGCAGAAGTGATCCTACTCACAAACCACTCTTGTCCAGCAATCACAAAGGGAAAAGTTAGAAGGGCCGTACACAAAAGAAAAACAAACAAAGCCACAGATCCCGATGAGGTAGGTACAAAGATGCTCAAAGTAGTTGGTGACAAAGGAATTGACATTCTCCACAGGCTGATCAACAAAATCTACTACTCGGACGAGATTCCTGACGACATACTTGGGTAAATTTTCATACTCCTGCGAAAGAAACCGTACATGTTGGATTGTGATCAACACAAAACAACCAGTCTCACGAATCAAACCCTAAAGTTTATAATATTTTAACACTGATGCTCCAATTTTTGCCCGGAGATAGCCCAGTGTCAATATGATTTCTGCCTAAAAGGGAAACCAAAAACGTAATTTTTGCCCTTCAAATGCTTCGTGAAGAAAGGATTCAACACCAACAGAACACCTATATTTGCTTCATGGACCTAAAAGACACACCGCCGATAACTGTGGTTGGTGTCAGGAAGGGCATCCGGCTGTAGAAACCTGCCAAATTAAAATAATGCGGATCAAAAATCTTTAAATCATACTGGATTGGTCGAGGCCCGGGTTACCAAGGACCGCCAGCACCACTGGCTAGCAGGGCGGTGCCGGAAACGATGCTACTGCTGAACAGCAAAGAAAAAGAGTGAGAAGAAGAGGAGGCAAGAAAAAGAGAAAAAAAACATGACTTTAAGGATTGGTACATTGAATGTGGGAACAATGAATGGAAAACATATTATGCATCGAGGAAACCAGATGGAAGGGGAGCAAGTCCAGATGTCATCAGAACGGAAGAGAACTACATCGGGAGGAGAATGAAACAGATGCATCTGCCTGGAAGGAGGAAGAGAGGGAGACCAAGGAGACGGCATACGGACGTGGTTGAAGAGGACATGAGGGCGAAAGGAGTTGGAAGAGAGGATGCTGCTGACCCCACCACATGGAGGAATATGATCCTCTGTGGCGGCCCTTGATGGGAGCGGTCGAAAGACAAAGAAGGAGAAGAAGGAGAAGAAGGAGATGAAGGAGAAGAGAACTTAAAAGATGCCTTTGGTCGAGTTCAGCGCTAACTTCTTAACAGCATGCTCAAGAACCTCGGTCTAGGTGAGAAAGATCAACAGATCAGATTCAATCCTTATAACCTCGAGAAAGTTAAGAGAGAGAAAGAGAGAGAGAGAGAGAGAGAGAGAGAGAGAGAGAGAGAGAGACAGAGACAGAGAGAGAGGGACAGACAGAGAGACAGACAGAGAGAGAGACAGAGAGACAGAGAGACGGAGACAGAGAGAGACACACAGAAAGAGAGATATTTTGTGTGTGTGTGTGTGTGTGTGTGTGTTCAGTTTCCTCCGCCATCTTTTATCAGAGGAAAATATGCACAAAATTGACTAAGCTGTTTTATTTGCCCAAAATATTGTTTTCTTCTTTAAGTACTATCGACAACGTTTGCAAGTTTTTACGCTGTCTGATGTAATTTGTACAATTCACTATCGTTTTGCCTTGATGTAGAATTTGTACACTGACGAATTAGGAAACAAACTCTCATAGTTAATGACCACTTGCCTAAGTCTCAACACTTGCAATGTATTGCCCGTAGCTGTAGAAAGAGGTGAATTTTTCGGTAAGATGGTTTGATTATGGACCCAGTAAACAATATGTTCATCTGAAACTGTCAGTCAAAAGGTCAGTTAGTTCACTCACCATTTTTAATCGATTCACTTGTTTCCTGGACAACAGTCCCAGTGGCCTTGTTCCCAATCGAAGATGGTGGCACTTCTAACTCGACAAAGAAGGTTCAGATTTCATCATCAGTTATCAAGTGACACAATGCAAAAAGATCTATTTCAGACATTAATTTACTATGATAACGGTGGAATTTAAGAAAATAAGACATTTAATGCTCCAGAATGTGAGCGGATAACTGAAATGCAAGGTACGTGATATTCCTTACCACGATCAGGCTGTATTTCAAAGTTAAAAAAATAGTTAACATTTTGTTAGTTTAGGATTGCTTATATTAATGTTATCTAGTCATAAAGGCATTGTTCAAATACTCTTGATGTCAAGTTTCCATTTTGATATTTCAGTTAGATTTGCTGATCTGATTAAAACGAGTACTGTAAGCTGATGTGGTTGTTTTATATTATTTTTTAAATGTAGGAAAATGAGGTGATGGGGAAGAGACGTAATCTTGGAAAATTTAAACCTAGAGCGCAAGGTATAAAAGGTTGCTGGATAAACAAGTAATTTAGTTTGTGAGATAACCCTTAAACAGCTAATGGTTTGTTGCTGTTAAGAAGATTCAAGATTTTACTCTCTTGGCAGAGGTGCAATAAACATACAATAATAGAAATTTAAGGATCAACAAAAGCTGTAGACTGGTTTTCCTCCCATGCCAGTTTTATCGCAGACTTTTTAAGCAGTTTTAAGGTGAAAAACTTCAGTTAAGAAACAAAAACTGAGTAAAAAATGACCGTTGATAATAAGGTGTTAGTTAAGGATAACAAGTAACATGTAAAGGGAGTTGAAGCTTGATGAATTTGGATAGTTCCCATCATTTTACAGTAGGAGATTACCAATAAATTGTACTCTGGTAGCTAAGAACACTCAAAATTTAAATGCAAATTCACCTATATTTAGCAACAATTTGCAGAATAGTATATCAATCAAACCATTAAATTCAATATCTTATTCAATAACACAAAGTTTGAGTAAATGAAGTTGTGTAGGACACCGAGAGAAAACAACACGCCTTTGGAATCTAGTTAACTTCCTTCATTTCAGGAATTTAGGCCCAAGTGATATTTCTATAAAGGCTTATATGGGTAAAAGGTAACAAGCAGAATTTAAGATTAATTGGCTGTCTTCCTGCTGAGATAGTCAAAGCTGAAAAATTTCTCCTGAATTATAATCAATTGGCAACATTTAACCAGAATTTTCTCCAGAACTACTTGAGATTTTTCAGGGCAATATTTTTTTAGTATGCAGTTCCTGTTCTAAGCTTTTCAATTCTGGCCTTTTAAGTTTAACAAAAACTTTGAAATGCCATAAAAAACGTGTACTTCATTTTCGTTCTGTCAATATGTGATAAATTAGTTCTTTTTACATATTTCTTTTGAATGTTACACCATATATCAGGGTATAAGAGGAGATATGGCACTTTTTGTTATATGTACACCAAACAATAGATCAAAGCCATAAATTTTTAAGGTTAGTTCAACATGCTAGACCCTCAGGAAACTAACAGTTTTTTTATTACAAGTGATATTAAATGGCTGCACCTCATATCAAAATGTTTTTATTATAATTTTGGTGGTAAGGTTATTAAATGCAAGTCATGCATATATATGCTATATATAATAATATATATGTATATATTATATGGTGAACTGCAATAAATAAGAGTTGGAAATAATAGTTTCTTGATATTTCAATCATGAGGTAATAATTATACAATTACTTTCACAACCCTGCATAAATGAAATACACCATACTCTCTGACCTCACCTGTCAGTTTTCCCTACCAGAAGAAGGCAGGGAAAACTAGCCCATTACAGATCCTGAACCTAGCAGCCTTGTGTCTTGGAGAACAATGATGACCATGTATAGTGTGCTCAGTTCTGCATTGATGACTGTAGCCTTGCATGAATCATTCATTTTCCCAGGTTGTTACAGAAGCCAGATGCCAATGTTCTGACATTCCAGGTGCCTAATTTAAGAGCAAGAGTTTTCTTAATTCTGTTGCTTGGTGTTAAGTTACCACTCTGCTTGTTGATCTTCATACTAAACTCTGTGTACCCTATAAGGTTAACAAACTGGTAAGACAGACTTACTTACTGAATAGAGGGTATCACTAGAAATTGTTTTTTTTTTGTTTATGTGCAATAAAGAAATTGATTTTGACCCAGAAGTGAGCAGATGCATGTAAATGAAGAAAATTGTTGGGAAAAATTTTGGACACATGTGAATGATAACCGACAGCTCACAATTATGTCCTAAAATCTTACAAATTTTCAGATTGTTTCACCAATTTTTGACTTATAAATGTTTAATTGATTTATAAAACACCTTGTTTCTTTTAAGTTTGAATATAAGTTTTTTATAAGCAAAGTGGCCATGCATACTAGGTTTCATTTTGACCAGTGAAAAAAGTGAATTTCCACAATTTCACTTTCATTTAAAAACACATCTTTGCACAAAAGGATGTAGATGTTGTCATATGTATCCCTTAATTTTTTATTAAAAGCAAGAAATGGCACAAAAGAGTGAGTTTTGTGTAGTTGTTTTATTTATTTCACAACTGTACATGGGGCATACTCAATGACCTTCTAAGTCACAGGTATATATGCAGATTAATTTATAAATTTCAGTCCAGCTCATGTCAGCATGTTAAATGGATGTGAACCCAAATATTATAATGGTAATGATGATAATGATGATGATGATAATGTTGGTAATGATGATGGCGATAAAAAGTATGTTTCAGTTTTCCCACCAAAGAGTGCTCAATATATGAATGCACAGCATGATATATAATAAGGAGGAAAGAGTTAAAAAACTACACCTTGATATGCCTGCTTTATGATATTACCCACTTATCAGGAAATGTGTACTATATCTCAGTACATGATCCATTACATTGTTAAAGGTGTAGAAGTGACTTGATTGGTAGTTACTTCTTGGTTGCTGAAGCTATGAACTGGTTAGTAAAACAATTACATAACATCCTTGCACTTTAGATAGGTTTAATATTGATCTTGTGCTAAAATTCTGAAGATAGCTTGGCATCTTGACACAACTGACACAAGAGAGATAGTTTTGTGGGTTGGATTAGCAGTGGTTGGTTTAGAGACAGCTTCACAAAATGTAGGAATAGTACCATCATAATCATAGCCTGGATATACATTGTAGACAGATTAGGTAAGTCTTGAAATGATGAGGCAACTGCTATGGTGTCACTATCAGAGTCAGTGTCAATGAAAGTGACCATTGTTTGTAACATTTTTTTGATTATGTAATATAAATATTCTTCTACATAGATAAATAGCAGCTGTTGTGTAACCATAAAGTATACTATCCTTGCCTAAGGTGCTTCTTTTGGTTGCAAACACTTGAAAAATTGCTTCTGAAATATTAGTCTGTTAATACTTTTATGCATTGAGAAAGTAAGATAAACTTTCTGTTCTCTTATAAGATATATCCTTTAGTGCTGATCAATTATAACATTCCTCTATTCAGACATAGCACTCATCCATTAGCACACAGCAGTTTCATATCACAATCAGTGCAAGTGAAACCATGATTTGTTGGGTTTTTTTGTATTTTTGTCCAAGTTCTCCAATGTAGCTATTGTCTACCTTCTTTGCTTCATTCTCAGGAAGGTTATCAAAACTATATTTTATGAACTCACTGAATGTGTCTGGTTTGAGAGCATTTTGTAAACACTATTTTGTATTTAATTTGTGACATGGTCATGTTTTAAGTGTTGACTGGGTTTGATTTCAGGTTAGATTAGTAGAAACCTGCTTCTATATTTACTGGTGACCTGTAATTTTTAAGCATGATCTCATCAATGTCAAATTCTTCAAAGTGCCTCTTATCATTTTTGCAGTTGAAGGCTCAATAACACTAAAAATTGTATACAGTGGTATTGGTTGTGTTTTATTCAAAAGGATATTTGGGTATGATTTGGTTTTGTCAATATTTAAAAAGTCATTGGGTATATCATCAGTTATGCAACATTGTAATGCTCTCTTGAATGTATAAAAATAGTTTATTACATATTGTTTTCTTGCATCATATTTCTTTTTAAGAGGTACATATTCTTTTTTCCATCTATGAACCCTTCCAAAACTCTGGCCTTTTTTCAATGTAAATATTCAACTCTTGACATCAATTGCTTCTTTCATGTCCATTTCAGGAGGAACAATGATGGTGATATATTTTAATTGCAACTTGATATTTCTTCAGCTAACCCAATTCTCTTAATCTTTTATGGTCATCTGGTCCATGTTAGATCAGATATATGCCTTAGTACATCATCACATCCTCCCTGATTTACCTTTCTGGCAACAATCTTGATTTTTCATTGGTAATTGGATGAAGCTCATGATCCTTTACAATATAGACAAAGTCAAAATTTATGTCTGTAATGGTACTAATTTGTGTAGTAAATTTTCTATACCTACTATTGACAGTGTGGGTTGATACATTAGGAGATTCACTTACCAAGTATATCAGCTCCTTGGTATTGATTGTATCTCCTACACATAGATGCTCATATATCTCATTTTTCAACTTTTATTTTAAGTATATATGTTTTAAAATTTCATTTACCTCTAACCTGATCCCATACATAGTCCAACAACATGTGTTCACACCAAGGCTCTTGATAGGTCATTGTTTTTATAAAAAGGAATGACTCAAGTTTAAGTTTACCCAATTTGAGTTTTGTAACATGTGTTTTTTAATTTTATTATTTTGCAAGTTAAAGGCATAACAATGATAGATTTCCCCAGATTGTACAGCAAATGTTTCTGATATTATATTTATACAATTCAAACACAAATAGATATCTCTGGTTCTTCAATTCACTGGTTTTTTCCACTGTAAATAAACCATAAGATTTTTCTATAAATTCCATGAAATATTTACTATATATACATTGCTTTATAACCTTTTTATTTTCTGTACTGTATTCATCTTCCTTTTCTGTATTATTTTTGATATCTCTTATTTATTATTTTTTATACAATTATTTTATCCAGTTCATGTTCATTAGTTGTTACAATTTTGACCGTTATACATATAGATACAGCCTCTCTATCACATTGAAAATTGTTAAACCTCGTTCTATATAGAGTGAGGCCTAACAATTTACTCTTACTATTTTTAATTTTTTTTTGAAAATCGAATACAAATTTTAATAATATTAGAACTAGAAAATTTAAATAAATAGCCAGAAATTGTCATATTTTTGGCTACAAAATAGTAATAGTACAATATATACTATATTAAAAGTATAAATATATATTGTATAATATTTATATTTTTATATGTTTTATTATATATCCTTAAATCTTATTACACAATGTAGTGACAGCTAATTTTCTAACATAAAAATGTTGTTGAAGCTTATGGCATTTTATGATGCAGGCATGAAACTAGTTTACATGGATTGATTATTCAGTGTGAGTTGTGTTGTTAGGTGTTGTCTTGTTTATACAGAAGAATCATATCTTATTTTTCAAGTTGATGTAATTATCAGTATTGTCATTGTAATTTTGGTGATTTACTATCTGAAAGTTTTGGAGGGATGTAGTGTTCATAGTTATTGATAAGCCTTCATTGTTTATGTCCTCATGGAAGATTATTTTGATTGAAAAATTATTCTGTAGAGCAGTAGCCAATGTGGCAGGTGTTTAACTGCCTTGTCTTGAAAGTCTGAGATACTAAAATTGGAAAGAAAAGTTGCTAAATATGTTGTGAAAATTATCTAAACTAATGTAAATGATATTGTATTGTTCACAATATTTGGATGATCTAAAGGACATGTATATCTCATTTGGATCATCCAAATTTTGTGAACAATACCAGTTACTGTAATTTGTAAATGATAGCAGTGGTGAAAGCACTCCATACAATTTGTTCATATCATTTTTGGAAATCAATCTTTGAGTCAACAAAACAGCATATGGTGCTGATATTGTTGTTGCTGATAACATTGCAACTCTAAATGTTACAGATATATTTGTGGGCTAAGTGTTAATGTAAATGGTGTTACTATATTTGACAATCCAGAAGTAAGTCATAGTCATAGTCATCGTTAGGTGCCAGGTCTTGAGCAGACGTTGGCNATGATCTAAAGGACATGTTTATCTCATTTGGATCATCCAAATTTTGTGAACAATACTCAAATGTATCAGTAGACCTAACAATACCAGTTACTGTAATTTGTAAATGATAGCAGTGGTGAAAGCACTCCATACAATTTGTTCATATCATTTTTGGAAATCAATCTTTGAGTCAACAAAACAGCATATGGTGCTGATATTGTTGTTGCTGATAACATTGCAACTCTAAATGTTACAGATATATTTGTGGGCTAAGTGTTAATGTAAATGGTGTTACTATATTTGACAATCCAGAAGTAAGTCATAGTCATAGTCATCGTTAGGTGCCAGGTCTTGAGCAGACGTTGGCAGTCAGGATCTGCCACAGCTTTCGGTTCCTCATGCAGTGAAGGAGTTCCACAGCATTGGTGTTGGTCCATTCTCTCATGCTACGTAGGAACTTTAACCTTTGTCTGCCTCAGTCTTTCTTTCCATTGATGGTACCAGTCAGGGCAAGGTTCTCTATACCCTCTTTGTGTACTATATGTCCAAGAAACTGCATTTGACTCTTCCTTATGTTGTTGATCAATGTACGTTCCGTAGCTGCTCTCTCTAGTACTTCCTGATTTGGCATGCTCAACGTAGGATATTTTCAGCATTCGTCTAATGAATCACATTTCTGCTGCTTTGAGTCGAGCTTGCATTGTTTTAGAAATGGTCCAGGTGTCACTTCCATATGTGAGGATGGGCATGATATATGTCTGTAGCACTCTTTGCTTTGTATCCACGTGTAGCTTGGGATTGAGTAACATCATCTGATAGCAGAAAGTCTCCTTTGTGCACAGTAGAGAATAAACTCAAGAGAAAAAAACACAGAGTGCCACCATCGTGAAATCAACATGAACGGAGTGAAAGAACAAACAAAACTATTTTACAATGTTAGTGTATAAACTGCGGAACGGAATAAACTCTACTTCTAAATATAATGCGGAACAATGGAAGATTGACATCACAAGTTTTAACACTCCCACTTGATGGTTATCTTCCATGCAATATAAAAAATCAAGATAAAGACGTAATTCCTAACATGTCTCTGAACTGGTTAAATAGTCCTTTAGGAAGACCCTTTGTCATTATATCAGCTAACATATCATTAGTACTACAATACATGACTTTAACTTCATTAGACATAACACGCTCTCTAACAAAATGATAAGACACATCTATATGCTTGGTGCGATTGTGAAACTTCGGATTTTTAGATAACTCAATAGCACCTTGATTGTCTTCATAAATTAATGTAGGATCTTTCTGAAAAATGTCAAAATCATTCAAGAGTTGTCTAAGCCATATTGCTTCTTGGGTTGTTTGGCTTAATGCTACATACTCTGCTTCAGTAGAGGACTTTGCAACAGTTGCCTGTCGCTTACTCATCCAACTAATACATGAATTACCTAACTGAAATACATAACCAGATGTTGAACGTCTGGTATCAATATCTCCTGCCCAATCAGCATCTGAATATCCAATTAAACTTAAATTGTTATCATCACAGGTGAACTTTAAACCAAAAGTTTCAGTCCCTTTCAGATAACGAAGAATTCGTTTAACTCCTTTCCAATGAATATTGCTTGGATTCATCATAAATCTTGACAAAATTCCTACTGACGCTGCTATGTCTGGCCTAGTTGTTGTAGTAAGATAGGTAAGACATCCTATTGCAGCTTGATACTGCCCTTCATCAAAAGATGCATCCTCTTCACCACAAACTGTAAATTTCTGACCAGTCTCAAGAGGTGTGGAGACTGGTTTACAGTTCTCCATTTGAAACCTCTTTAAGATGCTCTTGACATAGTTTGGTTGATTAATGAACAAAACTTTATTTTTCCTGTCACGGTGTATGGACATTCCAAGAATATAATGAACTTCACCTTGGTCTACCATTTCAAATTTGTTCTGCAAGAAATTCTTCTCAGACATCATCATACTAATGTTGTTCGAAAAAAGTAAAATGTCATCAACCCACAAAGCTATAATAACAAATTTGACTAAATTGTTCTCCTTAACTGATTTAATATAAAAGCAAGAATCAGCTCCACTACATTTGTAACCTGAAGATTGTAAAAAACTGTTAATAACAGTGTTCCAACAACGAGCAGCTTGTTTCAAACCATAAAGACTTTTTCGAAGTTTACATACATGGTCTGGTTTATCTAAATTGGCGTATCCTTCAGGTTGTTTCATGTAGATATCTGCATCAATTTCTCCTTGTAAAAAAGCAGTTTTAACATCCATTTGATGCACTTCCCAGTCACATATATTAGCAACAGCTAACAATGATCTTATTGCTGCATAGCGAGCTACAGGTGAAAATACTTCTTCATAATCAATTCCACGAGTTTGTGAGTATCCCTGAGCTACCAGACGTGCTTTAAACCGGTCAAGTGTACCATCAGCCTTACGCTTTACTTTCATCACCCAACGGCAACCAACAATATTCTTTCCAGCTGGCCTTGGTACTAAATCCCAGGTCTTATTTTTAATTAGAGATTCAAACTCTTGATCAGTAGCTACTTTCCACTCAACACTATGCTTACCATTCCATGCTTCTCTAATGGTCTTAGGTTCATCTACATCAGCAAGCACATCAGCAAAATGACAACCTTCACTATTGTCCTCCTCAATCAGTCTTTGGGGCTTGGTTCTTTTTCTTTTACTTCCCAGATTTTGAACATCTCTCATAAACAGTTGTTCATAAGTCTCTCCCACTTGCTTCTGACTGCAAAACTCTTCTACTTCCTCTGCCATCTCTCCCACTGGCACAGTAACATACTCTCTCTTACTCTCATCTGTACTAACCTTATCAACACTGTTGAAACTTACAAATTTGTTAGCAGATGTCCAGATGTCATTACAACCTTTAAAGTTATGGAACTTATCCTCACAAAACACAATGTCTCTACTTCTTTTAAAACTATGTGTCCTGAGGTTGTAAACTTTAAAACCTTTGGTACCCTCTGGATAACCAACAAACACAACTTTTTGAGACTTTGGTCTAAATTTTCCTTGTCTATGGGGTAGATGCATATAGGCAACACACCCAAAAACTCTCAACTCAGAAACATCAGGCCTCTTTGATGACCAACATTCAAGAGGGGTCATATTACTAACTGCTGTGGTTGGACTTCTGTTGCGAAGATATACTGCTGTTGACACAGCCTCAGCCCAAAAATTAATTGGCAAACATGCATGGGACAACATTGACCTAGCAGTTTCTACTACAGTCCTGTTCATGCGCTCAGCAACACCATTCTGTTCTGGATTCCCTGGTACAGAGGTTTGATGAATAATCCCTTTTGCCTTCAAAAAATTACCAAACTCGTTTGAGCAGTACTCTCCTCCATTGTCAGTTCTGAGAACCTTCACTGTTTTGCCTGTGGTATTCTCCACTCTTGAAACAAACTCTCTAAACTTACTTAAAACTTCACTTTTACTCTTCAGAAAATAAACATTGACATGCCTTGAAAAATCATCAATAAAAGTGAGAAAATATCGAGATCCACCAATGGAATTAATATCCATGGGTCCACATAAATCACTATGTACAATTTCCAGTACTTCAGTAGCTCGATTAGCCACACCTTTTGGAAATGAATTTCTGTGCTGCTTTCCCATCACACAGCCTTCACACACAGTATTATCTTCTTTTGGCAAACTGAAGTTCATTCCATTAACTAATTCATTCTGCATCAACTTGGTCAAATTTGAAATACCCAAATGACCATATCTACAGTGCCACAAATTAATATCATCATCCTTCTTAACAACATAGGCACTTTCATTCAAACACATGTTTAAGGTATACAACTTACCATGAGCTTCACCTATGCCTAACAATTGACCATTTCTGGTAATCTTACACTCAGATCCCTCAAATGTAACACAGGCTCCCCTTTTTGTCATGGCTCGAACAGAAAGCAAATTCTTGCCTAGGTGTGGTAGAAATAAAACATCTTTCAGGGTAATCTTCTGGATTTTTGTTTTCAAATCAGCAACAAGATGATAAACCCCCTTTCCGAATGCAAATATCACCCTATTATCGCCTAAATTAACTTTACATGGCCTTTTAAACTCAATGTAATCCCTCAGCATATTCCTGTCTGATGTCATATGCTGTGTGGCACTGGAGTCGATTATCCATTGGCCGTCATCAGAAATACGTCCATCATTACCATACAGTGCTTCTGCATCATTGTGATCTAACACACTGTTCTCACTTTTGGCACAATTGGCAGACATTCCACGATAATAAACATGCCTATTCCCTCTGCCACCACCTCTAAAGTTTTTATCACGAGCCTTCTTCTTTTCACAATCACGGGCAAAATGACCCTGCTCATTACAGTAATGACAAGTCCCACTGAACTGCTTGTAGCTCGATTTACCTCCGCTGCTTTTCTTTACTGCACCACACCTGTACACAGTTGATCTCCTCACAGCTAAAGCATCTTCCATTATCTTGATTGATGACAAATTGAAGTTACGGTCAGAATCGTTAAGTAGCATCAGCTTCACTTTTTCAAACGATAAATTAGACTCACCAACGGCGTCTAATGCAGTAATAAGAGGTCTGTACTCCTCAGGTAAACTGCCAAGCAGTGTCATCGCAAGCTCTTTGTCATCAATCGTTTCACCCATCTTGCGCAGTTGATCATGTAATGATCTTAGGTGATTGATATGCTCCAGTATACTTCCTTCAGTAAATCTACAAGAGTTATATTTTGGCCTCAAGCAAACTTTCTGTAGGATTGACTCCCTAGCAAACTGACCTTTCAGAGCATCCCACGCTTCCTTTGCTGTTGTTTTATCTCGGACATTTCTTTTCAAAACACGTGCTTTCTTAGCACGTGTTTTGAAACTTTTCGTGACAGATGCTGTGGCCGTAATTTCAGGCGATTCAGCTGTTCCATCTGCAAATTCGTAAAGATCTAAGCTCTCCAAATACAGTTTCATGTTAAATGATCATGTTCTATAATTGGTTCCATTAAGCTTAGCGAATTTAAAAGCTCCAAAATGATCTTCAGAAGAGAAAGCCATTTTGTTTCCTTCAGATCAAAACAATTGCCATTCAGAGTAACTCAACTCAAGGATTCGGCTATGTAACAGTTAATTTACAGAGTAAAATACATCTCCTGTGTCTGGGACCATAACCTGATAGCAGAAAGTCTCCTTTGTGTGCAGTAGAGAATAAACTCAAGAGAAAAAAACACAGAGTGCCACCATCGTGAAATCAACATGAACGGAGTGAAAGAACAAACAAAACTATTTTACAATGTTAGTGTATAAACTGCGGAACGAAATAAACTCTACTTCTAAATATAATGCGGAACAATGGAAGATTGACATCACAAGTTTAACATCATCTTCATTCCTTGAAATGCTGACTTAGCTATTCCAATTCTTCTGATAATTTCCTTGCCACATTTTCCATTTGAATTAATATAGCTTCTGAGATATTTGAATTGTTAAACTTGTTTTATTGCTTTTCCTGTTACCTGGATAGTGCATGCTGGTGTTGCTGCCTTCTTTGGAATTTGCCAGATTTGGATAGTGCCATGAGAAAGTTTTTACGTTCATGTGAACTTTATTTTAATGGATCATTAAAGGACATTACCGAGGAGGTCAAAATTATTTATTTACTTATTTGGGCCAGATCTAAGGGCCAAGATATCGCAGACACTTTTAACCTTTCCCCAGAGGAATCTTTGCAACTACAAGCATAGACATCACAGCTTATGTTTGTCCACACAGTCATTTTTGTGTTTCTCATTTCAAATTGCTCACCTGTGCCTAGAAGGCAACAGAACCCGTTGATGTCTACTATAAGACACTGAAGGAACTGATACAACAATGTGAGTATGCTGAAGAGGTGCAGAACACTCTTCTTGTCAACGTCTTTATTTTTGGACTTAATTCAAAAACTACACAACCGACATTACTAAAAGAAGGGAAAGATTTGACTATAGAAAAGGCCTTGGTTGTACATACGGAGGAAGCAACACTTCAACACATTAATGTGATTAGAGGACCCAAAAGAAGAAATGTCAGTAAACGTTGTTAAGAAAAGGATTTACAACAAACCCAGTAAATTAGCTTCTCCTAAGTCGACAACAACACACACTAATTGTTCTAATTGTGGTCATCAACACCCAAGAGGTTCTTGCCCTGCTAGAGGCTCAAGATGCAATCAGTGTGGCAAACAAAACCATTGGGCCAATGTCTGCCCATCTGGACCTAGCAAAAGACAGAAGCAGCATGCCTTTATGAAAAAAACTGTGCATGAAGCCACTAATCACCAAACTGTTGAAGCTGAAAACACAGACAAAAGTAGTTTTTATTTCCACGCACTAGAACTTGGCACTTCAAACTCTTCATGTATCCCTCCTACTGCAACACAGGCATTTGTGACTTTGAGAATAGGCACTTCTATGTGCCAGGAGTCACTTGGCTGCAAAGTAGACACTGGGGCAGAAGGAAATGTCATGCCCATTGGCATTTACACAAAATTATTGACCGCCACCAATAACCCCAAATGTTGCCAGCTAAAGCCATCAAAAGCACAAATAATTGCCTATGGAGGCACTCAAGTCAGACAGTATGGAACTTGCACCTATGGCATCAAACACAATAATAAATTTACCACTGCTGATTTTTACATCACAGAAACCAATGAAGCATAGATAGATATCTTGCTGCATTTTGGTGGCTCTTTCACACAACATTCTCATAGTGAAGATGGCATTTTGGGTACCTGCATCTTGCACAAACCCAAACTGTTCTCTGCCTATTTCTGGCCTTGATATTCTACGAATTCTTCCCATAATTACTCTCATTAAGACTTTGGTTATGTGTCTCATTAGACTAATGGTCCAATGGAGTTCGTATTCTGTTGCACCTGGCTTCTTGAGGAGGGCAATAAAAATCGATTTGGACATATCTGGTGGAATTTCTCCACTGTCATAAATAGCATTCACAAGGTCTGTTACTTTTTCGATCCCGAATTCATCAAGTGCTTGTATCATTTTGATGCAGATGCTGTCTGGTCCTACAGCCTTCTCTTCATCTTATTAATGGCTGCTTTGACTTCGCTTTTTAGGATTTCTGGCCCTTCCATAGGCTTTCAAATGATGGGTTTTTCTCCTCTTTCATCCATGAAGAGTTCTTCGCTGTATTCTGCCCATCTTTCTGTGAGTTCTTCTTTTTCCATCAATAAGGATCTGTCTCTTACTTTAATGCTCCCACTTGCAGTGCTTATTTTCTTACCAATAAGGATGTTGACTTTCTTATGTATTGATGATGGGTCAGTTGTTCTGCATCTTTTGATTTCTGCACATTGGTTGTTTATCCACTCTTCCTTCACTTCTGTGCACTCCTGTCTGACTTCTCTATTTAGTGTGCGGTACTGTTTGGAATCTCTATTTCTCACTTTTTGCCTTTCTTCCATCAAGGACAAAATCTCTGCATTCATCCATTCTTTTCTCTGTTGTCGTTTTGCTGGTGGGATGAGTTCTCTGCTGGTCTTGACCAAGGCTTCCTTCAATACTTCCCATTTACTTACTTGCTCACTTTCGAGCACATCAAACTGATTTTGTACTGCAACTGAATATTGAGCTTTTATCTGTGTTCTCTCATAGCAGATTCCATTAAAGCTGTGCCTCTCGTGATATTTGTTTGATTCTACAGAGCCGGACTTTGATGTTACAAACTACTGGATTGTGATCACTGTCACAGTCTGCTCCAGGATACATTTTTGCATTTTGGATAGCGTTCCTGAATCAGTGGTTTATGGTGACAAAGTCAATTTGGTTCTTGACCCTGCCTTTCATGTCCAGAGATGGCACTTGTGTTGCTTGTTCATGATTGTTTGCCTGTTTGTGTTGCACCAGCTCGCCCAACGTTCTCCTCTTTCATTCATCTCTCAAACCCAAACCTCCCTGTCACCTGTTCAATTTCTTCATTACTGACTTTTGCATTGAGATCACCCATCACAATGATGACATCTTGTGATTTGCATTGCCTTTTCGCCTCATCTAGCTGTTCATAGAAAAGATCAATTTCTTCTTCATTACTATCTGCTGTTGGTGCATACAGTTGGATTACACTAATGTTGAAGGGCTTTCCTTTTATCCTCCTCATCATAACTCTGTCTGAAATAGCTTAATAGCCAAGTTAGCTTCTTCTAATCTTTTGGTCAACTATGACTCCCACCCCTCTTTCATGTTTGCTTCCTCCTGAGTATATGACCTTGCTTCCATTCAGATCTAATCAAGATGGCTGAGCCTGGCCATCTTGTTTCACATAGTCCCAACAAATTTATTTTCAAGCGATCTATTTCTAGTTTCACATTTGCTAGCTTGCCAGCTTGCCAGCTTGGAAAAACGTTCTCACATTCCATGTTCCTATTCAAAGGTTGTTGTTGTTTCTGACAGTCTCTGGATGATGGTCGGGCTCCACCTGTCAAACATGGAGGTCCCTATTGAGTGAGGTGTTAGTTGATCTAACCCCATTCATGCTGTTGTCATTAAATGTTTTCTTGTGCATTGGCATGAGTTTCATGGCAAGATACGGTGGTGGTTTGCCATTGCCTTCCACTGGTGGATGGCCATGAATCGAGTTTGTCTGACCATGCCCTGCATTCTTACAAAACAGTAGCTGATGGGTGTAGCCGCCAATTATTGGTCAGTCGCTACTGCTCCTGTTGCCAATAGCCACCAGTTGCTGGACAGTCGCTATTGGGTTTGTGGACCAAAATTTGTCTGGCCTCTCTCCTTTGACCTGTCTGGCTTGCAAAGCACTACCAGGAGTGTAACTCCTGCCGGCATAGCTCTCAGGGTCATTGAGACTCACAAGCTCTCTTACCACATCAAGGTTTTGGTCCACAAGAGAGGATATTACAACTGCATTAGTAAATTATTATATCAAATTACTTTGAATTGTACTTGACTGAAAAGTGGATTTGAAAGTAATATGTAGAGATACAGTTGGAAGTAGTTACATGTATTCCTACCATCAGTCTGGTATGTAAGTATCACTTGCAAGGATAGCACCACTTCTTCATCAAATTATCTCAAAGTTGTTTGATGATCAAAATCTGCCCAAACCTTGGCAAACTGTCTGGTTTGTCAAAGTAGCTTCTCTTCACCTTAAACTCATATTAAGTGGAATGTGGAGAAAACTGTTGTTTGCTCTGTGAGTGGTCACCATCAAGAGGTGGCATTTTGTTATGATCATAATTGATTCTACATTACATATTAACTTGCTGTGGCAACTGATGTTTTTTTAATTTTTCTTTTTCCTTGCAGTTATTCACTAAATGCTTGGTATTTGGAATTAAAAAACAAGTGTTTTCCTGTTGCCTTTTAGAACCAAATCAGAAATCAAACAAATTTTTGTATCAGGGAGCAAAACACAAGAAAAACGTATGGGAAAACATTGAGGAATCAAACTCAGTCCAGTCAGCCAGTCACCAAAGTAATGTTGGAGCATTTAATTCACTTGGAAATTTGAATTTCAGTGGGAATGGTAAGAATTACTGATTTTTTTAGGGCAGCACACACTTTAAAGCTGCATCCTTTGGTCATTATTCACTACTATTATTTCATAGGTCAATGGTACATACACTCGAACAAAATACAAGAATAATTAAACAAATTGACAATGCACACAGTAATTCTTTAGGTAAAGCATTTCTTTTTCCATAACCATAAAGTATTAATGCAATTTAACACTAAGTGAAAACTCAAAAAACCTATGGTATTTATTACAACCCTTTTCAATGGCCTGGTGTCATTGACCAACTCTTGAAAAAGGTTGAATTGATGTACTATATAAATTTTCAGATTTTGTGCTGGAGAGTACTGGATACTGCAGCCAAACATTAACATTGTTCCAATGCTATGGATTACAACCCTTGCTTTATGACCAAATTTTGAGCAATCAGAAATGTTTAAAAAATATTAGGGGTAAAGAGATCTTTGATAATAAGTAAAAAGGATTTTTAATAAGCCTGGACAATTACTAACTATGGTGTGTTATTTCTAAAAAGTCAAGAGTGGAAATACTGTGGTCCAGAGAATTGAGAAAAATGAAGCAAGAAATGCATTAACTAGAATGAAGATTGGAAAGGCAGTGAGACCAGATAATATTTCTTCTGAAGCATTGAAATGTTTTTGGTGCAGAAGCACTCAATTTACTAAGACAATTTTTAATGACATACTTGAATGTGAGGATGAGTGGAGAGAGAGCATATCAATACTCATACATAGAAATAATGGGGATGATACATGTTCAATGTTTTCGTTTTCAATACCTAATTTGTGCGAGAATTTATCTGATTCTTTCACTACAGAGTGTAATCTTTTGGAGTTTTTGTGTACTCTAACTAATGAAAGCATCCAATCATTGCTTAGATCTAGATACTGCAAGAGACCAATTGTCGATATTTTATACGATAATTCCAACTGAATCATCCCCCTACCTCCTTTAATTCTGGGGACGTACAGGTGGTCTACATCTGACTTTGGGTGATACATTCTATTGGATGTCAATTGTTTTCTAATTTTGGTGTCAGTATTTTTTAGATCAGTTAGGTTCTAATCGATCACATTAAAACTATAAGCAACAACAGGTATCACAAGAGTGTTGATTGCTGTTAATTTGTTTTTAGAGTTTAATTCGGTTTTCAGGATTGATCTTACTCTGTGGATGCATTCTTTTCGTATTTTCTCCTTCATTTTTGAGTGTTGTACAACATTGCCTTCATTTACTCCTAGGTATTTATAAGTTCCTTCTTGATCTCATTGTTTTATTATGGTTTTATCATCTAACTCTATATTTTCAGATGTAATTAGTTTTCCTCGCTTAAAAGTTGCCTTGGCACACTTATCTAGACCAAACTATATACCTATGTCATCACTAAACGCTTTTACAGTTTTCAACAACCCTTCCAGTTCACCATCATTATGAGCCTAAAGTTTTAAGTCATTCACATAAAAAAGATGATTGATCATCTTGTCCATGATTTTATATCCATATCCTGTATTATTAAGAAGTTGTGGGAGTGGGATAAGTGCCATACAAAATATAAGTGGGGAAAGAGAGTCACCTTGGAAGATTACACATTGGATTAGCATACCATTTGAAGTAAGAGTACCATTCACATGATGCAGAGTAAGATTTGTTTCCCATAATGGCATGCCGATTCAAAGAAAATTTATTAATACAGGAGAGATTTTAAACATTTCTAAAGATTTT
>RDPX01000810.1:0-10028 GCA_003991215.1 Morbakka virulenta | reverse complement strand
GCAGACTTATCAATATTATATTTGATGTAGTTAGTCCGAAGCGATTGTTCTTGGGCACTACATATCAGAGCTTCTGTGGGTCCTTTAAGGTCACCCTTGACAAGCCACTTCCAGGTGTTAATCTCGTCCACTCCCTTCAAGTTTTTCACAAACTGGCCATGTAATGCTTTATCTTTCCAAGTATTCTCAAGTTCCTTACTTCTGTTGTGTTTGAATTGTTTGGGTTCGATAACAGTTTCTGTGGCAATTGTTTTATGATTTACTACTTCCTTCAACATTGGTTCAGCACTCTTCCGAATGTAATATCCTAAGCTATTTTCTTCCACCCTTACACATTGTTTACACCCTATTAAGCCACGTCCGCCTCTTTTTCTAGGCACATACAATCTCGCCACATCACTATTATTATTATTATTATTATTATTATTATTATTATTATTATTAAATGAAAATAGCTTTAGTACAAGCCATAATAAATAACTACCAAATATTGCTAGTTAAAAATACAGAACATTTTCTGATATATATATATCAACCATTCTCAAACCTAAGAGACAGTCTTACTCAGCAGTCCCATTTAGGTCTGTTTGCAGACACAAAATCTTTACCAAAAATTTGGCATTCATCTTTTTTAGATATTTTACATAAACGCAAAATGGAAACACTAGACTGAAAAGAAAATGTCAGCATCCTTTCTCCTTGAACATGCCCATTTTGTAATCTGTAAATCTTGACTTTACCTTATCGTGTAAAGTGCTCTTAAACAATTTGCTTCAATCACTCATGCAAGATATATTTTCACTTTTATTTACACCATAAAATATAATAAATATTTCAGAATATTGCTATAGAACTGCACTTTGCCACAGATACTGTCCAAGATAGACCCAAAATATACATAGGCTCCCGAAATGTAAGATGTTTATTCCCCACTAGTGTATGGCGTACATAGCTCATATCCTACTGCCGTACAGCAATGTGCCAATGCGGCACTTTATGAATCGGTTTATATCCGAATAGTCGTTTTTTACTTCGAGCAGGGTATGTAGTTCTGTTGCTGTTCTTCTTTTTATTACTTAAATATATGTATAGTTTCATTTAGTAAATAAGACGACCTTCTTATTTTACTTCGCAGCTTTTGATTTTGATAATGCGTGGAGTATTCGTAAGAATGTACCGTTGCCTTCATCAAACAAGCCAGTCAGTGTTCCAAAGAATTTCACCAGTACTTCGTATTATTCCAGGCATGTCAATATCAAAGGTAAAGTACAGCTGTATTAATTCAAATGTCACTGTTATTAAATAGTTGGATAAGAAAAAACTAAACTAGCCTTGGAAACGAAATCCGGCCCCACTGTTCACCAACACAAAGCTATTTTGCCATCCTGCAAATACCAAGAACATGAGGACCCTAATTGGATGTATTGTGCATGTATGTATATCTTCATAGTGTTTGTTGGGTGTATTTTCTCTTTTTGTTTTGATTGTGTGTATATTGGTATGTGGTCCACATTATGTGTGCTGTGTATGTGTAAATGTGAAGTTTATGTGTGTTTGCAAATGAATCAATATCTCCATTTATATCAGGCCACATGTTGTCTGTAACAAATGGAAATGTGTGATTGTGTATCTATGGAATATGTGTAGGGGTAGGTGCTAGATTATGCGTGGGAGTAGGGAATGTTAGGTGTGTATTTGTATGTTTTGAGAATTAGTTTGTGTATATATGTGTCACATTAATGTGTTATTTAAACGACAGCATAACGTTTTTACCTGAATAGTAGCTTTTATTGTTTAGACATGATGTGTAACAGAGAGAGAGAAAGAGAGAGAGAGAGAGAGAGAGAGAGAGAGAGAGAGAGAGAGAGAGAGAGAGAGAGAGAGAGAGAGAGAGAGAGAGAGAGAGAGAGAGAGAGAGAGAGAGAGAGAGAGAGAGAGAGAGAGAGAGAGAGAGAGAGAGAGAGAGAGAGAGCGAGAGAGAGAGAGAGAGAGAGAGAGAGAGAGAGAGAGAGAGAGAGAGAGAGAGAGAGAGAGAGAGAGAGAGAGAGAGAGAGAGGGAGAGAGAGAGAGAGAGAGAGAGAGAGAGAGAGAGAGACAGACAGACAGACAGACAGACAGACAGAGAGAGAGGGAGGGAGCATATGAACAGGAAGAGTACATAGGTTGGTACTTTAAGGTTATTTTATTTCCCAGCATGGAGTTATTTCTATTACTGAATCGATGCGGCTTAAAAATTGAAATATTGGCCAATTTAGGTGCAATATAATTGATATATTAAATGGAGCCCATATCTTCTACAAGAAATGCCAGGGGAAAATTTCGTTTGCAACAAGGAATTACTTTCTCAACTAAAAAAGAAACGTTGAGTAAAATGAAAAGAGCTCTTTGTAAAAGCTAAAAAACCAATAAACTGTCTTTTCAAGTAAATACATAACTTATTTTAAGAAAAATCACTATCGGGGAAGCATTTTCAGGCCTTTCATCCGAAGCTGTAGAATATTCTCGGAAAACGTTCGTTCCAAGAAACCATTCTTAATAATATGCTATTTCGGGGACATTTTACTCCTGTGATAATTTTTAGAATTTATCGCAACTACTTTTGGCTCTTTAAAAAAAGAAGTACTGGTAGGATGCATAGGACTCATTTGTAAATATTTTAAAACTTAAGGAACACTTGCTTTTTATGAGTCCTTTGTCTTATAATGTACCCATCAGCCTGATGCTAACATGTGTAAAATTGGATTTTAAAGTTTTTTTGTGCTATTATTAAGAGCTGAGATGAGGTTATTGTTGGTCAATGCTAATGCTATTTTCATATCCACTGTGAATTAGTTTTTAATTTTTAGTTGCTGGACTTCACTATAGAGAACCGAATATTATTTGACTACATTGACCAAATCAGGTGCATAGAAACCCTGATTTTGTCGTACATGTTGTCGCAAAAGCTGAACCAAAAGAACCCGATGGCCTGTAGGAGTGCCTTACACTATTTTCATTTTGCCGTGTATTTCTTTCAACTAAAAACGACCTCTTCTACCTTAATTTAATTTCTCGGTAATACTTCAACATTTTACACAAGTAGCAAGTAATTAATTAAAAGTACCATTATTTTTTTTACTTATTTAAACTTTCTTCTTCCTTGCCTTTAGGAGGCACAGATGTAAATGAACAACATGAAACCGAGAACTCGAGATTTTGGGCTAACGGTGAGTTTTATCTGTTTTTCTTTATGACATCATCGTAATTATTATACCAGTTTGCCAAAGGCAAGTCAAAAGGGATTTTTTTCGTTTACTGTTTAAGTAACTAACTCATTTATTTCATTAATTTTTGCCCATTCTTACCATTTGCGGGACCTAGGTGTAAGCGAGAACGTATCTGGTTCGCGTGGATGGAATATGAAAAGACCAGAATATTCATATGCAACTACGTCAACCTCTAAGCATCAAAACAGTGAAAATGAAAAAGATCATTCAGGTTCTGCCGCAAAGAAAAGAAATTTTCAATATGGCGAGGGATTCGTTGGTGCATCGAAAGGGTTTAACAAACAGTGCAATCTTCCAGTACGAGGTATGTATTTTTACAAATTTTTGTCGCTGGATAGTGTATAAACAAGTAACACACATATACAAACTAACTTTGACGCCCTCTGCCTGCCTGTCTGTCTGTCTGTCTCTCTCTTTCCCTCTCTCTATTTCTCTTTCTATCTCTATCTCTTTCTCTCTGATTCCCTTTAGAGCATATTAACCCTCTTCCTCCTTGGAACATGCAGTCCATTTTTGTCACTTTTTGGATGAGATTGTTTATTAATGGTCAGTATTTTTCTCGTTTTCCTGTCCAGTTGATCCAGCTCATTTACTCGCCACTTCACAATTCCTGCACCATATCTCAATAACGAAACCGCCCAGATATTCACTGCGCTAATTTTGTTTCTCCCATAAAGCTTACTCTTGTAAACTAGCCTCAATCTTTTGATCTTTCAATAACGTCGCTTTATTTAACCTTCAAACTATATAGATATTTATGTCACCTTTGTTCAACTACTTTGATTGTTTCACCTGTTGGCAGTGAAATTCCATTACTTCTACTTCTGTCAACTGATCCTCTATGCATAATCAACACTCCACATTTTTCCTCGTTTTCAAGTCCTTTAACCACTTTGCGTCCTTATTGTGTTCAACCTCTGTACTCCACATGCCTGATCAGAACTGCCTTGGTTCATCTGCATGGGGAACTTCACTTTCACCTTGCTCTCTTTTACTGTTCAGTTGCTTATAGAATCTACCTTCGTTGTTCTTGAACTGCCTATTCTGTTGGTATTGTTTGGTTCTTTGGTTATATCTTGTAATCTTTTCGTTTTTGGCTTTATTTCTTAATCTCACCACCTCCTTCACAAATTGTAATCCTTTCTTCTTGAACCTATACTTTCCTTGCAATGCATCTAAATTTTTTGTTTAACTGCTTTCTTGCCAATTAAGGCATTCAGTCGATCAAGATCTTTAACTTACTATTCAAGCCTATGGTTTCGACCATGGTTCTTTTCTTTTCTCCTTATTTTTGCTTTTCATTCAAAGTATTTCTATCACCATTAGTCTCAATAACGTTGTTTACTCTAATCGTGCCTATTTTATTGTCCACCTTTTTCACTGCAGCATACAGCTTTACTTTTTCAACGCAATTCATTTAATTGTTCAATCAAATTGTTCCCTTCATCTTTTACTTCCTCATAAAAGGAGTAATGAGCATTTCCATCGGCAATCCCATAATCAGCATCTGACACCAGATCAACGACGTCCTTAATTCTACTCCCATGCCTGATTCACGATTCCATCTGTACCTTCGATCGATCGTTTTATCTCTTCAAGCTCCAGATTCGATAACCACTGCTTCTATGTGATTTTATTCTTCTGATCTGCCAATCTTTGTTCAGTAACTGGGAATATGTCTCTACTAATCCACATACTAAACATTCTTTTCCTGTAGCCATTACGGCTTGGCTAATTGCTATAATACACCATAACTATCCTGTTTTCATTCTGTGGCCACTTTATCATGACCTTCGTATCAGTAGTTTGATGACGACCGGGTTCATGCTGCTGGGCCATGAAACACCTACCGGAAGAGAGATTTTCCCCAGTGGCTCCAGTCTCATTCACCCCCACGGTTTGTATACATTGATAACACAGGTTAATAATTTTTTGCCTCTTTAAAGGGAGCAGGTGTTTTTGGCTAATTTTGATAAGATGAATTCAAATATGGCATTTATTTTAGCCCATCACATCAAAATATTTTGATACAGTGCGTTTCATATTTTGACTGTTGCTCAATTTTTTGGAACATTGCCCAGCTTTGAGGAAACATTTTCCGGTCACGTGTGCTTTTACAATGATTGGAGAGTCTGTTTAAAATCCTTAGCTGCTTGCCTGGCCAGTTTGAAGAGTTATTTAATGAGTCGTGAGATCATCAGTGTGTAATATATAGCGTGATTGAATATCTATAACTTGTGTATAACTTTATAACGTTTATAACTTTATTGCACAGAGACCAATGCACGTATCTCGCGACATTATCATGTCTACGTTTATATTCTCTCTGCGCCAGCTTAGAACATTAACTAGTGATGTGGCTTACACTTTCTCCTTTCTGGCCACACATCCTACATAATGGAGATTAAATCGTTTTATCAATGTGGAATTTCAGGTAATTTGTTCGGAGCGATTGCTCTTGCGCACTACAACTTCGTTTGTGCCTTTCAAATTCCCTTTATCTCACCATGACCAGGTTATATCCCAATCTGCTGCATCGTTCTCATTTAAAAACTGTCCACAGATCCCTACCTGACCATGAGACACAGCTACAACCCGCCAGACGTCAACCTGGAATTTACAACTACGGTTGGTTTATTCTTCGAAGTTTTCCTTCTCCTAGGGCGGCTGCCGACCAGGGCTGATGACTCCGTCCTAGCCAGGTTTATCATTCTGAGGTTTTCTTCTCATATAAGACAGACTTAACCCCGCCGAATGTCAACTGAGTACTTGTGTGGGTAACCTGGAGGTAGTTGTGGCAAAGGGTAACCTCATTCTCCCACGTCGAAACTCCATAACCGGATGCAGTTTAATGTCAATACCCAGGACAAATTATTATTATTTACAAATTTTCTTTGAATTGTTTTATTGAAATCCAGCACCGTCACTACCAGTGACCTAGGGTGAAGGAAGTTTTGGTAATAAAATTAAATAGAGAGAGCTCGTCTAAGCAAATGAGCACTTCCGTTCAAAACAATTTTCTGTACTTCTTGCAAAGAAGGTTCCCCTGGGATTTGTTTCAAAAAGTTACCTGTTTCTTTCTTGATGAGGCCTGGTGCACCCACAACAGTAGGTATTGTCTTTGTTTTTAGATGCCACATCTTTTCCACCTCTATCTCTAAATCCCTATATTTAGCAAGCTTTTCAAAAGTCTTAGCAGAGACATTCCTGTCCGAAGGGTCACTCATGTCTATCAAGAGGCAAGTGTTCTCTTTCCTGTTCTTGATGACAATGTCTGGGCAGTTTGCTTGTATGGTACGATCCGTTTGTATGGGAAAATCCCATAAGATCATAACATCCTTACTTTCAGTTACAGGTGCTGGACGATGTTCATACCAGCTAGCGTGCGTTTCAATGGAAAAGTGCTGACAAATTTTCCAATGTAGGTATTGGCAACTCGATCATGACAGTTTCTACATTCGTNATCTTTTCCACCTCTATCTCTAAATCCTTATATTTAGCAAGCTTTTCAAAAGTCTTAGCAGAGACATTCCTGTCCGAAGGGTCACTCATGTCTATCAAGAGGCAAGTGTTCTCTTTCCTGTTCTTGATGACAATGTCTGGGCAGTTTGCTTGTATGGTACGATCCGTTTGTATGGGAAAATCCCATAAGATCATAACATCCTTACTTTCAGTTACAGGTGCTGGACGATGTTCATACCAGCTAGCTTGCGTTTCAATGGAAAAGTGCTGACAAATTTTCCAATGTAGGTATTGGCCAACTCGATCATGACAGTTTCTACATTTGTTTGGTGTTAGTACCGAGCAGCCAGAGACAAGGTGGTCAATAGTTTCGGTTTTGTCCTCATGAAACCTACATTCTTGATTGGCACCCTTATGTAAAACATTAGCTTGGTAGTTCCTGGTGAACAGACTCTGATTTTGGGCAGCAAGAATAGAGCCCTCTGTTTCCCCTTTCAGTCCGGCGCTCTTCAGCCACTGATGGGTTGCTTCTTTGTCTACATTAGCATTGTTGCTTCGGGCTGCGAACTGTCCGTGGAGTGTTTTTTCTTTCCACCTAGATTCGAGTCTGTCCAATCCAGTTTTCTTTGCTTTTTGCTTGGTGTTTTTAGCTGCAACTGTTGAGGTTAGTGTGTTATCAATCTCAAGATCACCTAGTTCGTGGAAAAACTTCTCTGACTCTTTAAGGATTGAATGCAATCTTTTGGAATTTTCATGCCTATAAACGAGTTGAAGCATCCAATCATTGGTTAAATCAAGATATTGTGAGAGACCAATAATGGATGTTTTATAAGAAAGCTCAAACTGGATCATCCCCCTACCTCCTATGTTCCTTGGGAGATACAATTGATCAACGTCTGATTTAGGGTGATGCATCAGAATACAAGTTAGTTGTTTCCTTATCTTTGTATCTAGCCTTTTCAAATCACTCAGATTCCAATTTATAATACCAAAGCTGTAAGTTACTACCGGCACTGCCAGAGAATTTATTGCTGATATCCTATTTTTTGAGTTCAATTCAGTTTTCATGATAGACCTCACTCTCCTTGTGCATTCTTTCCTTATCTTTTCCTTCATTTTCGAGTGCTGTATGCCGTCACCTTCACTTACATTTAGATATTTATAACTGCCTTCCTGTTCTAGATCTTGAATCACCGTCACTTCATCCAGTTCAATATTTTCAGTTCTTTCTAACTTTCCCCGCTTAAAACTTGCTTTGGCACGCTTATCAAAATCAAACTCCATCCCTATATCGTCACTGAACGCTTTGACAGTCTTTAAAATTCCTTCCAAATCACCATCATCCTTGTGGAACGTCAAAGCGTACAGTTTCACGCCATCCATGTAAAACAGATGATTTATCTTCCTGTCCATGATCTTATATGCAAGTTCAGTGTCATTGAGGAGATTCGAGAGTGGGATAAGGGCCATGCAGAATAAAAGAGGTGAAAAAGAGTCGCCCAGAAAGATTCCATTTTACATTTCTAGTGTCTTTAAAATCCAGGAATGCGGAACACTGTCAAATGCTTTTTTGTAGTCAATCCAGGCCGCGCTTAAATTTTTGTGCTTAGTATGAGCATTTTCAAGAATCATTTTATTTATAAGGAGTTGGTCTTCACAACCATATGAACCTCTTTTACATCCTTTCTGTTCAATAGGGAAAATACTTTGTTCATCCATATGAATATAAGTTCTATCAGTTAATATCCATGTAAGTAGTTTTTTAAGACGTAGAGAGACAGGTAATCGGGCGGTAGTTTTTAAGGTTTCTTGTTTCGTTACTTTTTGGTAACAAATAGGTAGTTCCAAGGCAAAACCATTTTGGTATAGTTTCGGGTTCTGTTATAATCTTATGGGAAATAGCTGCAATCCTATGTTGGGCAGAAGAAAGAGAGTCTAGCCAAACATTTAGCACATTGTCTATTCCGGGGGACTTCCATTTATGAGATTTTTACGAGCCTTTTTAACTTCGCCTGTTGTAATTTCAACCCATATCTGCTTCAAAATTTTGCAACCATTCCGCATTTTCATTAAACCCCTTCTCATTAGTTTGTCAAATCTACGTAACCTCTGCGCTTTAAATTGCAACTTTTGTTTCAATTCTTCCTTCAAACTTGTCAATTGTTTTCTGTCTTTAATGTCATATTTTCGTAAGACTTTCCTAGCTTTACCCGACTTAAAGTTCTCATTTTTTGCAGTTCCTCCATCAGTGATATCTCCCTCCTAAAGGTTTCGATTTCCTTTTCTGTCTTTAATTGCCATTTCGGTTTATTGGCTTTTTTTGGTACTTTTTCCCTTCTTACTTTTGATTCCACATTTGGTTTTAAGAACCTTTCCTGTTGCATACATTGACTCATTAAGGTCAGTCAAGTTTGGATTAATTTCCTTGCAGATTATTTTTAAGGCTTTGTTTCCTAATTTAAAAATATTTTTGAATTTGTGAGGGTGTCTGATTTTAAGTAATGATTCTCTTTCCTCGATTTAAGTATGCTGAACTACTGAAAACTCTTTTTTTCTTTTGAAGTGTGGTATTTATATTACTAGTTGGTAGTTTGGAAGGGCCATGAGTGAGGGTTACCTCGTTCTAATGACCTTGCGTAGTTGCGTTTTGGGAAGAGGTAGACCTAGTTGCATTCTTTTCGACCTCAGGCTAGTCTCTCCCTGAGGGACGCGTCCCTAGTTGACCCGCGCAACGGACGAGGCGGTATGATTTACTTCTGGTTTTAATTTTGATATTTGAGATGCATTTTAGCCTTACTGTCAGTAGTAAGGATTGGTTTATATAAGGTTTTCCTTCCCTGGTATTTTTATTGTGACACCATCACTAGGGAGGGTGCCAACCAAGGCTAAAGAGCCCCCCCTACCCATGAGGCAGACTTAACCCTGCCGGATGCCAATTCGGTTCTTTAAAGTCTTGGGGTAGGTTGACAGGTGCTACACCTTGCCCAAGGGTGACCTGGAGGTAGTTGTGACAAAGGGTAACCTCATTCGCCCACGTCGAAACTCCACAACAGGATGCAGTTTAATGTCAATACCCAGCACTTTATTAATATTATTATTATTATTATTATTATTATTATTATTATTATTATTATTGATTCATTATTATTATTGTCTTTTTTGCTAAATGTTACAGTTCATACTGGCTGCTTTTTCTTTGGCCGGGTGTTAAACACTACACCTAAGGCATATCATGTCCTGATATTCAGATGCAAAATACTTTACGACGGATCCTTGAAGTTCCTAGTAAGCAGGTCTTTT
>RDPX01000081.1:2612768-2637543 GCA_003991215.1 Morbakka virulenta | reverse complement strand
ATATCAATTTGTAATATTATTAAAAACGCAATTATGTACTCAATTAATGCATGCAAATATTATATTATTATTTAACATATTTTGTAGTTTTCACGGATTGATCAAGGATTGATCAAGGATTGATCGAGAATTGATCAAGCATTTATCAAGGGATTATTAATAAAGAATTGGATAACCAAATTATTGACCTGGTTTAGTGGATTGTACACAGTAAAGTGAATAACAGTTCATATAACTATTGTGCCTCTAAACAAAATCCGTATGTAAACTCTCCAAGCGGGCGCAGCCGATACAATGCTGATATCACGATATCATCAGCATAGAGCAGCTTATCTTGCACTCCTTTCCTTACTGAGCTGGTGATGGTATCCATGACTACTGCAAACAAGAATGGGCTAAGGGCAGAGCCCTGGTGAAGGCCAACCTCCTGTGCTACACTGGACAGTGGTTTGTCCTCGCTCATACAAGCTCAGAACCACCCGATCCATCTTCTCCGTCACTCCTCTCTTCCTTAAGCACCAATATACGAGATCGATCGTAAGCTTTCTCCAGGTCGATGAAAGCAGTGTGAAGTACGCTGTTTCCTTCCAGCATCTTCTCTTGTCTTTGCTGCAGCACAAAGATGGCATCCGTCATTCACTTCCCTGGTATGAATCCAAACTGCATTTCATCAATGTCAACAATCTTTCTCAGTCTTCTGTCCAACACTCGCTTATAGACTTTCATCCCATGCTCCAGCAGCTTGGTCCCTCTATAATTACCACACTCCATGACGCTTCCCTTTCCTTTGCAAATCGATATAATGGTGCTCTTTTTCCAGTCGTTTGGGATAACTTCCTCTGTCTATAGCCTGTTAATTAGTTCTGTGAGCCATTCTATGTCCTTCTGTTTGAGTGCTAGAAACATCTCGGCCGTTATCTCTAATAGTCCTGCAGCTTTCCCTCCTTTCATTTGACTCAAAGCTTGTTTCATCTCTTCCTCGCTGATGTCATGTTCTGGTCCTTCAACTTCTTCCACTTGTTCCAATTGTTTCCTATAATTCTCGGTGTTTAAAACCTGTCTAAAATATTCAGACCATCTGTTTTTTTATCTCACTTCCCTCTGTCAGTACCTTTCCTTCTTCATCCGTGATGACTGGAATGTCTCCAGTGTCATTTTTTGCCATGTCTTTTGAAGATCTTTTCCTGGCCCTTCTCTGTGTCTAGCTCTTTGTATCACTGTTCACTACTACGTGCTTTCGTTGCAGCAACTACTCTCTTTGCTTTTCACTTATATTTCTTGTATTTCTAAACAGTTTCAATTCTTCCATCTGCTTTCATTCGCTTAAATGCTTCTTTCTTTTTCTTTACAGCAGCTTGAACATCTTCAGACCATCACCAAGTATATCTTTCTGTGGGTTTCAATGGCTTCTTTCTACTGCATGCTCTCACAGATTCTTCCAGCAAAGTAGTTTTCATGGCATCGCACGAGCCTTCTGCATTGTCAGCTGCTTCCTCCTCCCTTTTCATTTCGATAACACGTTCTCTGAAATCGCTACGTGTATTTGCATCCTCAAGCTTCCATACCTGGATTGACTTCCACTTCTGCGTCATCAACATTTCCACAACCAGTAGCCGATGTTGAGTGACTACTGGTCCGCCGGGTATTACTGTACAGTCCTGAACCAGTCGCTTGTTCACTCTTCTTGTCAGGAAGTAATCGATTTTACTCCTGTTCCTTCCCCTCCAGTATGTCACCAGGTGTTCTGGTCTCTTCTTAAACCAAGTGTTAGCGATCATCAAATCCAAAGCTGCTTCCACTATTCTCTATCCTCCCCCATTCCTTTCACAATAACCAACCGGGCCTTGATGTTTCTTAAAACTTCCTCTGTCCACACCCACATGTCCAGCTCCAGTTACTACCACTTCCTCCCGAGGAACTCCTCTCACCAACGCTTTTAATTCGTCAAAAAACTGCCCTTTCTCTTTTTCACTGCAGCCAGTCTGGAACGCGTCCACACGCCGGTGGGCCCTGTATACTGCACCTTACAGGCAGCTCATCCTCCGGCCATTTAATCCATGGCTTGGGGGGACTGGTAGTTCGTCTGGCCTCTACCTATTGACCTCTTTGGCCTGGTTGGACCTCCAAGGAGTAAACTCCCTCTGGAATAGCTCTCCGGGTCATTGAGGCATGCAAGCCCCTATGCCGCTGTAAGGCCCTAGTCACAACCATGGGGAGGCATGTTTGTCTCATGTTACAGGTAACAAATGTAGTGAAATTAAATATTGGAAATTTTGAAAAGCAAAATTGTCCAAGACGGATCCGAACAAGAGACCTTCTGATTTGGTCAGATGCTCTTCCTCTGAGTTATTGAGAACTTTCTTCTCAGAGACATTGAACTGGGTGTCATCAGTTTTTGATTGATGTCACTTCACAGTTCTCCCCCTCAAGGTGATGTGAGGAGCCTCGATATTTAAGTAACAAACTTTTTCGGACAAAAAGAAGAGACATAAAAGAAATGAAATAAATGCAAACGGGTGAGAACAAAGAGGAACACCGCAATGCCAGCAAGAAAGCGAAGCGGAATGTGGAAAATGGCAAGTCTGAGGCTTTCGAAGAGATGTACAATGACCTCGAGAAACTAAAGGACAGAAAAGTATATATCACATAGCAAAACAATTTGATGGAGCTTCCAAGGACGTGTAACACGTAAAAATGGCAAAGAACGCTGAGGCCCATATTCTGAATTAGGAAGAATACTTCCTGAAGAAATGGAAGGAGGATTACGAGAAGTTAATGAAAGGGGGGGGAATGCAAGGGAAAATAGAGAAGAAGTAGGAGAGATATGTGAAGAATCTGTGAAAGAGATCAACAAGGAAAAGGTGAAGAAAGCTTTAAATAAGATTGGAAGAGCAGTCATCCCTGACAGTATCCAAGCGAAGGTATGAAATTGCCTGGGACGTAATGCTCTTTTGCTCTTGACGTCAATGTTCAACGACTTACTGGTAACCGAGCACATGCCAAAAGACTGGCGGAAGAGAACAAGGGAGATGTGTAGAACTGCTCCAGCTACAGGGGTATCAAACTCTTGAGTCACTCAATGAAGCTATTGGAGAGAGAGTGATTGATAGCAAAATTAGGGGGGGGGGGGGACAGAGATCAGTGAGAAGCAGTTCAGCTTCATGCCGAAGAAGAGTACGACAGATGCTATTTTCCCTTTGCACATGATAAAAGAAAACATCGAGAAAGGCAGAGGGAGCTTCATTGCGTATTTATCGACTTAGAATAAGGCTATGGTAGGATACCGCAAAAGTAAGTACAGTTCACCCTGAGAAAAAGAGGTGCCATGGAAAAATATGTGAAGTGCCTACAAGATATATATGGTGGATGTGAGATAGTGAGAAGTGCGCTGGTGGTAAGACTGAGCCATTCAAAGTTGAAGTTCGGTTACATCAAGCTTCAGCTTTGAGCCCTTTCCTGTTCGCAGTGCTCATGGACGTGTTCACTGATTCCATCAGGAGATTAAGCCCTGGCACCATGATCTTTGCAGTTGCTGTTGTACTGATCAATGGAAAGAAGGAAGAAGCGTAAGAAGAACTGGAGAGTTTGAGGAAAGCCCTTGAGAAAAGAGAGATGAAAGTCAGCCTGTGAAAAACAGAGTAAACGTGTATCAGCAAAGCGGATAATCTACCAACGATCACGGTCACTGGTGAGGACGTGCTTGAAGTGACAGAATTCAAGTGCCTGGGTCAACTGTACAAGATGACGGAGGCATTGACAAAGAGGTAAAGAAAAGTATAAAGGCAGAATGGAGCAGTCGGCAATAGACAACAGCGATGATGTGCAACAACAGATTGCCGGTGAGAGTAAAGGGCAGACTATATAGAGCAATGGTGAGACCAGCAATGGTGAGACCAGCAATGGTGTACGCCATTGAAACAGTTCCTTTGAGAGCAGGACTCGAGAAACAGATGAAAGTAGCCAAAATGGGGATGGTTCGATGGTCACTCTGGGTGTTACCCGAAGAGATATGTTGCGTAACGAGGTAGTGATAGATAGGCTGGGCGTTGGATAACTCCCTCAGAAGATAAGAGAGTCGAGGTTGAGGTTGAGAAGAGAGGAAGACTACACCGGGAAGAGAGTGCTGAGAATAGACATACCAGGAAGGAGAAAAAGGGGAAGGCCAAAACAAAGATGGATGGATAACATCCAGGTTGATATGATGGTGAAGGGGCTTAGACGCGAGGACACCCAAGACCTTACCGAATGGAGATCGAAAATCCGCTGCAGTAACCCTTTATACCAAGGAGCACCCAAAAGAAGAAGAAGAAGAAGAAGAAGAAGAAGAAATCAATAACAAGAGTGTGCAGTGCTTAGTGAGGCCGGACGTGATGAGAAGCGTCATGGCTTACACGTGATGTTTAATGGTCTCTATTATGCCTCTGGTCACAGATAACCTCAATGTCTTTTGGGACATTCCGTAGAGAGTAATATGTTTACTATGAATAAGCTAAACATTGGACAGGCAAGGTGTTGCATTTCAATACAATAACTATAACACTGATAAGGGTTTAAAAGGAAAAGTAAGCTTCCATCGATTTCTTATAAAAAAACCCCCAAATTATCCAATGAATGGATGATCAAAATCAAGCGACAACATTTCGTTCCAACAATTTGTTTAACATTCCACATTCTGTTGTGTGTTCAATTCCCTTCGAGAGGAGTTACTTCGTCTATCAGAACTTTACAAGTGAGTAAAAGTTGCTTTGTTCGTACAACCCTTGATCACCATATTGATTACCAAAAATATATTAAGAAAACGTATTCCAAAAACTGCATATGATTTTCACTAGTTATTATCATAAGTATTTTTATATAAATATATACATTTTGGTGACTATTTTTTCATTAATTTGTAATCAAGTTAGTTAGCTGCATAATGCATGCGTCACCTCTGCAGAATCTTGAATGTTGAAAGGAGAAAGAGACAGAATACAATACTACAGGATTCACTGTATTTTCTGAAATTGTTATTCCTGAATTACAGATTGAAAACAGTTGAAATCTGGAGCAGTTTCTATAATGCTTACATTTTCAAAGAAGCCAAAGGCCAGAAAAAGAACTAGATAGGAGGTTGGTTAAGTCCAGATACAATTAAAACACATAATCAAACCTTTTCGTCATGAGATAATAAAAGAAATCATCAAAGAAATGTTTACTGCTTTTAATTAGGCCACACTTATCCCTCTTACTTGTGACAGACACAAAATGTATTCCCTTTCATGCCACTGCGTCAAATTCAAATGCATGCTGATTATGTCTTGAAATTACTACTTATTCATGTCTCACAAGTAAATGATGCCTGATTCCAATCGTTAACTCTTTCGAGAATATTACGGACCTTGGTTTTGTTGATATATGGTAATAAACTAAACGGTTGTTGATAGAAAATTAATTTGTGTTTTCTGATTGTATTTTTAATTTTAATTTTGCAGTGAGGCAGTCCCTGTATCTTCTCATCCCTGCAGTGACCAGAAACCCGCCCACAAAACAAGCAAAAACTCAGACAGAGGAAGATTTCATCCTTAAAATCTAAAACCAGACTAAATCACTTGAAAACCGTGCATTAAAACAAAAGTTAACGACATATCAGCTAGCATTTCAAAGTCCTTTTCTCGCCAGACAGTCATGCTGATATTCGGGTCTGTCAAAGGCCCACAAATCTGTTTTCTGATCCATTGTTGAATTTTCAATCTGTGTCACCTGGGAAAGGAATTTTATTTATGAATTTGTGGTAGAACAAAAGTGAATTGACAACTAAGTCTTGGACTGAGTTGTTTGAAAAGTAAGAACAAACAAATGCTGGTACAGGAAGTGTTTTATAGCAGGCAATGTTTTCAGAAACACAGGTCTATTAACATTCATAATTGAAAACACAGGTGTCACCTGAGGTAAAGCCTTTAGATCATCTGGGGAAATCGTGTCTTGATTTCTTGAGCAGCTTTTCCCTTACTGAAACTTTCAGTTGACTTTTCGGTGATATTGAGGTGGGCTTTGGTTGTCTGTAGTTGCTTTGTAGAGGCAGAATACAACTCTTTGTGGCTGAGGGCTTCCACTGCAACTAAAACACTAAACAAATGCTTGCAGTCTACTGGTTTTCGCTCCTCCAGGCCATTCGCATTTCCATCCCCTACTTGTTTTCAAAGGATTGAACAAAATATATTATTCTATACCCTTAAACCTAAAAGCAAATAAGAAGATATAACATATTTTTCGACAGGGCAGGTAATGATGAAATTTTGATGGAGTGTTAAGACAAATTTTTACACCACACTTTCGAAAAGGAAAAATAGGTTCTGTGTGATTCTGAAAATAAAACAAGACTGACAAACCTTCAGTCTTTTAGCGCGACCCTGGTATTATATTTAATTTATTTTATTACTGAGCAAAGAAGTGTCTATAACAAAACTCTGATCTTCACTTGATACATGGATGGATGCCCATTAGGTCTACATTCAACTCAGTTTCAGAATTGATCAACTAATTGTTCTATTACACAATGGAGCATGCGTACAGGGTATCGCATTAAAAACTAGTTTATTATTATGGAAATTGTCTGTATCATCATCATCAAATACGCCTTTCGTCGTTTGTCGACACTGCGATAAAATCAAATTTTTGTTGGATTTTATTTGGACACCCCTCCGAAGAGTTTTGGCGCGTCACCGACCAAATAAATTCAAATTGTCTAAAACGAAAAGATAAATAGTCCAAGAACAAGGAAAATACAAAAATGCAGAAGCGCGGCGATACTTGCTCGAGCTCAAAAACCTTCAAAATACGCGATAATTTATGACCAGAAGTTAATTGAAGATTTTTATTTAGGCCTTAGGCCAAATAATTACATAGAATTTTACAATAAATGACAAGCATTGAGAATAGTTAATGAAGCACTGCGTAAGGAAGGTTGCTTTTGAAACTGAAAGATCGACCAGTCATTCATGGTTTTCGGGCAGATGGGTTCTTTGAAAAGAGGTTGTCCATTCGTTGCAAGTGAATGTTTTTTAGATATTTAAATTTAGTAGTATTTTGCTATTCTTTGATATCCAACACCTGACATTGGAAACGGTCTCCTTTCTCGTCTCTGCCTTCACTATGACTTTAATCTCGTACCCTTCAATAGTTTCCGTAAAAGTTATTTTGGAAACAAATCTTTTGCTAAACAGTGACTGTCTTTTCACAATTTGTAATCTATTGTTGCTGTTGGCAGCGTATGCCTCATCTAGTAGGCCACAATAAACTAGAATATTGTAAAATTAAAACATTTCACGCACAAGGGTCTTAAAGATATAAAAATAAATCCAACTTCGTTCGCAAGCTTTGGTTTCTTTGAGCAAGTTCCTCCATTTTAACAGGTTGTTACGTATATCACGTGACTAAAACCTGCGGTTAATAAAAAGGCTAAATAGAGTCCATTGCCTGTTGTTTTTCGGTCTTGGAAAGAGCGAGGGAAATTTTCCCTCTTAAGTTCTGCGTGTTTATCTCGATTTGTAGGTCACCAACTGTAGTGAAATGATTAAATGGTGAAAATTTTGAGGATCAAAATTCTCCCAGTCGGAATTCAAAACCACAACCTTCTGATTACTCGTCAAATACTCTTCCGCTGAGCTATTGGGAGCTTCTGAAGAGAGAGAATTGAAAGGTCAATAGTTTTCTGAATGATGTCACTGACACTGTATTGACAGCTGAAAGTGAAGTAGATTTGCAGAATATCTTAAATAAAGTAGTGTCAGAGAGTGAAAAGAAAGGACTCCAGATTAACAGCAAGAAAATAGATTGTATGGTGATATCAAAGAAGAGTATATCCCCTAAGCGTTTTTTAACTATCAATGGAGAATTTGTAAAAAATGTCAAAAAGTTTACTTATCTTGGTAGTTTGATAACATCAGATGGAAGATGTGTGAACGAAATAAAGAAAGGAATCACTTTAGCGAAGGATGCTTTTAGTAAAATGAGTTTAATTTTCAAGGACAGGGAGGTGCAAGTAAAAACTAAGATTCGAGTCCTAGAATGTTATGCGTGGTCTGTTTTGCTTTATGGGTGTGATGCTTGGACCATCAATGGAAGCATGAAGAAACGAATAGAAGCAGTGGAAATGTGGTTCCTGAGAAGAATTCTTAGAATATCTTGGACTGACAAAGTGCGCAATGAGGTGGTATTAGAGAGAGAGAGCAGGAATAAAAAGAAAGTTGATGAAGGTAATTAGAAAAGACAACTGCAGTTTCTGGGTCATGTAATGAGATGTGAAGGAATGGAAAACTTGGTGTTAACAGGAAAGATTGAAGGAAAGAAAAGTAGAGGAAGACANTGTGATGCTTGGACCATCAATGGAAGCATGAAGAAACGAATAGAAGCAGTGGAAATGTGGTTCCTGAGAAGAATTCTTAGAATATCTTGGACTGACAAAGTGCGCAATGAGGTGGTATTAGAGAGAGAGAGCAGGAATAAAAAGAAAGTTGATGAAGGTAATTAGAAAAGACAACTGCAGTTTCTGGGTCATGTAATGAGATGTGAAGGAATGGAAAACTTGGTGTTAACAGGAAAGATTGAAGGAAAGAAAAGTAGAGGAAGACAGAGACTGAAATTCATTACCAGCTTGAACAAGGATCTGCAATTCAAGAGGAGTGACTGAAATTTTAGCACTGATAAAAGAGAGAAAGAGACGGAAGACCTTGATCTCCAACGTCCTGAAAGGATAAGAAGCTCAGGAGAAGAAGAATGGTACCTTTCGACTTTTTCTAATAGTTGTTTAGTTACTGCTATAATATCATCGATATATATCATTGCTCCTACTTTTGTTGTTAGTGTTACGAATGTGGGTTCTTTCATATTGCTGACCATGACAGAGTTGACATAGCAAAGTAATGGCAATTGAATGGCCCCTGTTTCACTATCTCCTTCCCTTCTATCGATTTTGTTTTTCCAGACAGTGGGTCTATTTCAATACCTGTTCTTTTGTTTAGCAGATATGTAACGCCAGCTTCTCTTTCTCTTATTCACGCTTCATTAAGATCAATTAGCCAGCCTTCTGGGTATAATCTATCAAAGCTAACCCTCGATATTACTTCTGAGGCAATCAAAGGGCATGGGCAATATACAAACTGGACTTGAAGATGGCAAAGACACACAAAATGCAACAGAATTTTTTATTCTATTATTTGAAAGAAAATTCGGGAGTGTTTTTCTCAGAAAAAAATGGAATTAGAATGATAAAGCCAGTACCACTGGAAGTGGTGACGATGCCATCAAATAAGTATATTTTAATTACATGATTTTTCTTGGGTTTTTTTTTGTCAAGCCAAAATGCTTACAGATCAAATATAGGTACAAACTGAGGACAGCTCTAAAAACAAAATTCTTAGAGTGAAGTTAGCAAAATGGAATTTTTACCCTAATTGATATACAAAAACTTAGTTCAAGGTTATGATATATCCCTAAAAAAATGCTTTTTACTTGACCAAGGCTTTGAAAAACACAGCCATCTTACTTTTAAATGTCTTACAAATACTTCTTCAGAAAGACACTGTTGAAGGCTTGGCATTTTTCACAAAAGCTTTTTTGAGTTTAAAAGTATTTTCAAACATATTTTCGAATCTGGAGTTTATCAAGATGAAAGATTCCATTATATCATTATGTATTACTGTTAGGAGCCTTTTAAAACAGGTTCTGTCAGAAAATACAAATTTGCTTTGCATTAGAATTTCTGCAGACCTCATCACACAATGACTCAAAAAGTACGTAAATAAAGAACTTTTACCATCTTTCAATAGTTGAGGGAGGTTTTATGTGCTTATAGCTGCAGGTTTACTGAAAGTCTTAGCATATAAATATTTCTGTCTTGTATTGGTTCCGGGGCATCTGTGGCAAGACGCAGCATCCGCTATGTCATCTAAACTACGGCTAAAGGTCTTCATGATGTTAACTCAGCATTATTGGTGATGTGAACTTCTTTGGAGCCAATGGCAAGAGTGGATAACTTCTGATGGTTCAATCGTTAAGCCTTCAGGGCCAAAGCGAGCCCGTACTTTAAGAGAGAACTCGGCTGTGATCACCAACCAGGAGAGGAATGGTTTTTAAAGTTAACAAAAGAGACACTAATCAGCCATGTAACTATTGGTACTAGTTAATTATTATGTATTCAGTAAAGTAATGTACTCATCGATACTAATCCTTTTAATTTGGCTTGTTCTACTGATTTAGTACACTTCTCTGTTATTTCAGCGTTTGACTGCGGTGATGTAGTTGAAATAGAGAGGTTTGGTTTTCTTGGATGAAAGGTTCTTTTATGATAATTTGCTATTCAAAACCCATAAGAATAGTAAGGTGCACTATCAGTCTAGATTTGAAGATCAATGCTTTTGCAGCTGACATTCTTGTTTTCACATTTGTATTTACAAGGATAGGGTGATAGCCTTGCCTGTTGTTCTTTTCCTTTAGAATCTGATCTTGTTTTATGCGAAGTTTCTTTTGTACTGCGAATGTCAACATTTGATATCAACTTTTTTTTAAACGCTCAACCATGTCTGAAGTATCAGCTAACACAATCTTGTTATGAACTATCATGACAATAAAGGAGCTTCTTACTTCTAGGTATTAGGTTTCAATTGGTTTTAAGTTACAGAATATAATGTTCTACTTGTTATGTTTTGTTATTCACCTGTTATTCACCTGTTATTCGCCTGTTATTCACCTGTATTTAGGTGTCCAACAATACAAATAAATGAAGCATTGACAGAGGAGAGTCCCGTTTTGTTCTTGTGCTCTTGCTGGACAAAAAAGTGAAGGTATTATGGTAATAGCCTGCGACAGGGGGCTCATGTTCAAAGCCTTGCGCATTAGTACTAGAGAATATTTCCCTTTTCAAATTTTATCCTTGCATTTACTTCATATTATTCTGCTCTGGAAACAATGCAATGAGCTGCTCTGAGTTCTTCCAGTCCCATGGTAGAAAAGGAGTCATACAAATAGCCATTTCAATATTTGCCTATTTCATATATCTTATCTATCCAGCCGTGGTCATGTTCATGGTTGTCGTCTTGCAGGCTTTATAACTCCATTAGAGAAAGCCATCTATCCTGCCGTGGACAACTTAGTGCAAGAGACCATATTTCTTCGCATCGGAATTGACTGTATAAGTCTTTTTTTGCTTTTGCTGCTCTTTTTATAACCTTTGTGATATCATCATTTTCCTCTCAACTGCTCACATGCCCATTCTATTGAGTTCTTCCCTTTTTTTTACCAAGGTATATTGGGTTCAATTTTGCTTCCCGTCTAATATCCTCACTCATAGAATGGCCTTCCACATTATTCCTTAAATATAATGCAACATTCTCATTTCGGTCGCTTTAATCTTATCTTTCTGTCTCGGCGTCTTTGGCCATGCCTTTTTACAACGAAAAGTGAAGGTTTGGTAAATGTTTTATACAAGAGATATTTAAGTTTAGTTGGTATCTTCTTGTCATCTAGTACTCCTGAAAAGGTTTTTCACCTGTAACATGCAACTCATTTTCGTTTGTCTACTTCAACTCCACAACGTCCCTCTTTAAAAATTACGCTTTCCAAGAAGCTAAATATTGCTACAGGTGCAGGCTTAGTGAGTTATTCTTGGTTACAGTTCTTTACCTTTGAATTTTTACAGTTTTCTTTAGATAGCATGTACTCTGTCTTGTTTCGATTCAGTTTGAGCCCAACGTCTTTCCGATGTTCTCTCTATATCTAAAGTCACTGTTCTCATCTCTGACCTTCTTTATCGCTCAGGACAAGGTCATCTGTAAAGAGCATGGTCCAAGGAGAGTCTTTCTCTATGTTATTCATCTTTTAATATGGAAATCATAAAGGGGCTCAAAGCTAATCCCTGGTGAAACTAAACTTCGATTAGGGATTTCGCTTTTTCTCCAGCTGTTGTTGTGACTGATGTTGTACATTCTCGAAACACATTGTGAACCATACTGATTTACTCTTTAGGTATCTGCTTCTTTCTAAGACAGTGGTGGGTGAGCTTTCTGGGTACTGTGTCATGTATTTTTTTCTAAATCAATAAATATCATCTGTTGATCTGTCTGGTACTCTTGCATATTTGTCCGGAGCATTCTAAGACTGAACATAAGCTGTAAAGTTACTCTGCCTCTCTGAAAACCATGTTGCCTGTCCGTTCTAACTAATTGTCTGAGTGGTAGTTCCACTATCCTCCCTCAGCGTTTAAGGCCGTGACTCTAAAGCTTTATGCCAATGCAATTAGGGCAGTTCAACGGGATTCTCCTTTCTGCTTATAAAGTGGTGTGATCCTACTGTTGCTCCAAATTGATGGAATTTCTTTCTTCTAAATGTCTTCCAGAAAAGCAGTCATCCATTTCACTACTGTGTCCCCTAGCATTTTGAATGCCTTGAATGGGAACTCGTCTTGTCTAGTAGCTTCTTCTGCTCCCTGTGCTTACCAGCTGCTTAAAGTAATCTTTCCATCTTTCCATCCGTTCTTAATTTCATCATCTTTCAACAATTTTTCCATTCTTTTCCTTTACAAACTTCATTTGATCAACATCCAGCGATCTTCTCTCTCTTGTCTTGGCTAACTTATAAAGGTTAATATCTCCATTTTCTTCTAGATCTTTTTGCAGTTGTTCGTATGTCCTTTCTTTCACCATTGTTACTTCGAGTTTTGGTTTCTTATCACATTTTCTGTATTCCTTTTCTTCCTGCGTATTATCTTTATCTTTTTGTTTCCTAGCTGGTTTCCTTTTCTAAAATGCCTTTCTCTTCTCACCTACAGTCTCCTGCACCTCCGCATTCCACAGACACTATTCCTTCTCTTAGTATTTACCAGGCTTTGACTTTCCAAGCTCCTCTTGGTCTAGCTCAACTGCTCTTAAATATAAGTTTTCCTATGTTGCCTCTTGCTCAATATAATCCTTCATGATAAACTCGGTCAACTTTCCAAGGTTCTTTCCACCCTTTGCCTCTTTCAGGTTTCACCATTCTATCCTCCACGGTCGATCTCACCTTTTCTTTCTCCTCTTCTTACCCTCCAAATCAGCCACCAGATTCTCAGTAGTTAACTAGTGTCATCTTCGTTAACTTCCTCTTTTACAACAATTTATCGTGTCGATAGATGTTCAGGCAAATGTCCATTCCATTTTTTGGTCTTTTCCCATTACTACTATAGAGCTTGCAGACATTTCCAATGTTCCTGTCTTTACCTTTTGACTTCCTTCCTGCCCAGCGAGTCTCCTGCAACCAAAGGATGTCATTTCTCCAAGGGGGGTTATGCCTGTCCCAATATCTCTGCCATTTAGTGTCCTTTTGTTCAATATTGCAATTCTAACAGGTCGGTTTCTCCCTTTTTATCTACTTTTTACACTGTCGGGAGTACATGTTCTCGCTGCGTGCCGTTTAACCCGACGGATGCCTTATTATTCTGTGATATACTGGTATTAAACTCCTACATGGCCTTTTTTGGCATGCTCTTACCTGGCGGATGCCCATTCTGACGCCAAATCTTCTGTTTTTACCTGCCCTAGGGAAAGGCTAAGAAAACAAAAAGGCCAGCAAAAATAAACAAACTCGATACCTGAACGCTTAGTACTAAAGCTGAAGTACCAAAAATTATAAACGTTTTATTAAGAGAAATCTTTACGAGACTTGATTAGAAAATCCAACGTGACAAGTTAAAGAACGCACCCAGGGATAGTAAACAGAACAGAGGCAACGTATTTGGACATTGTGAAGATGAATAGAAAAGAAAAGGAAACTTCTTAAGTAAAGAAGTACCAGTGAACTATTCGGCAATCCCTGAAAACCTTAATAATTTATAACAAAATAGATTGGAGAGTAAACAAAAAAACCCAGCTCATCGGCTCAGTGATACTGGCGAAAATACAGAGTTAATAAGAAGATCGCTTGAATGCACCATCTTTTCGCGTCATCATTCAATAGTTCCCTTTATCAATTTCTTTCTCCTGGGTTAATGAATTGATTAATTGTGGCTCTAATTGTGGCTCTCTGTCCGATAGAGCTTATTTTCAAAAAACGGTCGCACCCAACGTACACCGATGGCAGCAGCAGATGGTAATGAAAATTCTCATGGCGATACTGATAAAGATAGCGCTAAAGATTTTGGCATGCAGACTTAGAGCTTCCAGTACTGTAATGTCGGCCTTCAGCTTTAGCTTTCCCGATAACTTGCGGTCGAAGCTGACTACATGAACTTCTCTTCTGTTCTGTCGTCCCACACAGACTCCAGCTTTCGGCGGTCTTCTTGAGAGTCTTCGTGCTATTTAATGACAGATCGTAGTTGACTTAATTCGCCTGCTGGGTTTAATCTCTCTCATTGCTTTGGAACCGTTCATAAATGACATCACTCTCTACGAGAACAAAGGAGATGCCAAAAGTTGACAGCGTTTTTTATGAAAAAAGAATGTAATAGTCTTAAAAAAATTTATATTTATAAACTGGTTTTTTCGGAATGTAGAACCTAGTATGTAAGGAATGCAATCTTAGATTGCACTTTTCAGGGAAAATTGTCGATTCAAGCCTTGACAAGTGCTTGTAGACTGATGTGTAGGCGCGAGGGTAAAAGTCTTCAAGATAACTTTTAATTTAGTACAATGAGTCTGGAGAATTCGTCAACAATTCAATTCAATACACAAGGAGTCCTGGGCGGAGAAAAAGGTTTACAATGTAGCGAGTAACAACCTGCTACTAGAGATTTAATTTATTTAGCTGTTTATTTTACTTTTGCTAGAAATGTTAAAAAAAATTGGCAGATATTTTTTCCAGGCTAAAAGGTAGCTGAGGTGAGGCCTAAAAGAAAAAGAAGGGTTCAGCTGGGTAGCTTGGCAAGCTCTTGAGGATGGGAAACTTACTTGATGCTGACAATGGCCACTCTTGTATACGTGCTATTTTCATCGTTTTTAAGGTAAAAGTGACGTAAAGTATTAGACAAAATAAAAAAAAAACAAAAACGAGAAAATAAAGTAAAAAGTAATGTTGAATTAAGGCAAGTCAAATAAAAAAATTTTGAAGTCGACATTATTTTGTAACAACGTTATTTGGAAAGCCTTGTTCAAGTTAGTTTTCTTTATATAATTTAGGGTCTTTCATTGATAGAACCCCTGGTAAACAGTGGGCCCATTTTTCTCTTTCACATTTATCCATCTATGAAAGATCTGAAAGAAAACAACAAATCAAGAAAAAGTGGGACAAAAAGCACGCGAGACACCATAAAATGCAAGACATTGCCCCTCCAGGACCATCCACGGGAAGGTCCTTCTTCTTTGGTTGGTCTTCCGCCAAGGCTCAAGCACCTCGAGGCCACTTGCATGGTTGGGCCCTATTGCCCAAGGCCCGATCAAGGAGAGACCAGAACTCTACACTTGATCTTAGCCAAAAGGTCGAGAAACAACTTTTTCTACACTCGTCTGCTACTGATTTTGTACAAAGAAGCCAAGCCCATTATCCTCAGGAGTATTGGCCGTCGCTTTACTCCTGTACATCTCTCCGCTGATTAGAAGTATGGGAATTTCGATCTCACTCTTTCAATTAACGCACTTGAGGTGAAAGGGATTGGCTGATCGATGTTTCTCAAAGTTTTATCCTTTACGTCAGAAAAAGGGTCAGAAGGAAATTCCAAAGTAAAACGGCGCATTTGCGCAAAGTGTGATCGGTATTATTCCACCATAAAAAAATACAACACATAAAAGAAAATGTGGTGCCATAAATGTAAGTATCAAAAGTGTTCATGTCGATTCATTCAAAAGTAATCTCTTTAACAGGATCGATAAATATTTCAATAAAACCTTTTATATAATATAGGAAACAAAGAATTGTAAAAGACCATTACTGGGTAATAAACAAAATGCAGAGTTTTATGAGATATTTTGGCTCAAATATGAAGTTTCAGAAGAATAAAATACACGGTGAAATATGGGACTTATACCAAAATATAGGGAAAATATAGATTTTAAAAGGAGTATTTTTAAGGAAAGGGCAATACAAAACATAAAGTAAAACTCCAGCAGTTTAATTGAAAATGTAAAAGATTTGCTCGCAAAATTACAGTTTATTGAATTGTAAACTCGAGGACTTACGCTGAAACATTTATACCCAGGTATGTATAATAAATGCAAGAGTTGTTAATGAAAGCTTTAACAATAGGTGTATCAAAAAACCACTTACGCAATAGATTTTAATTGTTGTATTGCAACACTCTATGTGCAATCTAAAGCTTTCTTCAGAGAATTCGTTTGTTTGTCACCGAGCAGTCGCATTTTTATGGAAAAACTTCTATCCACACCAACTGATATTACTGGACATTAAGCAGAGAGCAATTTCTGTTCTTGAATACCGGTCAATACAACGCCCAGGAATCTTTTTAGCTCTGCATTCTTGCTAAGCAATTGTAATTTTTCCAGAAACACTTTCTTTTCAACGTTTCTTCATTTTATCTACTTTTGTTAAGGTATTTGAAGCAGTTTCTTTGTCCCTTTCAAGCCAGTGGATAAATGTGACAAGAGGCAGTGGTGATTTCTAAAACGTTTAACAAATGGGGATTCAGGGGCGGGGTCATCGAAAGGGGCGTGGCCCACACCCATATTTTCATCAATGTAAATATGATATGGTAATGGCTTAGCAATCAAGCCTTGTAGATAAAAAAAGCCTCACCAACCATTGAAAACTGCAAGATACAATGTCATAATAAAACAAGACCACAGAACATGAAAAATATTAAACAGAACGTCTCTTTGTCTTATGGGAGTTATGTAAACATGAGTTGAATAGAATTAAAGTCTTCCTTGGTCTTCACGACCATTTTCTTTCACTTGTGTTATCATGCTGATGCAGATGTGATGCTAAAGCGTATTCAGACATTTTAAGGACAACGGGGAACTTTGAAAAAGTAATATTGTTAACTAGTAAGGACTGACAACTCAAAATTGTTTAGTGGGGCTGAGTCCCCAAAATCGAAAAACAATTTTAACAGGGGTGCTCGGCCCCCCTAAGGCCTCCAGGAATTATCACTGACAAGAGGTACATATTTGTTGTATACTGTCGCGAACTGTGCATAAGTATCCGAAAGTTTATTGGATTTATCAAAATTACCAATAGAATGCGAGTCGCGATTTTCAAAGGTTTTGACAAGAGTTCAAATTTTTGTGCATAATATTTCACTGCATGTCGAATATTATACACAAAAGGAAGCCATGTTCCCCACCAAATTAGAACAATCTCACTTGGTAAGAGGATTCCTTTAGCATATAACTGATGCCATCTCTCTGGTGCGCTGTTAAAAATTTTCCTTCCCTATTGGAATAACAGTATCAATATCCGGAAACTTAAAACGCACAGTCTACAAATATTGTTAATATCATGCGCCTAACAGTAGGTATGGATAGCTTTTGGGCATAAAATAGCAACAGGCTCAGAAGCTTTTTTCAAAAAGAAACTCCTTCTGTTATTGCAGAAAGTGCATTGTAATTCTCTGAATCCATCATTCAGATGGTATCCAAAAAAAAGAGCAACTGTTGTACCATCCGCTTTCTCCAGGAAGCCAAAACTTACAAAGTCAGGCGTGCGAGCATCGTCCAAAAGTCCTATAGTGCAGCTGTAAACAAATAGACCCTGACTGCTAGTAATTTTATCTATGTTACGCTTGTTATTTTTGCCATTTTTGCAGTTTTGATGGTATCCATTTTTCATCATAGATTTTCTTGATAGTTTTTCCTTAAAGTATAGTGGCTAGGAATTCTTTTCCACGTGTATTTAGAGAGAAATCCACTAAATTCCTCATTTTTAAGTTTGCGAAACGCAATATTTGCAGCTCAGACAGCTTTAGCTAAATCACTATTATATTGTAATCACTATTATATTGTACAAGCCTCTCATAAGAGGCTTGTACAATATCCAGCAACAACGACTGTTTGAGGCATAATGTTGGTAAAGATTTGTGCTTATGACCCCTCATGTGTTGCAATATTTGTCCTTTGTCGAGTACTCCAACTTGCATGTTACAGACAGTGCAAAACAACAATTTACCACCCGTTTCGATAAACCTAAATACCTTGAAATGTCTACATAATGTTATATATTTTGGTGTTTTAACTTTTCCTATCTTTAAAGCAGTTCTAAATTATAATGCTTCTGTATTCTATGTAGTGATGCAAGTAGTATGACTTGCAGTAATCTGCATTTAATTGCTCGTCATAATAACACTTTGGGCAACAATAATAAACACAAGTTTCCTGACGTTGGTTTTCTCCGTTATTTCTACATGTAGTTTTCATACAAACACGTGTTTTATTGAGCGATTCCTCAATATGAGTTTTTGTTGTAAATAAGTTCCAGTTTTAAGAAAAAGGTGTAAAATATGGATTTCCATGTAAAAAGGCTGACACATCTATGGGGTTAATGAAATTTTAATGGAATTTTGGGCAAATTCGCTCTTTAGTAATGAAATTAATAAATTTAAATCGTGAAATTGTCATCAATTTTTACTGCTAATAAAATGGAGATAAAGGGGGCAGTATATAGGGGCTAGGGGGCATGGTATACAATCAGCTTTAATCGATGGAAAAAGTAACTTGAAAATTATGTTATGGGTAGGAAAGGGTCATTATGGAGGAGGGTAAAATGGCCAAAATTAGTTGATGTCATTTGTGAATGCTTCCTTCTGTAGTTTTGAAGATACCTAGCGCCTTCTGAACTTCATTTTGTTGGAGCAGGGGAGGTATTGGCCGCAGGTTCTCCCATTCCCAGTGTTTTTGTTCTTCAAGCTTCTGTGTTACAATTGCTCGTCACTTTGAGGTCATCCAAAGGCGGTAGTCCTATTTGTCATTTTTGGTGACTTTTTGTGGTATGATACTAGAGAGTAGGCTCAAAGTTATAATTTATTTGGTCCTGCTCTTATGGAGGGTCATAGTGTATCTCCGCCTGGTTTTCTTGCTGATAACCTTGCTCCTTTTTCAGGTACGTTTGACAACCGTTTGCAGCTTGTATGGTGCTTTCTTATGTTGAATACAGTAACAAGCTTGAAGTAAGTCCTGGATTAAAATAACACCCTTTAAACCTCTCTTCCATCTATGACCTTCTTCAAGCAAAGTATTAGTCGAGGAGATGACCTTTGCTGTCATTTCACAGCTGCCAGCGGGGCCATTATGGCTAATTGGGCGTACGATGCGATGTTGCAAATAAAAAAATAAAAAAAAAATAAAAGAATAAACCAGGAAATAGGCGTCCACACAATTGCGGAACGTGTTCGAGCGAACAAACCTGCAAATATTAATCATGTATTAATATTAATAATAATTGTGTAAAATTTGAACAATTTTAAGGCTTTGGCATTTCCACTTATGCTCCAAGACATTCTATTATAATAGCATATGTTAGAGTACAAATGAGTAGTAATAATAGTATTAATAATTATTAATACTACTATTACTACTCACGATACTACTCAATGTTACTTAATATGACTACTACTGCATTATTATAGTACTCTTTCCCAAAACAACTGCGATAGTATAGTGTACTTGCTCGCTTCCGTTGCTCGAACAATAAAAAATAAATGAATAAATACATAAATAGATAACTAAATAAATATATTACATAACTTTAATTTGCTCTTTTTAAAAAGCCTGAGGCCATCTTCCTTTGGGTCCACCTTAGGAATGAGTAATGGAGCCAGAGACGTGATTTTAATAGAAAAAAAATTGGAACACTATTTCTCATGAAACAAGTTGTAAATTGAAGTCGATTTTTTAAATGTTAAAAATAAAGTTTGGTTTTGGGTGCAGCGTTGATTGACCCCCCTCCCCTCACAGAATTCTGGAGAGACTTTTCGGTTGACCTATTAAATTTCAAAGGGAAAATTGGAGGGTGATATTTTGCAGAACGAATTAATCATTTTAACCTATCCTATTTAAAAAGAGCTCCTTTCTCAAGGTAAAACTTTCATGGTTTTCATGTGATAACAACAAATCGGCACGCGAGAATGTCTTAAATAAGCACGAAAACTGAATGGGTTGTCCAATAATTTTTATGCAGTGTACTCCAAGACACATCCGTTGACAGAAAATCGATCTTTACCACCATTCATGGATTGTAGGGTGTTGAGCTTTTCGCCTTTGGATGTAATCCAAGCCTGGGATTTGTGTTTGAACATGACTTACTAAATATATTTTGCTTAATTTTTTTTATTTGTTTGAATCATAATGGAAAGAAGAAACACTCTTCAATTTGGAAACGATGAAATCCTTGATACGAAATTGGAGGAAATTAAAGAATGGGATGAAAATGTAAATGTGAATGATAATGAAGATGAAGAATTGGATCCAAGAATCCAGGTATGTCAGTGTACTTTTCCATTTGGGGGAGGGGGGCGATCTAATCTTGCAGGTTGATTTTGTACCAAAAAATATCAGCGTTTTCTTTGGTTAATTTTTTACTGGTTGTAGTTTACGGTCAATTAATTCACACTAGGTTTTGTACAAGAGTTGTTTATACTTAGTTTGCAAAGAGAAAAATTCAAATACACATTCTAGTAATTTGGCCAATATCATTTTAGTTTTCGTCCCTGTAAATAAACTAACATAAGTCACAGGCAGAAAAACAACAACAGAATTAGTTGTACAGTTATGTGAAATACAGTTTTGCTGGAGACATAGTGAAGTAAAAATAAGAATACCTCTTCTGGTATAAATATGTTGGTGTAACTGATCCAAATGCTTTCTATGCATCTATTTCCATTTAAACACAAGCGCTATTCCTTTACCCACAAAATTGATGCTTTTTCATTAATTACTTACATTCATATTGAAGCTAGAGTAGTACATTATTTTGGTTTAAGTTTCGAGGGTATTATTTGAATATCAGGTGCCCGTTCTCATATTTCTTTGTTTTGGAAAAGTTGCAACAGGTTTTAACACCTGCTGTTTTCTGCAATCATGGTAAGAGACGAGTTAGTCACCATCGTATAAGTGGAAAATATGGATGCCATATGGTTTACTAGCCCTTCAAAGGTTATAGGAAATGCGTGTTCAACTACAATGCTCTGTGCCCAAACAAAACATTGGGGTCAGTTTGAGGTTACCGATTTGTAAAGAGACATGATCAGTCGTGAAGATAGTTGCTTAGAAAAAACCAGAACATATTATTGATAATGACATAGTGATTTTATTTAAGGAATGTAAATAAGTAACGGATCTTGCTAGTTATGTGTCAACATGTAGAGCATAATAAGAACAGCGCTGAATTGTTTTCTGATTCTACATTGTAGCTGTTATACTTGCTAAATAATATTGAAATGACATTACAGTAGGCCTACTGTATCACCAGGATAATGACAGGGATACATCATACTGCTACTGCTTAGCTTATATATATATATATATATATATACATATATACCTTAACTTATACACATTGTATACCTTATATATAATATATAACATGCTAACTGATCACGGCCATCAGTTATTGCCACTATTACTTTCTAAATATGAATGACAAACAACACCAATCAGTTATTCTTAATTAAGAACCATACCCACCCTCTTTGAAGAGATTTCACCAGTCAAACCTGTAGTGGCTACAGCCAACAGGTTGTTAATTTCCTCATGTACATTCTGTCATAGATATAATAAAAAGGACAGTAAAAATGGATCTTTTTTCAATCCAATAATCAAGTTTTAAGTTAGATATTTGTAATAGGTCTACAATAACAAAATAATACAAAATAATAATGCCACTGAAATAACACAAGTAAAGTTCATCTTATTTTCACTCTGAAATAAATGTTCACTGTCATCATCAGATTTATATCTGGTGCTTTTCATTCTCTTAAAAATCACTCACTTAAAATTGAGTCAACTTTCTAAGTGGCTGCAAAACTGACCAAGGAAAATTGGTTGAATTAGCTTGCTCTGGCTTGTCTGAGGGTGTTTTGATTGTTTCAACCATGTTCTTGCTAGTTTTCTCATTCATCTCCATTATGCTGTTTGTTTGCAGAGCAATGCCAACCAATGAGCTTTAACTTGTTCAGCTGCAGGATTTATTGGTCAAGGAGTGAGACCTGAAAGAGATAACATAGGTTCACACCCATTACCCTATTAAAAGTGAGCATGCATTGGAGCATACATGAGTCAATTAAACTTCTTCTACTAAATTACTATGCTCATTTAAATGACCAAACATACACAATAACACTGGATCAATTTTCTTGAGAAAATTGAATACAAATGTGTTGTTTTGTTGGTGGCTGTTGATAGAAGGAATCTGATAGAATGAAAAACACTTTTTCCCAACATTCCATAGTAACTAAGCTGATGCTAGTACTAGTTGAATTCTCTACTAGACTATCTCACATTTGATTCCACCAGACCATTTCCTGTTGGATAGTAAGGTGTGCTGTGGGTTGTAGTAATTCTTCTACTAGTAAGATAATTGTTTAGTTCTGCATTTATAAAGGCAGTTACATGATCTGAATGAACAAATCCAAGTGTAATGGGTGGAATACATTAAAATACAACACACAAAAGAAAAATTGAGTTAACACTTGAGGGGTAATACTGAAATATCTGGGCAAGGCTTAGTGAAAAGAAAACAAGAGTATTCATGGATGACCATCAGAATGGATTGGTTTCATGATGCAAATGGCAACGATCCTTTAAAATCAATATTTACCTTTTCCATGTGTCTAGTAGATTTAATCAATTTGCCATTTATAGGCTTATAGAAATTGGGTTTTAATTCCACACAAATTCAACAGTTCAAACATACCTGCTTCATGTCTTCTGTTGAGAAGAGCAAGTTGTTTATTTTAACAAAGTAGAGAAGTCAAGTTACACTAGGGTGACACAACTGAGTATGAATTTACACCATATTATTGTGGATTTTTGCACAATGAGCACAAGTGAAATAGTCAAGAAAAACATTCCTCTACTCTTCCTCATACAAAAGGAAGTGATTGAATGGAGCAAGTTACATTCTCCCTGAATGTCTTTTAGTGTTTTTTATTTTAGTGCACTTATGATTATTGAAGACAAACAAAATAGATCATTGATCAATGACCAAGGTAAACAATGGATGAAATAACAAATTACCCTATTTTGATTCAGGTTGCACATGAAAACAGCTAGGTTCCCACTTCAATTAAAAGAGACCGAGAAGGCTACATCAGATGTACCACACCCAGCAACAAAGAGCATATCTTTTTCAGTGACAGAAAAATTTAAAGCAAAGGATGAAGCAAGAGCATATTCTAAAAAGTGGGAATGACGTAGCTTCTGTTTGAGGTTGGATTTCACCCAAAAACGTGGGAATCCATTCTGCATAGTTTGCAAACACCCCGAAAGATTGTTTGAATGGTAGTAAAATATTTGTAGTGGCTGAAGCCATGCAGGATCTGGCTGAATACTGTTGTGACCCACACTGTAGCCAAGAATATTAATGAGGTACTGAGGTAACAGATTTGCACTCATTCAACATTATGTTTTAATCTTTGATTATTTTTCAGAAAGCAGCATTCTTGTCTTGGGGGTAAACAGCTGCTATTGTCACATTACCCATATATGGAAAATGCCCAACAGACTATTCTTAGTAACAATATTTAGCATTATTCTTTGAAAAAAGGGGACTCCATTGGTCACACCAAAGGATAAAAAAAATGCAATGTACTTTAGCAACATACTTCCATTCAGTTTCTGAGTGGTATTTGATGGTAAGCACTTGTAAGATTTTCTGTTAAGAGAACTTTGCTATGTTCTTAAGGTGAGGAGAAAGGATATGCATCAAACATAATGAACAAGTTAATTGTTTGTGAGTAGTCAATGCACGTCCTTTTCTTAAGTTGTTCACCCCTTCACAGCAACAATCTGAGCAGGCCATGGTGAATGGCTTCTTCTAATGAGCCCTTTCTTGCAGAAAAGAGAAAATCTGGTTTTCAATGAATGCTCATTCATCTTTTAAAAAGTGTTTTTAAATTGTAGCAATGAATTTGATATCCATTAACAAATTGTTAAAAACAGAAGGTGGTTCAATGGAATCAGTATTAAGTATGGGAACTTGTAAATTGTTGATAACTGAAACAAACAACTGAACAGTATTTGAAATGTTTTTCTGGTTGAATTCCATTAAAACTGAAAGTCAGATTTTCATGCTGCTTCTGAAAGTCATAACCAAGAAATATATTGCTGGAGAGATTCTTCATAATATGTAGTTGTATATTATTGTATCTTTGCCTATCAATTTAAATCAAGAGTCTCATGGTATTGAAAACTTACCCAATATCTCTCCTGGATTTGCTTTCAAGTACCAAGTTCATGTCAAATGAATATTTTAAGTAAGTAAGTAAGTTTTTATTTGCCACAAACATAAAATGAAAAATGTTTACAAATGTTAAAAAAAAGAAAAAAAAGAAAGGCCTAGAAAGTCAATAAATTAAAAATTAAAGTTAATTTACAAACTTTTGTATAAATTAATACTAAAAAGTATGTTGCATAAAAATATTACAACTTGATTTAAAATAAAAATAATTACAGGTCACACCTAATTGAAGTGGCAGGGATAACATTAAAAGGTCAAACCGACCTTATCTCCATAATGGTCCCTTAAGAGGTGATTTTTTTAATTGAAAAAAAAGGGAGATTAAGTTTTAAAATATAAATGTGGTTTAAAATGAGATGTCCTTTTAGAATACCTGGCTCTTTATGAGAGTGAAAACATGAGTTGTCAGTAGTAGATATATATA
>RDPX01000081.1:2577407-2588108 GCA_003991215.1 Morbakka virulenta | reverse complement strand
ACGGCATATTTGGTGTTGGCTTGTTCTGCTCCCAAACTCCACTCCAGAATTGTAAAAACTTTTCCATTTCTGGCATTTCACCTTCGTGTTTATCAGCACCTTCAAGTTTCCGAAAATAGCTTCTCTGATCTCTCTAGAACATGATATTCTTCTTCTTTCTTTGTCCCTTTTCAATATACTTTTGTAATTTGACTTTCTTGTAACGCAGTTTATCAAGCCACTCTTCTTTCGCGTTTTGCAGATTGAGGGTCGTTGTCTCTCTTCCATTCATACTCTGGGCTAGTTTCTTTAAAATACCTTTTTCTCTTTTCGTTGCTTTTCTTTGTTGTCTTCTCCGATACAATTCTTTGGCTGTCCGTGCTATATTCTGTCTCAGCTCTTTCATCTCAGTTCTGCGTTTACGCTCTCTTCTATTTCCTCCCTTTGCTTTCCTTTTGGCATTCTGGTTTACTTCTTTTGGCTTAATCCCACTTGCATAAGCCACTGCTTTTCCCATTGCATATACAATATCTGTAATTTCTGGAATAGTGGCAGCGTTAGGTAGGTATTGCCTGAGAATTTTATTGGCTCTTTTTTCGACTTCCTTGCTAATTTTGAGTTTTGCAAGTTTCTCTCTCGGTTCCAGATGGATCAGTGTGCAATGCTCCATGTTGTTCAATTCTGTTTGAAAATATCGCTCTAGTTCTTTATCTGCTTCCGTAAGGTCTTCGTCTTCAATCACGATCGTTTCATTCATTTGGCCATCCCCTTCTTCATTTTGTTCATTGCCTTCACTATTTAACTCACTATTGTAAATTTCCTCTTGATTTTCTGCTACTCTTGTTTCTGGTACCTGTAATACCTCCCTCTGTCTCACCAAAATCAAGTTTTTGATTTCCGGATCTTTTTAAAATTATTATTATTATTGTTATTACTATTATTTTTTTATTATAATAGTAATAACAATAATAATAATAATTAAAAAAAAAGATTATTATTATTATTATTATTATTATGTTGAAACAGGTTACCTGTCGACAAATTTGCATCTTTGTAACCTTAGAAGACCCGTATAAAATGATTCCAAACAAGTTGAAAAAAGATAGACTATACTATAAAACTATTAAAGCCCTTATAATTTCATTTACAAGTAACTTCAAAAGGAGAGAAAATGTTTTTAAGTAAAACATCCTATGTGTAAACATTCCGCATTGTTTGAACATTGTATGATAGTGCTACGGTATGGATCAGAAGGGCATGTTCAAACGACATAATGTCCTTTAAGGTTAGTGGTTGGAATAAATAGAATTAAATGAGGTAAATGGACAAGACATTAAAGACATAGATAAAAAGACAGTCCATTGCTGATTTTGATGATTAAATGTGTCCAGTCTCCTTTCATTCAATTCATTGGTGTTACGTCATAATGAGCTACAACTTAATTATCACAATAGGAGCCAGCACATGGTGTCCTTGGTGATCAATAAGGATACCAATAGCTACAACATACAAAATGGCGAATACTTAACAGAGTTGGTAAGTGGATGAACTCTCAGTTCCAAGACAAGGTAAAGACCAACTTCAGAATTGTCAGCTTTAAGCAGACCATTAAACACATAATAACAAAGTGCCTGTCTGGTCCTCAGTACCCCATGCAAGATCTCAAGAATGCAAATGGCAGTGCCCAAAAGCAAATGGACGAAATGTGCTGCTGAAGATCAGAATCAAAATTCATAATAGCAAAAGCTCAATTTCTCTCTCTGTGGATTGCTTGTAAATGCCTTTTGGTGTCGATCTCAGGGACCGAGGGGATAACTTGCTCTTACTTTTTACAGTTTTAGCTAGTCCTTATGTGTTCATGTGTCGAATGGAACCTTTTGTTACTTTCTGTCGAAGGTCAAGAACATAATTTACACTAAGATTTTACTTTTCTCACAGAAAATTTGACAAGCTGTTTGCTCCTTTCGCATGATCCACATTGTTACGAGCTGTAGAGCCTGGTGTGGCTGAGGCAGCCTTCACTGTCATAATGTTCCGTGTCGTTCTTATTAGGAGTCGAGTTGCTGTGTTCTTTCTCTTGATTTTTTTATTAGAGTAGCAACATGAACTAAATACCTGTTGACGTGGATTTTTTCAGATCTCATTTCAGGTTGCACCAAGAAAAAGATCTATGTCAGCCTTAAAACTACTACGCTCTGAGTTATCTTTGTCTGAACTAAATACCCCTATTCATACTCACAGCTTCCTCCTTTTCACCATCTGCAAACTGATTTTCAAATTCTTCTTCAGCTTTATTGCTTAAGATATCTGCAACAGTTGCTTTATGGAATATATACATATTAATCCACAAAAGCACTAGCTTTCATTTCACTACTTCATTAGTAAACTTGAGCAGTTGCTCATGCTACTAAAATATTATATCTTACTGTTTACGATATTTGCGTATAAAGTTGGTGTTTTTGCAGTTATTGTAAGGTAGATCCAGTTGCTTTGCTTCCACTTATAAAAGACTTCATGTTGTGTAACACAGTGCTAAATTGTCAGTACTGCCACCCACAGTACTCGACCATTTGGTTTTGCATATGATATAATTGTTGATCAAAACAAGTCAAGGGAAACTTCATACCGTAGAAAACGATAACATAACGAACCTTGATTTTTAAAGATACCTAGATCCACAAGCTTCTCATATATTATTTAGGAATACCAGCCTCACTTTATTGCTTAGTAATTTAAATAGATAGGCAGTTTATTTGTTATTAAGCTTGGGCATGTTGGTGAATTTGTTCTGATGACTTGAAGTTTATCATTATGGTTTTTGTTTACTATTACTTTCAGCATGTTACTGACCGAAAAAGTGAATTCATAGTCAAGGTTGGTTTTTTTTGTATATTTACGTATGATAATTTGTTTTTCCTTTGTTTTTAGGATGCAAGGTCGTCTTTTAACCATCGTCTTGGTGAAGTAACACGAGAACTGCGATCACTTGCTGATAGCCTGGGAAATAATGTTGATAAAGCAAGACCATATTTTGAAGCCTTGTTACAAGCACAGGAGGTACGTCACAGTTATTAAACATATACCGTGAAAACGCAGCGCTTCCTGAATTCTAAGGCACACGCTGTAAATTATATCTTTGGAACAAAAAGGAAACGACAGGTCAGGATAAAAGTAGATACTATAAGAAGATAAAGGAATCAGATATTCAGTTATTGAATTAATTATTAATTATGCAATATGAAAATGACATGATGCACTTTCTGCAATCTTACACAAAGTTCATGCTTACTCACTAGTGTGGTCACTTTTAAATGCTGATAGAATGCGTTTGTTATCATATATATATATATATATATATATATATGTCTGTGGGAATTTCCACAAGTGATTGGCCGCTAAAAGTAGAATAAAGTCATACTATTTTTGAAATAGCACACACTAAAAGACTTGTCCAAAATATCATGCATGCCCAGTCAAAAAATCGGTTGCACGAAGTCGCATGTGCGACACAAAACACTGAATATAAATCTGCCTTAACAGCACACACACCTTTAAAAACGTGCGAAGTAAACAAAGAGCATAGGGCCAGACAAATTTCTAACAAACAGAGAAAGTTAAACTTTGTTCCTCTCTTTCAGCAAAAATACTTTAAATCAATAATTTTTTCTTATATTTTTTATCGTAATTTTTCAATCTAAGACGCGAAAGAAGCAAGAGTCTTGGTATCTGCGAAAGAACAGTTGTGTTATTTATAGTACTCATTTCGATCGCATTCATGAGATTTTGGTGCTCATATCACGGGCTTCCAGTTCATGATTGGACATTGACCAACCGCGCAATCACCAAAGATCGTTGCAATAAGTCGCGCTTCGATGAAAACGACCGGACTATAATTAGTTTAAATTTTTGACGGAAGTGATAAGGATAAACAAAGACCAATACTTATGTCTGAACGATTATTTTTTTATTGAGTTTAGATCAGAATAAGGGTGATCTTAATCATAGATCTTTTGACAATATAAACCAAACGGTGTTTCACAACATCCCATTATTTTTGTGACCAGTTGCGAAGGACAGTCGAATATCGTGTACATGTTCTTTTATATACAAAGACAAAGCTGACCGTGAATAGCTTCTAATGTAAGTGGAAAACAGACTTGGTCTTGATAGTAACTTTAATCGTCTAAATTTGTCTTGAAGTACATTTCCTCTAAAAATAGGAGTCAGAGTTTTGAAGGAATTGCCCCACTGTACATATGGTTGTAAAAATACCGTGTGTTTTGTCTTTTGAATTGAAATTATGCAGATAGATGACTAATGCGTTAACTACCAAGCAGGAAGAGGAGGGTAAGTTACGGGGATGTCAAGCGTGTATTATGCAGTACTTAAGATCATGTCAAGGACATATTTATCAAATGCGTACCGTATTACCGTGAAAAAGTGTGCAGGACAGTACTGCGTTTGAATTCCAATCCAGATTTCTATTTCGAACGATTTTCGAATTAAAAAATTGTTCATCGGTTCATGAATATTATCTAACATAACGTCCCATCAATAAATATCATAGTACTTGAATTATATTAATTCCATTCTGCCGTTTTAAAGTATATTTCTTTTACTTTCAAGGCACAAAAAATATGTCAAGAAGCGGCCGCAAAATACGAAAAAGCCTGCAATGAAAACAGAGGTGCAAGAGAAGCAATCAGGGTAACTGAACAAAAAGTGTTGCAGCATCCCGGTAGCTTTGATGCTGCATGGCAAGAGATGCTGAATCATGCAGACGTGAAGGTATGCGGAACTTTTTTATTTGGCAATTCTCTTGTCGACAGCCTTAGTGGTAAATGATCTTTATTTTCTTGTTGTTAGCACTTCATGTTTGTAGTTTAGTTCATAGGCCTTATGAATTAATTTTCAGTAGTCTGGTAAGATTCAAATATCATAACCATTGTAATTCCTGAAATGTGGTGAGTTCCTGGTGTCAAAACCATTTTCTTTTTTCATATCTTTACAGTATTCATGCCAAATTTATCTACATTAGGATATTATTCTTGTCATACTGGGGATCTATTTGAGTGGTCAAAGTAACATTTATTCATTGCTCCAAGATTTATACATAAGATCCACAGTCCCATTTGACATAAAAAGCATAGCTTTTGTTTAGCGTAGGGTTTTGAAGTACCCAAAAATCAACGTTAAATTCATTTTTCGATTGTGGAGCTCTTACGGCTCCTGTGATATATTTCGGCCAATTTTGCCATTTGCACTAGAACCTCCTCCTCCCCAAGCGATCATAACAAAAATAACATAGTTATTGTTAATTTCATAACGCCAGACATCATTTTCTTAAACAATCTGTACCATTGGAAAACATCGTATAGTGTTTCTTTCTCTTTAAATGGTTAAAAGCTACATATCGGACTGTTTTACAGTTGGTAATCAGTCCGAGTCCTTGTCTAAGTGCTGCAACAATGTACAAGGCTTGTGCTTATCTCATTTTCATATTTTAGTTTGCTGAAGCAGAACGTCAAAAACAGGAAAGCGACAGAGAGCATCAAGATGCCTGCCTTGCTTATACAGAATTAGAAGCCAGAGCTTCAATGCTTGAGAAGAAGTTGAAAAAATCGATTAACAAAGCCAGGTATTTTTTTCGGTTTACCCTTTTTTAAGGTGGGCATACTGCTTTACAAAGTCAATGGTTTTATTGTTGAATAGAAAAATTTAAACTGATCATAAGAGATTTTTATAATTACGGAATAATTATTGCGCTCCTCTTGTCCAGACGTGTTTTCATGTCAGGAATTTCATATTGTCTCTCTCCAGGTTTCCTGGTCTTTACATCCAGATCGCACAGTTGTCACAGTTTTCACTCCTCTCTCACATTTTTCATCCAGTATTTACCTTCCTTCCCCTTGAACGGCTTCCCTCTACGTTTAACGACCAGGCATTTCGGACTAGCTTTTGCTTACTTTGAGGACTAAATAACCGTACCATCGACGCCCAACATGTTATATCTCCCGCATAATATCGTCAACCTTTCTGCGCCCGCCCATTTTCCTCTTTACAACCAACACTGCACACCCCAAGGGTTTACGTAGTATCATTATAGTAGTTAGAGAGAATTAAAAATTTGTATGGATTAGTACATACTAATTTGAAAAGAACTACTGAGGTTTGAAAAAGGAGGACGGGTAAAATTATAAATGAAAAACGTTAAGAAAAAGAGAATTTGATTGCAAGAGCTGACGGTTTGATGTATTTCTTTTAGGGACGTTGGGGACACCCAAAAAGTTACCATTCCGTTAAATAAAGTTTACGTTTGAGTTAAATAAACAGGCTGTTTAAGATTTAGAATGCTAAAAAGGGAATTTATTCTGGTGATATAATCGTATTGAGTGACAGTACTTGTGTTGATAACAGTGCTAAAGATTTTAGTAAACATAGCGCCACTAATAGTAGCAAAATTATGTTGGCGTTGTTCCCATGCGTACAGTGTTAAAAACGGTCTTGTTGTTAATGGTAATTATTATTTTGGTTTGGACAATAAAAAGCATGTTTTTTGGAAAAGTAGGTGGCAATAATGATTATGATATTGAAAGTAAAGAAAAAAGAGGTGTTTCTTATGAATGCTTGTTTAAATTTAGGTAAATACCAAGGCGATGTCCTTCAGAAATGATAAAAACTTTTTGATACAACAGTATAAGAAAGAAAAAAAAATCATAATATCATTCTGGTAAATGGTAAATACCAAGGCGATGTCCTTCAGAAATGATAAAAACTTTTTGATACAACAGTATAAGAAAGAAAAAAAAATCATAATATCATTCTGTATCGTATGTTTGTCACGTAAACAGGGGTAGGCATTCTCACCTCTAATTCCTTTCGCTCTCTCCCGCCCTCTCCCGCCCTCCCTTTCTCTCTCTCTCTCCCTCTGTCACTCTTGCCCTCTCCCTTCCTCGCCCTTCCTCTCCCTCCCTTTCTCTTCTTTCTCTCTTCCTTTCTCACTTCCTCCCTTTCCCTTCTCCCTCCCTCCATCCATCCCTTTCTCTCCACCCTAAGTCACTTTCTCTCTGCCCTACGTCCCTTTCTCTTCTCTCTCTCACCCCTTCCTCCCATTCTTTCTCCCTTCCTGCCTTTTCCTTCTCCTTCCCTCCCTTTCTCCCCCCTCCCTTTCTCTCCTCCCTCCCTCCCTTTCTCTCCTCTCTCCCTTTCTCTCCTCCCTCTCTTTCTCTCCACCCTCCCTCTCTTTCTCTCCTCTGCCCCTTTCTCTCCTCCTTCCATCTTCCCCTTCCTTTCCCTCAATTTCTTCCCTCCTCTCGCTCGCTTCCTCGCTCTTTTACTTCTTCTTTCCCCTTTTTCTCTTCTCTCTCCTTCTTTCTCTTCTCCCTCCCATTCTCTCTCATCTCCCTCTCTTTCTTTCTCTTCTCCCTCCCTCTTTCTTTTCTCCCTCCCTTTCTCTCTCTGTCTCTCCCCCTCTTTCTGCCTCCCTCCCACTTCCTGCCTCCCTCCCACTTCCTCTTTGTTTCCTCTCTACCACATTGCCAAAAAAGTATCAGTGATTAATTCCATTTTAATTTTAGCATTTTTATCTTGATAGGACTTATTTTGAAATACGTGGACAACACCAAGAATATCTTCAGGTATTAGCTTTTCTGAATTTTAGTTTTACCGCTGTTTGTTTATTGTTTATATTTATGTTTGTTTAGAATATACACAAGCATGAAGTATACTTCTAATGTAAAAGAAATTGACATTTTGATCATAATATCATTTTCAGACAGGACAGACAGTACCGAGAAGTCCAATTTCGTTGAATCTAGCATCGGTGTTATTTAAACTTATATTTTAGCTATCTACCACATTTGTTATAATGCATTAAGTTGCTTTTCATACATCTAAAAGTTTAATGGTTGTTAGAAACGTGAAGTTGTTTTAATTAATTTTATTTTCCTATCAATAGAATCTCTGCTAGATTGTTGTGCAGATTTTTGGCTGTTCTACTATTTACGTTTTTGATACTCGGAAATATACTCGGAAAATGCCCGCTTTTTAGTTTGTTTGTTTTTTTCCTTATATTTTTGGTACATTTCTAGTACTTTTGGAGGCTAATGCGCCAAAAATGTACCTTCTGACGTTTATTTTTTAACCTTAAATTTCCTGGAAATAAAATGGAGTCAACAGTGGACTTTTACTCGAAAAACGCCCGGTATTTTTTCTTGCCCACTATATTTTTGGTATAGTTCTAATACTTCTGGTTGCAAAGGTGGGAAAATGTACCAGCCGAGGTACATTTTAAGTCTCTTACGTTTATTGGAAATAAAATGTGGTCGCCAGTGAATTTATACTCGGAATACGTCTACATTTACGTTTTTTCACCCTCTACATTTTGGGTACAATGCTGTGAGCAAGTTTGGTTGCAAATGTATAAAATTATACCTTCCGACGTTCATTTATTAATCTTATTTACCATGGAAATAAATGGACTCACCAGTGAAACTGCTCTCTGAAAACGCCATCGTACAGATACTACAGAACTTATTATGTCTGCTTATATTTGATTTTGAAATTTAATCTGTGTACGTTACGTTATCATGGGTTCATCCATTGATTTCTCTATTTGGATTGTAATTTTGTTCTCTTATGTTCTTTCTTTTTTTGTATTCCATTCTTTGTTCACGAATCCAAAAGCTGAAATTTTTACCACCCTGTTACAATATACGCATTGCTTACTAACAGTGGAGTTAGTTCCAAGTGAAAGCTTTGTGTACCTTTGTTGAAATTTCGAATCTCAGGTCTTTTCTAGTTTCCTTAACACTTTAATTATCGTAGACTATTTGGTTTTAAAAGTAAATTTGAGAATATAATTGCTTGGACTAATTTATTTGCCTTCTATACTTTATTGTTGTAAAATATAGATAAACCAAAATCACACGGTAGGTGGTGGCCAGTTTTAGGCGTGTAATTTATTAAGGGTTAATGAATATCAGCCAAGTATTTGCTCTACACAGGTGGTAGCAGCTGGCTTCGTGAATTGTTTTATATCAAAATGCAGATCTTTTGGGTTTGCCGTTAAAGGTATTAAAGACCATGCCCTTATTATTTTCAGTAAAATACCCCATTTTAATAATACAAATACATTAAGTGACGTAGAATTTGTTAGAATAAGCGAAATTTTGAGGTCAACAATTTTTAAGTCACAAGCTTTTTTGGATACAAAACCAGTAGTCTTTTGAACACATAGGGCATTTATTTCGATTGTTATCCCATCGCATCTTATCTGAAGGATATCAGTACAAAAATGCTTTAGATAGGACCGTTAGATATATTTGCTGTTGAAAGCAATTTGAAAGTTGTAAAGCCATTTTCATTCCACTTAATAACTTAATTAATAACTTAGTTTTGCCAGAGGAGAAAGCAAAGCCAAACTTGAAATATAATATTGGCATTCCTAGAAAATTTTTCCCAGCGAATGTTTTTTAAATACAAATTATATAACTCGACAAGAACCATTTTGACTTGAAGAAATGTGTTGTAAAATTTAATTGTATTTCATGTTCAAAACTAAGACGTTTTCTTCATACGCACGTAACAATACAAATTCTAAACATTGGCCAGGTTAGGTCAATATACGTATTCTTCGTTTTGGTTTTTGCCATATTTCTGATTAATACTTCTTTGCCATATACAGTTCTAGATATTATATTGTTTTCAGTTGGACTAAGAATACTGTAAAGGGAGGATTAACCTGCCTTGAAAGACTTACAAGGTTTTGTAAGCCATCGGAAATAATGATCTAAATCTGGTAAACATAATTGAGTATTTTGCGCACGAGTTGCCTAAGGCCGGTATTGGCTAGGCAGAGCACACAGATGTCCTCACAAAATACCTTGTTTCATGTCTTTCTTTCTATGTTCTTATTACTACGCCTTGTTATGATGCCCATTACATAGTTAAGTTGTAAACCAGGCAACCCTAATTTAACTTTTAACCACACCAGAAGATATTTACCAGTGGACGGGACGGGATTAGTATCCTTTTCGTTTTGGAAGTATACAGTTACTTGTTCTAAATACTTTCACAGATCCAGTCGTTATTGCTGACTGATATCAAGTATTACGTTCTTTTACAATTTGAGAAATTTCATTCAGCTTCTTTATAATGCACAACCCTATCGTACAAATTTACTACATGCTACACGATCATTCATGCTCATCTAGACTTTGGTTAAAGAAAGCAGTAGAAAGATTACAAAAGTTTTACTACTAAGTGACAGAGAGTAAGGTGAAATAATAATAATAATAATAATAATAATAATAATAATAATAATAATAATAATAATAATAATACTAATAATAGTAATAATGATAATAATAATAATAGTAATAATAATAATAATAATAAGACTTGGGAATGGTTGTCAAAATGTGATTTGAAGGTTGGTACAGAAGCCTTGATTTGTGCAGCACAAGAGCAATCCATCAGGACAAATTATGTGAAGTATCACATTGATAGAACGGCTGGAAGCCCCCTGTGTCGATTGTGTGGTCAAACAGGTGAAAGTATCCAACACATTGTAAGTGCATGCCAGAAATTAGCTCAGAAGGAGTACAAGAGGCGTCATGATAACGTAGCGAGAAAGATCCATTGGGATATATGCAAGAAAAGAGGACTGGGATGCAGTAAGAAATGGTACGAGCATACCCCTGAAGGAGTTTTGGAGAGTGA
>RDPX01000081.1:2560165-2572027 GCA_003991215.1 Morbakka virulenta | reverse complement strand
TGAAAAGCTTGCTAAATATAATGATTTAGAGATAGAGGTGGAAAAGATGTGGCATCTAAAAACAAAGGCAATACCTGTTATTGTGGGTGCACTAGGCCTCATCAAGAAAGGAACAGATAACTTTTTGAAACAAATCCCAGGGGAACCTTCTTTGCAAGAAGTACAGAAAATTGTTTTGAACGGAACTGCTCATTTGCTTAGACGAGCTCTCTCTATTTAATTTTATTACCAAAACTTCCTTCACCGTAGGTCACTGGTAGTGACCCGGTGCTGGATTTCAATAAAACAATTCAAAGAAAATGTGTAAATAATAATAATAATAATAATAATAATAATAATAATAATAATAATAATAAAGTGTCATTAGGTACAGTGGAGCTATACTTGACTGGGAGCAAGACGACCCCAAGGAAATGGACCAACAGACGCGCAAGCTTCTGCACAAGTTCAAGATAGAGACGAAGAGCTTGTTGATTGCTGTGCAAGAACAGGCATTGGCCACAAACTTTGTAAAAAAGAAATACTATAGGACTGTCAAAAGTAACTTATGCTGAATGTGTGGCGAACAGCCAGAGGGAATTGTGCACATTGTCAGTGAGTGCACACCACTTGCTCAACGCGAGTACGAAAGACGACATGACAAGGTATGCTTAAACCTTCAGTGGAATCCAGGTGGCAGATTAATGGTATAATCATGTACCGGAAGCAATCATTGAGGCTGATAAGTTAAAGATTCTGTGGGATTTCAAAATACAGACCGACATTCGACTTGACCATAATAAACCAGACATCACGGTCCTCATAAAAGATACCCAGGAATGCCTGATTATTGATGTTGCTTGTCCAGGTGACCACAGGGTGATACAAAGAGAACGCAGAAGGATACTAAGCTATTCTGGCCTGAAAATTGAAATCCAGCGTATGTGGAATGTTATAGCAACAGTCATCCCAATCATAATTGAAACTCTGGGAAGTATTTCACCAAGATTGAAAGGATTTCTGGAGCAACTGAACATAGAGCATGATATTGGTGTTCTATAAAGGTCTGCCTTACTAGGAACTGCACACATTTTGCGAAAAGTTCTCAGTATCTAAAATACCCTCAGTGTCTCAAGTCCAATAAAACGGACCTGATGCTGAAGATTACAATACCGGACGTTAACACCCATACTGTGCGAATCAGAACAGTACGGATAATAATTATCAAAATAATAATTATTATTATTGCCATTATTATTGTTATTTAATTATTTTATTATTATTATTACTCTTCTTATGTTAATGTATATTATTAATATTAATAAATTAATATAATAACAGTGCATATTATTATGTAAGAATTGTTCCTTGTAAGCTAGCTTACTTATTTTTAATGATAAGGGTTTTTGAAAATAAACTGGACTTTACTAAGATTACATTGGGGGCTTTTTTTGATTTTTTACATCTCTTGCACAGTTCGTAAACAAAATGAACGTAGATATTTGACAGCACTATAATATTACCTGTTATCATTTTTTACCAATAAAGGGTCAAAAGAAGCGTATTAAAGACTTGGAAGCAAGGTGTTCATCAGCAAAGGAAACGTATGGCCAGGCCTTACAAAATTTAGAAAAAATTAGCGAAGAAATTCATAAAAAACGCCAAATGTTGGAGGAAAAACAGATAATGATGGAGCCACGGCAAGAAGGAGTGGGTGCAGAATCGCAGCACATTGACGAAGAAACAGCCCGACAACGGGAGTGTCTTACGCTTACACGAAGAGAAGAAAGACTTCGGAGAATCTTAAACCGAAAACGTCCCCTGACAAAGGCGACATTACGATCTTCGTTGTGTCTGGAACTCGGCTTTGACTTTGACATCGGAGACGTTTTAGCTTCACCACAAAGCCCATCGGCGAAAAGTATAGATTTAGGAGATATTTTATCACATTCATATGAAGACTACGAAGTTATGGATATAAGGAATGAAGTTTGTCAGAATAATTTCAGACGAGCAAAGAGTGTAGCAAGCGATTGCTAATATTTGTTTTAGAAAGGAATACAGCAAATGCGCTTGCTATTGTACGACTTAATGTAGATAATTAGTTGTAGAGAGTTATCTTCAGTTCAAATTTTGCCGTGATAAATTATTAACTGTACATACTTTTGCCAAGTTTACTACGAGGACAAATTCTATTACTATTTGCTGCAGACAATCTGTTGAAAAAATGTGTCTTTAGTTCTACATTTCAATTCAATTGACAGATTGGTAGACTTACCTACTTTTTTCAAGATCACTGGAAGAACAATTTCTGTTATACTAATTGTTGTAGACAATCAGTTATAATAGAAATATGTCTTTAGTTCCACATTTAAAATGACATATTGGTAGCCATAACTACTGTTGCCAAGGTTGCTGTGAACACATACACACTGTACCCAAAAAAACCCCAAAATTCTGGTGCATTGTTGAATTAGGCTTTTGCCCATTGTTTGGTATTGACAGATTTGTATCTATACTTTTAAATCTGAGTTACTGCGCCAATGAATTTTTAAAGCTAGAATTTTTGTTCTTAAAATAGACACTTATTACGTAAAATTTCGGGAACTGCCTTCGTGGAACACATTCTTTCACTTTACTAACAGCACAACCGTCTTTTGTTCAGAGAGTGAATCAAAATTTTTGTCTGGATCCGTCCAATTTTCTTAAAATGTCAATAGCTTTCAACTGTTTGTATTAAGAAATACCCTAAAAACATTAAAAATTCACTTGGTAACTTTGGCAACGCAATTAGTTGACCATGACCGTTTCCTTATTGTAAACGATATCAATCTATTTGTGAGTTTTACAGATTTACAGCAGCAACATTGTTGTAGATTAGATAGAGTATTTTTGATATTTGACTCCAAAATAGTAAGATATTCATGCTAATTTAATAAGTAATTTTGAGAGCTTTGTGATCCCCTTGTTAGGCTATTAAACCAATTGACGTGTACACTCATAGTCAAATTGCAATCGAAGTCCATTGGTAGAGCACAGATATTACATAGACATAGATATTAGAGCAAAAGAAATTCTGCATGATCGTTCAAAATTTTCTGATACAAATACACCATATACATGCCATTTGGACATAAATTATATTTGTGATAAATTCGGATACAAAGTAAATTCCACTATACCCTTTTAATTAATGTTTTAGAAAAAAACAGTGGCCTAGAAATTTTAACCAACCAAATTTAAGCTTAAAGAACATTGCGGAAATTAATGCCATTGAAATTTTGCCAAATCAATAAGGTTTAAAGGACCATTAGTTAAAATGGGTCAGGGAAGGGTAAAGTCTTGGTTTTTAATACTTAAATTTATTTGTTTTGAGTTTCAAGGAAAGAGGGTAGAGAAATTGGTGATTATTTCTTGACATCATAAATGTATGGACCCTAAGCCCTGTTGACGACTTAGCTGTAACACAAATGTAATACAGGTACAAAAACAATATTTATATGTGAATTTTCCAGGAGATATTATGACAGAAAACCCCATCAGGGCATGAACTGATAACTGATTACGAAATGTGATTATCTACGCTTGTTAGTGTTAATGAGTTCCTAGGACACTCGTTTTCAGCATTACAATCGCAGTGCCCATCACAGTAGTACAGCAAGGGTGTTTCCATTGTTGGCTAAAAGTTAAGCACGGAAGCCTTGTTGTTAACAGAAATGAGAATACACTCTACGACAGTGTCTTCAGAATTCCTTATGCAGACAACATTGTTTATTGTTCAACAAGCTTTTATGGCTCTAAGACTACTTATAAGGAAGAAATGATATTATTAACAAGGTTACTTTTGCTTGTAGGTAAAAAGAGTTTTCTGGTAAAGGAGGCAAAAATCATATACAGACACCCACCAACATGGGTAATCACGCACAGTGAAATAATAATTACTTGTGAATTTGAAATGTTGTAAGTCTGCAAGGTTTATAACAGAGTTTACATTTATTTGTGTATGTGTATATAAATGCGATAATTATATTAATTATAGTTTTGGTGTAACCAGTTTAAACTACATTTGTAATATACGATGTATGGTATCGGCCTGACATTTATATTTTTGAGTTAGGAAGAAAAACATTTTACAACATATCAAAAACCGTAGGATATCAAGTAAATACAGCCTTTCAATTAATCAGATATTAGGGAAAATTCTATTATTCAGACAGTAGTAGTAACAAATTGCAGATTGGTTTGGTAGTCATCAAGATTGTCACCTAGGTAGTTTTGTATGTTGTCCTGCAAAGTCTGAGATGCCATCTAGGAGATATACTCCGATTAGAGTATAAAAAGTATTAATTTAAGCAGGGATTAAACATGCTGTTATTGTGATCGATTGCAGTGGGGGATACGTATAAAACGGACTTTCTCTGCCAAGCAATATGTCAGGGACGTGAATGTGGCACCTGCACTCCAGCTAAGAATGAGATAATACAATTAATCAAAAGATGGTAAACTCTTTTACTTCGCATCTGCGCATCAAGTTTTGCTCCAGAATACATAAGCCTCGTGTTCCCACAATTATTGTTATGATAATTCACTTTTCACTTGGCGTTGATGTATACTGCTGATTACCTGCCGGATAGCAGGCCAAGACCCTTAACTTCCGTCCTTTTCAATTGATCTCACTTTTTGTGGTCATTGCTCATCAAATAACAGCCAAGACTGTTCTCCTCTCTTCGTACAGTCTTTTACTCTCCTATCAAACCTCTCCCTCCTTCCTGCCTTGTTAATTACAGTCTGTTCACATTGATTTTAAGGTGGAACGTGCCATACATGGTCAGTTTCTTTCTTGTTTATTATTATTATTACCGGGTGGTTGCATACCATCTAGTGATGGATAGGTGAAAAACCCACATTCATCGCCCAGTAAAAAGCCAGGTAAGCTGGATGCAGGCAGATGTACTGTAGCCACAAGAGTGAGATAAATATAAAACGAAATTGAAAATGGCAACATCACTTCAACCTTGCAAGTGCCGCCCCACAATTAGTGAGGAAAGGCACATTGCTCAAGCGTTGTTGTTGTATGACAACAACCCATGACTACAGTACTCCCTATTCCTAGCCTGATAACTGACAATACATAGAAAGATAACTTTGTATTCGTACTAAGTCTGGTATTGCAGCATTGAATTCAGACTAGCTATCTGTTATTGCCGTGTTTGGTGACAAAAACAACAATACATTGGCACAAAAATCCATGTTATTATTATTATCATTATCATTAATTATTATTATTTTCATTATTATTATTATTGTTGTTGTTATTATTATTATCATTGTTAGTGTTCATTTCACACCAAAATAAAATTTGGTGGACTTAACTTGAAGTTCCAGTAGTAACAAGCCTCCTTGGAGCTTCCTTATGACCCTTGCTGTCTTCAACGGTATTGTGGTATGCGGTATGCTTGGTTTCGATCTTCGTTCGGATTCCGATTTGGTTTAATCTATTTACAAATGACTTTGGAACTGTTCCCAAAGCCCCAATAACTATTGTTATCATCATTTAATTATTACTATAATGATCATATTTAGTGTCATTGTTAGTATTGTTAAATGTTTATTCGGCCCTGATATCGAGTGCGGACAAATGCTGGATAACAGGAAAAGCCCCTTGGCTTTAGGTGTGGACTACCTTGGTTCGAATCTTTGCAAGTTTTTTGTAAAATTTTGTGCTGTGTTCTGGTTAAGTTTTCTTTAGCCACTTTTCAAAGTTCTTGCATTGGAGTCCCCGAGCTCCAATGATTATTTGAAATCTGTTCTTGTCTGTTACATTTTCGAGCTTTTTTTTCTCTTTCTCTTGGTGTGCGTCAGTTTTTCCCGTGTCTTTTTTTCCATTCTTGTATCAAAGGGACAGGATACTGTAGTCAACAAGCTTTGTTACCGATTGTGTAAATCTTGGACATATTTGTCTGTCTGGCAAGTTCGTTGGTTTCTCGTAATGACAGTAAACACAGGGGCAGTGTCACTTATGATGTTAAAGAGTTTGCATTTCAAGAAAGAGGTTGAAGAGGCTTAATGACTTGTGAAAATTGTGTAAAGGGAGAGGAAAATAGCCGGAGAAGAGCAGGTAGATACTCCAGAGAAAAAACTGAGGAAACCAGCTACTTTTTTTTAGAAAGCAAGCAGTTGTACCAAATGACTATAAAAAGGCCAAGAACAAGGAAAGGGGAGATAAATTGAAACAGAAATTGGTGCATGAGCAGTTTGTGAGGGGCAAACAATGAGTCGATTTGGGTTACGTCTTGATAATGTTTTGAAAAGGGATATTTAAAAGACGTACAGAAGCACTGATATGCTGTGCTCCAGAAAAAGCTCTAAGAACAAATTACACGGTCTTTACATTTAAAAGAATGCTGATTCCCTAATGTGCCGACGAGGAAGTACTTTTTGCTTTGTTTTGTCTGGTGTTTAAATACGTTTATCTACTGGTACAATAAGTCTACCAAGGCCAAAAAGTAGTTCTTTGAGACTTTTTAATAGTAGTAATACTATTATGGACAAATGTAAAAAAGTAGTATAAAAATAGTTATTTACGTTATGCCATATTACAAGAGCTTTGCATAAAATATGTTCAGTCGTTCTTAACCCGAAATTTTTTAAGGTGTTTTTGATATTTTTTTTAGTCATCCCAAGCGCACCAATAATCAATGGCACATTAGTCGTTTTGAGACACTACTTCCGTTTTTTATTTCCGTTCAGAGATCTTAGTATTTTCTGAACTTATTGAATTCATTGACAACTATGGTGTAATGAATGGGACTGGTCATATCGATTAGGAGACGAGTATTTATTGAGTGTTTAATAATAATGCTTGATCAGTTTGGCTGAATAGGATACTGTCAGAACGGAGAGGGTAATCCCAAAGAATAGTTTCACTAACCAAGGCTCAAAAAATATGTTGGGAATCCTTACGGTGTCGAACGTTGGGTAATGAAATGCTCGAACGGATGAAACAATCTGGTGTACGAAAAATAGGATAACCTGTGAACACCAGACACGGGAGATTTAAAGCCTTTGTCTTACTCTGTTATGCATTCACAAAATGACAAACAGCGTTTTGGATCTAGCTGGTAGTTGTTTTGGAGGGTGTTTCAAAGGGCAATATGAAGATTTAATGATGATTTTTATGCAAGCTGTAAGCTCTTTAGTAACCCAATGTTTTTGAAGTAAGAAATTAATGATTACTAAAGACTGCCATAAGTTTGAAGAACCAAACTTTTGTAAGAAGGTTTATTCACAAACCTCCGGATTTTTTAGACGATAAAAAGCAAACAAGTACCAAACAAGACTAGCAACATCGACAATGCAAATTGGAAATAGCCTACAGTATCTACTTATGACAAAACATCCAGAAGTTGATTAACGAAAGAATTTTGACAAGATGAAGTATTCATGACGCCATATTGATTTTCTGAATTTCATAAGTTTAGATACGCTACTGAAAGTGAAAAAGGAAATCTTACTGATATTTTATTGGATTTTTTTTAGATGTTTCTTGGTGCCTAAAAAGTTTGCAGATGAAAAATGATTAAGACGCCAATTTGTGCCGAAATGTTTTTTAGTCATTACATTTATTATAATTTGCCGTACGGTATCGTACTTCCACCTTTGTTTGGTGTACGAAACAATCGTTTCATGGTATGATCTTTCGTCTATTTCCGGGGTTATGTTATCGCCTCCTACTACCAGTTGTAGGTAGTGTTCATACCATTTTGACTGGGTTTGCTATATGAAGCGAGTTCGCAGATTTCTCAGTTCAAGCAAAACCGACCCTGTCGTTACGGTTCTTATACTTTACGCGTTTGGTGTTAACATCTGGGATTCGGACATTAGATAGCCAACAGATTTATCACGAAACCTACATTTAGTATCTCAGTTTTTACGAATATTTTCTTGGGAGTTTCGTATAAATACAGATTGATCCAAGGCAACTAATATGAAATCTTTGCTTTCAGTTGGAAATTTCTTCCTCAGTGGTGGGTTTGTTTTTGATCGACTTCAGCCTGTTAACTTCGGAGAGGGTAGTTTTCATGTAGAAGCTTTTTATTGCACCATTCAATTAATTAAGTACGCCTTTTTTAGCAGTTTGTTTTGTTGCTCTTGCTTGTTTGGTTGGGTTGAGGTATACATTTTTAGCATGGTTATGATTAGAATTTAGTTCTCTCTCATATATATGTACTTTTTTTAATAACGGAATGCAGTTTTTATCTCATTTACGTTGGTAAACTAATTGCAGCATCCAATCGTTGCTATTTACCGGATAAATTTTCATTCCACTGGTTGTGATATTTCAAAGCATAGCCCAATTTGTATTATTACTGTAACACAACTGCTACGGGACTGATACAGACTATCTCCATATGCGTCAGGGTGGAGCCTATTGTGAGGTGTCGTAAGCGTTCTAGTTTTTCTATTCAAACGTCAAAGACCTGTAAGGTTCCAATTTAGAATATTAAAGCTGTATTGGACAAAAGCCAGTTTGTTATGGTTTCGATAAGATTTCCGGAATTTAGTTAATTCCTGTTAAATATCTGCACCAACTGGAAGGTATATTTAGTTTGTCCTCAAACCCAGAAACACTTAAATTTATCTGATGCAAGTGTGGGTAAAATTTCTATATTTCAACATGAATATTTGAAACAGTTATGTCACTAACAGCATAACAAGAAACTTTTACTCTTTTGGCTCTGAGAGGTCGAAGATAAAACTCTACTGCATCATATTTCCTTTGTTTTCCTGCTTCCAAATGTCCCTGCACCTACATTTTTACTAGTTCTGGCAGAAATAAAATATGTGACTTCCAGAGTCAAAAAATACTCTTGTTCTACTTGGCTTTTTTCAATGCACGTTTTAAATATCCACTCTGAATTCAATGCTGCAATACCAGACTTGGTACTAGTACTGAGATATATTTCTATGTATTGTCAGCTATCAGGCTAGGAGTGGGTAGTGCTGTAGACATGAGTTGTTGTCCTATAACAACAGTTTGAGCAACATGCCTTTCCTCATTGGTTGTGGGGCGGTACTTGCAAGGTTGAAGTGATGTCATTTTTATTATTATTATCTTATTTAAGCTTTTGCTCTGGCTGATCTTATTACCGTGATATTCTTACTAGGCGGGTCATAACAAATGACCAAGGGCTGCAAGGGGCCTTCTCCTTCATTACATCTCCAATACTTTTCTTAGGATTCTGGCCGTGCCTAGTAAGGCAGCATTTTGCATATCTGCAATATTACATTGGAATACCAATCTTCTCAAACCACTTCTCAAATCCTTTTGTTACACTTCCAAGGGCTCCTATTATTAATGGCACTACCTGAACTTTCTTCATTTTCCAAAGTCTTGCTACTTCTCTTTTCAAGTCTTGATATTTTTCAACTTTTTCTTTTTCCTTTTCCTCTACCCTTCCATCCGCAGGCACTGCAATACCCACAATGATACAACTTTTCTTTTTCTTATCAATTAAGACAATGTCTGGCCTCCTAGCCTCGATTACATTGTCACACTGTATATTGATTTCCCAAAGAAGTTTGACATCATCATTTTCGACAGCCGCTTCGGGATTATGTTCATACCACTTTTCTTGATGCTCCAGTCCATTTTTCTTGCAAAGATCCCAATGGACTTTCTTAGCAACATTGTCTTGTCTTCTCTACTCTTTTTGTGCAAGCTTTTCACATCCACTAACTGTGTGTTGTAGTGTCTCTTCTCTCTTCCCACACATTCTACAAGTAAAATTGTCACTTTTATCAATTCTACACTTGATATACTTTGTTCTAATAGCCTGCTCTTGGGCGGCACATACAAGAGCCTCCGTTCCACTTTAAAGGTCACTTTTGGATAACCAATACCACATTTTCTCTTTGTCAACATTTTTAGTGCAATCTCTAATGAATTGTTCATACATCTCCTTTTCCATCCATTTTTGCTTAAGCTCTTCAGAGTTTTGCTTTTTGAATTCTTTGGTGGTAATCGTACCTTCAGTAACAATCGTTCTTGACCAACTCACACTTTTCATGAGATTTTCTTCTGATTTCAAAGCGTAATAACCCAAATTATTTTCTTCCCCTCTGACTACAAGCTCCACCTTACTCAGCCCTCTTCCACCTTCTCTCCTCTTCATATACAACCTGTCAACATCACTCTTAGGGTGCAATGCTCATTAGGTTATCATCATTTTCTTAGTCTTTGTGTCTATCCTTTTCAATTCACTTAGTTTCCAATCTATTTTACCAGCACCATATCTAAAAATTGCTATTGCCCATGTGTTGATTGCTGTAATTTTGTTCCGCCCATTAAGTTTTGATTTCAGAATCAATCTTAGTCTCCTTTTGAACTCCTTTATTGTTTTCTCCTTCATCTCTTTTCTTTGATATTATCAAGTTCTACATCTCCGCGGTAGGTATATCCGTTCTGTTCAACTTCTTTCATAATTTCACCATTTGGGAGTTCTATTCCATCACATTTAACTATTTTTTCCCCTCTTCAATACCAGCACACCACCCTTTCGAATTCCAAATTCTTCCCAGTATCTGTGCTGAATGCATGGACAGTCTGCACAAGTGAATCAATCTGTTCTTCACTCTTACTGTACAATTTAAGATCAGCCATGAAGAGCAAGTGATTTATACTAAATTCGTTCTTTCCCCAGTCATAACCTGCCTTCACTTTACTTAGAACCCACGACATTGGGATCATACTTAACACAAAGAGTAATGGCGATAAGCTGTCCCCTTGAAAGATACATCCGTTGACTGTTACATCCCCTAGATTTTCTTCATTCGACGTTAATGATAGTTTCCACTGGCTCATGCTTTTCTCTAAGAACTTTCTCACATTCTCTGCAATACCAAACATTTCCATGCACTCGATAATCCAGCAGTGGGGGACAAGATCATAAGCTTTCTTATAATCCTCCCACGCCATAGCCAAATTTATGTCTTTTCCAGCATTCTTTTAGGACCGTTTTGTCTATCAACAATTGGTCTTTCGTCCCCTTACTCCTACGTCTACAAACTTTTTGTTCTTCCGGTAACAGATTTTCCTCCTCAAGGTACTTATACATTTCTTCAGCTATCACGCCAGTCAATAATTTCCACATTAGCGGTAGACAAGTTATTGGGCGATAATTGTCCACTGCATTACTTTTTGCTGGATCTTTCTGACATAAAACCGTACGGCCATAAGTTATCCACTCAGACAAATTACAAACTCCCATAACAATCTCATTCAATTGCTCAGCTATTCTTTCATGGAGGTTGGTAAGACTTCTAATCCAGAATCCCTGGACATTATCTGTCCCTGGAGCTTTCCAATATTATTATTATTATTTTTATTATAGAATTATCGCACACTGATAAGATGTCATTTCATTCAGCGGTAATGTCTCCTTGATATTGGTGACAGCAAGTCTCCTCAATTTTCAAGGACGTTTCTCAGGATTCGTGCAGATTGCAGGATTACAATCTTCTGCATCTCTTCAATTCTGGTCTCAATTCCCAGCTCTTCTACCCTTCTTTTGATGTCTTTTGGTGGTGTTCCTAACGCCCCGATGACTATGGGTACTACTTTCACCTTCATGTTCCATATTTTCTGGAGTTCTCTCTTTAAATCCTGGTATTTCTCAACTTTCTCTTTCTCCTTCTGCTCTATACGGGTATCATATGGGATGGCAAAGTCAACGATGATGCAGTTGTTGTCCTCCTTCTTGATCAAATTAAATCTGACCTTCTAGCTTCAATTACATGATCAGTCTGTATGGTAAAGTCCCACAGTACCTTGCAAGTATCATTTTCAATCACACTTTCCGGCTTATGGTTGTACCACTTCTC
>RDPX01000081.1:2548938-2559044 GCA_003991215.1 Morbakka virulenta | reverse complement strand
GTTGTGGTTTTTAGATGGCACATCTTCGTGATATCTATCTCAAGATCCTTATAGTTACTAATTATTATTATTATTATTATTATTATTATTATTATTATTATTATAAACTTCCGAAGCATGAAAGCCAATCTGTATATCTGATGAAGCTATGCAATTGAAAACCTGACTGCGCAGAGGTTAGTAATCAAATCAATTTGAAAATGCGTCGATAGTAACTTCATAGTTGAATGGTCGAAATTCGTGTCATGTTCCAAAACATTTTTACAGCTTAATCATACGATATCTTATAAATGCAGTAGGAAATGCAAGAAACACTATCTGATGGGGTATATCGAATTACTCTGCCTGCAATTTTTGTGACGAGCAACAACCCCTCAGTCATGCCATCGGAGGATGTAAAATTGCAATGTTAGAGTTAAGATATAACTGTCGGGATGGTTCAGTTTCACTTAACATTTACAAAACAGTAAAATCACAAGGATTAGAAGCCTGTAGTATAGATGGTTACAGAAGCCAGCAATCATAACCCGCGAAGAACAAGAACCTGCCTTCTTTTTTAGTATTAACAGCATTTTCCTCAGTAACTGGGTCTCAGACGGTGCTCTTCATAGGAGCTTGTAATTGTCTGAGAAATTTCTTACCCGGATGTCCTTCCTGACGCTAACCAATGGCTTATTATGTTCAAAGTCCTTCGCCTGGTTGGGGAATCAAATCCTAAACTTCTTGATTACTATGCTTCTGCACTAACCATTAAGCCACAGCTCCTCTGACAAGAACCTGACTTTGCCATAATTAAAGCTCTTAATTTGTTATTGTTCGACTCTCGGGACATGCACAACTGGATAAGGTCAGACAACTGACTGGCAAGTCTGCGGTTTGAGTGGGAATGTTTGATCTAACCCATTTATAATTACCAGGCAAAACTAGTTCGTGTACCCCACCAATCAATTAAGATCAGAGGTCATACGTCTTACGACGCTGCGTGAGTACCTGGTGAAATTATCAGGGCAATTTGATTACACAAGGCAGGGGGGTCAATGTCCCTTTCCAGCAGTACTAAGTTAAGCCGGCCAATTAAGGCAAGCTCAACTTTTCCCACTGTTCCCGCCAGGTTTACCCAGCTCTACTAGGGCAGGGGCGTTGCTCCCTGAGGAATTGCCAGGACCTGCTGGTCTGGGTACTATTATTATTATTATTTTTGTTACTGTTACTATTTTACGTTTTGAATTTGGTTTCTTTAAATCCGATCCATGCCAAGTGCCCCATTGGAACCCCAACAACAGAAAGAATCACGAGACTACAATCCACATAGAAAATTTTTTATACAGGTTGTGTGATGTACCCATCAGTGTGATCTGTATTTCAGAGAGAAAGATGTATTCCCAGGGATTTGGTCAATGTAATATTGTGCATATTTTGATACCATTCCAAGAGCTCCAATGACAACAGTAATTGTTGTGGTTTTTAGATGGCACATCTTCGTGATATCTATCTCAAGATCCTTATAGTTACTAATTATTATTATTATTATTATTATTATTATTATTATTATTATGGTGTAAAGTGCGTCCAAGTTCGTGCCCCTGGATAGCCTCTCTTTGTTGAGAGATGAACCGAATATAGACAGTTCGGAAGCATTTCTAAGTTATTGTTTGCGAATTCTCGTGTTGTTTCAATGAGTTTTCTGAAGAAAAAACCGACTGAAGGGGAATCTGAAAGTCGGACGGCCTCTGACGACCCGCAGGAAAGAGCTGTTTTTAGAACTGGGGAAATTTCTAGGCCGGAGGTAAGTGAAAATGTTGAAAGTTCTAAGGATGGCAGCTGCAAGGAGGAACCAATGGGTAGGAAGGGATGGAAAGGTGAGAAAAGAGGGAAGATGGGACGGACTAGTTCGTTCAAAAGCAAATGGAGCCATTATGAAAGAAAAGTACTTTGGGAGTGTTCCGTGAGGAGTGGTGGTCGAATGGCAGATGACTACACTGGAAAAGTTAAGGAGATGTAGGATGGGAGGGATGTGAGTGTGAGGAATGTTGTTAGTCTTCTTTCGCTGCTAAAGGAAATTGAAGCCAATGGGTTGTTGTCAGTCGTAGAGCGCGGCGAGATTGAAAGAATGGTCAGAGAGGAAGCTTTAGTTGAGGAGGAGTCTAGCGAAGGCAAAGTTGACTTTTGTATCAGGCTGGAGAGTGGTTTAGGTGAAATGGGGATGTAAAACGTCGTGGTAGCTAATGATGCTGAAGGAGATGCAGAGGAGAGTGATCTAAGAGTAGTTATAGAGAGAAAGAGTAGATGTATGGAGAAGGGGTGACGATGTGAGAGCGTTGAGTAACGATGAAAGTGGAGCCCTGGCATTGCTAAGAGAGGTGTACCATAGCGACGACGTTCTTGAATTACTAAGTTTGAAGGCTCAGGATGTTAGGAAAGTAGGGAAGGAGGTGAAGCTGGTCGACGGATTGATGCACAATATGGTAAGAGACGGTGTGACTGAGATAAATCGGCTACTGTATGCTGGATCATATGTACTTGTATCCAGGTTAGGTGCGATAGGAAAAACAAAGCAGTTAGGAAAAAGAAGCCATGGTGGCAGGGGCTTGAAAAGAGCATTGGCAAGTGGAAGAAAGATCTTGGACGAATTGAGGAAATCAGTCAAGGGAATAAGGTTCGTCAGGTTGTTCGTAATAGGTTGAATAGGGAGTATCAGCTTGTAGTGAAGGGAACGATGACAGGCAGCACAATGTTGAAGAACAAAATTTCGTCGATAGTGTTAAGATTAGACATTTTGTTGGGAAAAGCCTTGCCAGGAGACAGAACATTTTTAAGAACAATCAATGTCAACTCTACAAGGAGCTTAATGGCATGGACGTAAGACTGAATCCTTTGCTCCTAATGTAGAAGAGGCAAGAGAGTTCTGTTCCGAGGAAAAGGAACACGACAAGGAAGCAAGTTGGTTTGGTGATGAAAGGGAAAAGTATGCAGACGTAGAGAAACTAGAGGAGGTTGTGGTGTCTCTGCAAGATGTTAAGGCAAGGATAAAGAAGATGGCGAACTGTAAAGACCCTGGACCTGACTGGGTCAGAGGTTACTGGCTCAAAACATTCCCCTCGCTACTCTCCTCTATTGCAACAACTCTGCAGGAGCGTCTGACGTCAGGCGTGGTATCCAACTGGGTTGTCAAGAGGAGAACAATTTTAATCCAGAAGGATTCTGTAAAGGGAACAGTAGCTAGTAATTATAGACCGATAGCTTGTCTACCGTTGATGTGAAAGCTGTTCTTTAGAGTCTTTGCTGAAAAGATCTACGGTCATATTGTAAATAACAATCTCCTTGCTGAGAAACAGAAGGGATCCAGGAAGAAGTTGCGTGGCACGAAACATCAATTGCTGATCGATAAGGTAATTTTGCACGAGGTTAGAGCTATAAAGAGAAACCTTAGCATGTGCTGGATTGATAACAAGAAGGCATATGATATGGTCCCACACAGTTGGGTTTTGTTAGATGCTTGACATGGTTGGAGTTGCAGAGAATGTGCAGAGTTTGTTGAAAGGAAGTATGGCTGAATGGAAGACAATGCTGACGGCAAATAACAAGGTGCTTGGTGAAGTGAACATCAATCGGGGAATATTCCAAGGTGACTCCCTTTCCCCTTTGATCTTTGTTATTGCAATGACCTCGCTGAGTATTTTACTCAACAGAGAGAAGCTTGGATATTTCTTCGGTCACGGTAGGGTGTTGGTAATTCATCCATTGTTCATGGACGAGTTGAAGGTGTTTGGGCGGAGTAAACGAGAGTTGGAGGCATTTGTGGAAGTAGTGAGGGTTTACTCTAGGGACATTGGGATGGAGTTTGGGTTAGATAAGTGTGCTGTTTTGGAAATTAAACGAGGTGAAAGGGCTGAATGTGAGGGAATCGAGCTACCAAGTGGAGAGTTGATGAACGAGGTTGATGAAGATGGGTACAAGTACCTGGGAGTGCTAGAAGGGGCGAAGGTCATGTAGAAGAAGATGAAGGAGAAAATTGGGAATGAGTATGTACGACGTGTGAAATTGCTGGCAAAATCGAGGTTGTATGCTGGGAACTTGGTTTGCGGTATTAATGCGTGGGCAGTTAGTGTTGTCCAATACAGCGCTGGAATACTGGATTGGTCTGATGCTGAGCTGCGCAAGTTGATACCAAGACAAGGAAGATTTTAACGATGAATGGTGCTTTCCATAGGAATAGTAGTGTAGATCGTCTGTACATCGGAAGAAAGGATGGGGGTCGTGGCCTGATCAGCGTTGAAGATTGTGTGAGGCAGGAAGAGTTAGGGTTAGAAGAGTATGTACATGCTACTGAGGAGACGATTTTGGAACAGGTGGCTGGAATGATTATGCATGGAAGGGAGACAAAGAAGCATTACAAGACGAGAGTGGTTGAGGAGAGAAAGGAGAGATTGATGGAGAAGGCTCTGCATGGTAGGTTCTTTCGGGAGATGGATGAAAATGCAACAGAGAGATCAGTACAGTGGGTTAAAGGTGGTTTCCTTGCAAAAAGCACAGAGGCATTTGTGTTTGCTGCTCAAGAGCAAGCATTGAGGACAAGGTTGGCGCAGTCGAAGTGGGATGGTGGTGTTAGTCCTATGTGTCGCATCTGCGGAATTGAATCTGAGTCAGTTTGGCATGTTGCGTGTGGGTGTAAGGTACTGGCTCAGAAGGAGTACAAGAGGCGACATGATAGGATGGGATTGAGAATATATTGGGAGCTGTGCAAGAAGTATAGGTTGTAATGTGCGGGGAAGTGGTTTGAAGAGGTGCCTGACAAAGTTAGAAAGAGTGAAGATGATAGGTTTGTAGTTTGCTGGGATAGATCAGTTGAGACAATGCAACAAGTGTAATGTAATCGTCCGGATGTTATTGTTGTTGACCGCACTGAGAAGAGATGGCTGGTTGTAGATTTTGCTGTGCCTTCCGATCGAAATGTGACAGCCAAGGAGGACGAAAAGGTTACTAAGTATTCTCCCTTGGCCAACAAATCCGGAAGTTACACAGCGTATCTACCAGCGTTGTCCCAAATAGTTGTGGAAGCTTAGGAGTTGTGACGAAGCGGTTGGAGTGCAGTTTGAAAGAGTTTGGCATCCCTGATATCTTGGGTGGACTCCAAACATCTACCATCATTGGAACCACCAACATATTGAGGCAGGTGCTTAACTTCCAAAGCTGCTGATCAGTATCCAGGGTTAAGTTTTCTCGTCTGGCTGGTGAATACCATCTCCCTTTGCGAGCTGTCATGCTGGACATGAACTTTGTTATTATTATTATTACCAGATAAAAATATTTTTCGCAAATATGAAAAATATCGTTCTTTGATTCGTGATTTACATTCCACCTTTTTGAAAGTTAGCTTGGTAAATCTTTCCATTAGCTCTTTAGGTATATTCGGTCCATCTTTTATTGCTTTCAGTGAGATGTGCAACGCTTTGAACATCGATAACAAGCTCTTTAGGTATATTCGGTCAATCTTTTATTGCTTTCAGTAAGATGTGCAACGCTTTGAACATCGATAACAAGCACGAGCGCTTTCTTTCCACCATTATAATCATTTGCACTACATACTACATATTCTGTCGTAGAAACCAACTATGAAAACCCTGAACTATTGTCATTTTATTAATTTTGTTAGTAAAATAATAATTTTTATTAAGTAGGCAAGCTAATTCCAACTACCTTGATTAGTGAGATTTGTAATTGTATGTGTTTGGATGAACAAATAAAAAGTTTACATTATCATTATTATATTGGTTTCTTTTGATATCTGTTTTAACACATTGCGTACCAATTCATCAAGTGGAGATTTACAGTAAACAATGGTTTTTTCCTCACTTCCTTTCCATTTCTCTGTCCACAAAGAGTGAAAAGTTTCCACAAAAGAATATCAAATTAAAAAACCTCACCATCACATTACATTTATTGACACCTTTACAATGATAAAGTCCTTTTCTTGCAGGCAGGCATTTAAGAACTATTTTCTGGACGTATTGTAAATTCAATTTTCCTGATATTTTATTTACAAAAACTTGTGCTCCTTTTTGTGATGAGACCGAGAGCTTCTATCACCATTTGCATTTTTCTTGTTTTCAGTCGCTACAGTTTAGTTATTTATCTGTCAGCCTTTATTTTCAGATAAGTTAAAACAGGCATATTCCAGAGGATCCTTTCTTTTTCAGCGTACGTAACTGACCTGCTTTCACACTCATACCAGTTTTTACTTACTTAGATATTGAAATGTTTTAGGATCTTATAATGTCAATACACCGCTACCTTATTATATATATGGATGTATTCTTTCATTGCAAGAACAGGACATCCAGATGTTATTTGTTCAATGGATTGCTCAAATTAGCCACAAAGACGACACATGGGCCTGGCTTTACCCTTGACTGTCCTGTTGGTATTGATCATGCACAGGGACGATCAGATCTCGAAACCAGTTGTTTGTTTGAGCTCTGTCAACATCTTCCTCTAAACTTTTTGGCGTAGTTTTTGTGCATTAAGTTGTATCAGGTTTCCTGTGGCTATGAATAAAGATCACTTTTAATATATTGTTTCATTCTTTTAACTTTTTTAGTAGTTGGTTCATTTTCTTTCCCTTAATTTGAATAGATTTGAGTTCGTCCATAAATCGATTAGCTTCTTTCAGAATAGCGCTATCACCCTTCTCCTTGTAAACTGCCCTTATAAATCAATTTTCATTTCTTCAAGGTACACTCCCACTCCTATTGTTTATGTTTTGGAGGCTGCCAGGATTTCTATTAGACCTTTTTTTCCTTCTTTTTGGAAAAGGTAGATTCTATTCACTTCTGTTTTTGGGGGTGCATTTGCTTTACAAGCTGGAAATTCTTTGTTTTTCTGTCAAGTCAATTGATGTCATAGTTCAGTAAATGATAGTTGGGCGCTTTGTAACAAACGATACATCTAAGGTGTTAAGTGCAGTCATATTATTGGCAAAATTCAGCTCACTTTCAAAAAATAAGTCTTTTCAAATATGCTTTTCTGGTATTTTCTTTCATCTTTGCATGCTGGATTCCATCACTTTCATCCACTCTTTAATACTTAAAAGATTCTTTATTGTTTAATCCTCTCATTATCACATTATCCTTCAGTTGGACATTTTTTGTGTTTTTAAGACGTCTAAGAAGGAAATTTGCTTGAGCACACTTGTTTAGACTAAACTCCATTTTGATGTCATCGCATAAATTTTTAGCTTTCTGTAGTCATTCTTCAAGATTGCTATCATTCCGGGCATATAATTTTAGATCGTCTATGTAGAATAGGAATTTTATTTTCTCACCGTAAATTAAATATCCCTTATTGGTTTTATTTAGGATAAGGCTTAGAGGTGCTTGTGCTAAGCGAAAAAATCAAAGGAGAAAAGAAGTCACTGTTAAATATACTACTTCTTATTTTGATTGGATCTGTGGTTATGGGATTTGATGCATTCAGAAACATGATCGTTTGCCACTCCTGCATGCGTAGTTTCATGAACCTAATAAGCGTAGGTGATAATTTGAAGATTCCCATAAATTTTATGATCCATTTGTGGGGCACGCTATCAAGCTCCTTTTTTGTGATCTATCCATACGACACTTGGATTCTTCCTTTTCTTTCTGCAGTTTTCCAAAATCATTTTATTAACTAGAAGTTGATCGTTACATTCGTAGTATCCTTTTTACAACCTTTCTCTTCTGTAGGGGGCAGCTATTTGTTGGAGGTAGCTGGAGGTTTTATTCCTGCACTGCACTTCATCGGATGCTTTATTATCTCATTCTTGTGTATCGATGTTCTTGTTGGCATTTTGTTGTTCATCCATGGCGCATTCTCATGGTGCCTTTTCTCTTTTTCCATGATGTTCTTCCAAAATTTTCAATCTCTTATTTTTCGGGATGATCTTTTATTTGGATTTCATTTTGGCCAAATTTACGATATAATTTCTTTCCATTTTCTTGAAAAATTATGTTCTGTCGGTAAAACTTGGACCTTTTTGCACTCTTTGATTCTCTGTGCTTTGGCTCGTATATCTTGTTCCTTTTTCGCTGTGTAGAAATCATGGTTGCTCTTTATCACACAGATCTTCATTAGCCTGTTCTTTTTATGGGTGTTAACATTCCTCCCTGCTTGAATTTCTGTAAGTACAGACATATCCTTTCGTTTTAGGTCAATCACTCTCTCAATTCTTTCTTTTTAAGCAGGTAGTTTACGTTTGCTCTTTCCCGCTATACTTTTCTTTACCTTGATTTCTATTACCCCTTGGGTAACTGATGCATCAAAGTAAAATGGTTTTTATAGATATTTTATTTATTATTTGTCGGGTTTTCCTGTCAGCTTTGATCTCAACCAGGTGCGGTTTATCTTCAGTTCCAAGAAATTTGATTTCTTCCCATTTGGTAATGATCTTCTCTTTTATTTCTTGGTCTTCCTCTTCTTCAGGTCTAACCCTTTCATTAATTTTGGGTTGATTAACCACGCTGTCTCCAGCGTTTTCTTTAGTATCATCAATTTCTTCTTAGCAGTTGGTTGTATAGATGTTAGGGAACTTCTGTTAAAACTGGCACAATACCTTGCTCCTAATTTCGAAAGTACGGCACTTTAATTGCAGGGATTAGCTTGATTCGCTTCTTGCAACCTTGAAGCTAAGACTTCAACAGCATTTTTGGAGACCCAAATTATGAACAAGGTCATTCAAGTCTCTGTTGATGAGTTAATGACTAAAGTGTCTCATAAGAAGGATCGTGAAATTCTGAAAGTATTTCTTGAGTACATGAGCAGACTCTTGCTCTTTATCACTACTCACATCCTCAGATGGAAAACATCCCTTAAAAACTGGGATTTGGAGCTCAACAGTGTGTAGGGTAGAAAGCATTACTGAGCGGATACTAGGATATGAGATTTTTTGTCTGTAAATAGTGATAATCTGTATACCATTGATAGTGTTATCATGTGTAAACAATTAATTGTCATTCCATTATCATTGCATTGGAATCGTCTAACCACCTTCTATGATCCCAACAAGACCGTCTCTCCTCCATGATTGTGAGAAGGGATTCATCTATGCTCTTACTTTGAAATTTGTTCAAATTTCTTTGACTACTCCAACCATTCCTCAAAGCTGTTCCCATGACAGGAAGACACCAGTGTGATGACATGTGCTGACTTTAACATTTGCCAAAGGGTGGGTCAAGGTCCTATTCAAAGAAATAACGCATTCACACATCACCATTTGCCAAGTTTTGATTTTAGGACTTTCAAACAATATCTTAGTATTTCAGCATTGGATTAATAGTGCTTGTTTCTTGCTAAGATCCTTATAATTGTCTTTTCTTTTGTATCCTTGCACAAAGAGACAACAAAAAAGGGCACATTTCTCTTCAGTAAGAAAATATCTTTCCTTCTGAAAGTCATATTTTTAAAAGTTAAATCTGATAAATCTAATTGTTTCCTCTTAATAACTGCCAATATACTGATGCAAAAATACCCGTTTTCCAGCTGGAATTGAGCTGTGACAGATTACCTGCCTACATTTTGTAAAGTTTTGAACTAAGTACCCCTCCTTCCAGTCTTAAATCAATAATGGATATAAAACCCAATACTGAGGCGGAGAAAGTGCCTGAACATTTAGGAACGTTCTGTTATTAATCCCCAATAAATAACTTTACACAGAGCAGCCTTGGCTTAATGGTTGGTGAACTTGCACCATAACCAAGAGGTTCCGGGTTTGATTCCGTGAGCGGGTGAAAACACTCTAGAAGTGTACAAAAGAAAAAGTCATTGGATGGCGTCAGGAAGGGCATCCTGCCAAGAAAATCCTCACGTGTCAAATATGAAGGGCACCGTCCGAACCCCAGTTAGTGGAGAAAATGACAACAAACAACACAATTAAATAGTTTATATTATAGTCATCTTGGTAGAAACCAAATTTAACATTTTGTCTGTTTTTGCATCGAAACTTCGGTTGTGACAAGTGATTTTAAAAGTATGTATTATATTATATTATATTATATTATATTATATTATATTATATTATATTATATTATATTATATTATATTATATTATATTATATTATATTATATTATATTAT
>RDPX01000081.1:2530110-2546152 GCA_003991215.1 Morbakka virulenta | reverse complement strand
ATATATATATATATATATAGTAGATTCGATTCGGTTAAACGTATTAGAGTGCGCGATACGTAAATGCAGAGCGTAATAAAAGATATAATAAGTTGGAAAGAATAAAAAAACTACACTATCCATTTTCGACAAGCCTGTTTCATGATTTTACTCACTCGTCAGGAAATGTACATTTCCTGACGAAACAGGCTTGTCGAAATGGATAGTGTAGTTTTTTTATTCTTTCCAACTTATTATATCTTTTATATATAGGTATATATATATATATATATATATATTACTCACATAGTTTTTGAAATGTTCAGTATGACTTAGTTAATGTTCCAATATTCCAATCCTGCACAATTAACCATTACCATAACAGAACCCTGTGATACTTTTGCATAATTTATTATCTCTTTTGTCCAATGAAGGCAACGACATACTGCGATCTTTCAGACTCTATTTTTTACATAATTTACATGCTTGAGCTTTGTTTTGGATAGCGTTTCTCCAACATATTAAAAAGATTAGGCGTCTATAATAGTGGTATCTTAGACTAAAAATCGAGGAGACAGGATCATTGTTTGGTTTCCAAAGATTGTATTTCTTGTGAGTTAGAAAGCACTTTTGCATTTTCATAGTTCCTGTTGAAACAATTTATTTTCAAGGCAAAAGTTTGATGTGATCAATCGATTGGGTGAAGAATTATCAGGTAAGTGAGTTAATAAAACCAGATTTCTTTTAACTGTTTTCTTATGACTTTATATTGAATATAGAAGAATGGATTTGGAAGAGGATTAGAATTAATTTGAGCTTATTCTTGTAAAGTTTTCCGCTGCTGGCTTTTATGCCATTTTGTAAAAATCACAAATAGTCGTTGTCTGGTCCCACAGATAAACAGCTAAGAAAAAATAGGATATAAATTATTCCTCAAGATCTTCCAGCAACAAGAATCGAAAGGATATAACCTTTAAAGTATTTCTTATTGCAGGTGTTCTTTCTACTGTAATAAATACAATGCTGACAGGACATTCGAAATCTTTTATCTTTTAATGTAAACTTCTTCACTTAAAAAATCCGAATATAACCTTGCATATTTTCTATTGTACACTATTTGAAATATTCTCTTACATTTAGAAACAAGGAACCCTCAAAATGACAAGTTAAATTGCAACTTTGCCAAAGCAGTAGACTTCTGTTACCACAAAGCATTCAATGTTGAACTGGACGCCCTAATAATTAATGATTATAATCCAAACACTTACTCATATTGTCCTCAATTATTCGTTTATTGTGAAATGACAAATGCTTTGCTAAGATCTTTGTAATGATTGCTTCTCCGAACATTTTCTTTTAAATAGACATTTTTTTAAATAGATATTTTTATCTAAATTAAACTTTAGTAAATCTAAAATTAACAAAGTTTGTTTTGACTTTTGTTCGATGGCTACTATTGACAAAGAGTTTAACTATTGGCGCTTTGGTTATTGAAATCTTAGGTAGACATTACTAGATTAAAACCATAACAATTATTTTTGCTAATTCTAGGAATCCTAAATCTGGAAATAACTGAATTGCAATTCATATGCTTTATATAGATATACCAAATTATAATCAAATATATTTCTTTCCTTTACGGTCAGTTTTTTCTCTGAATTGTATTAAAGTCTCTAATGAGTTAAAACTTTTTATTTTCACTTTTAGCAGGGAAATGGTTAATTGCGATTATTAATTCCACCTAAAATACTTTTTTGTGTGTTTCAAAGGTATCTGAGAACAAAAAGGATTCACTAATTTCTCCTGTCTTTTGTTCTATTTTCTAAAAGCTACAGTTCAGAATTTCTATATGAAAATTCACAAGCTGAAAAAAAGTAAAAGATTCTTTGCTCAATAATTTATAGAGTTTTCTTACTAGAATGTTGTCAGCTGTTTGAGTCAATACATGTTTTCTTTTCAACCTTTTTATTTCTTAGAAAATATCATTCCTTGAATGAATGTAGAATCACTTATAAATTCCCTTTTTTTCCTTTCTGATATATACAATTATTTAATTATTGACGATGGGAAGCTGAAGATATCGCAGAAAGAAAAAATTATTTCTTTTTTAATTATTCTCTTTTCTGGATTAATAGTAAGCGAAAGCTTAAGACTGGAGTGGTCAAGGGAATTATATTTTGTTTATTTTGGATTTTGATAGCCTATTTCGATTGTTAAGCTGCAGTTGACTAAAAAATATGAAAATGTATAAAAACAATGAAAGATGTCATTTATTGAACTATCGAATTGAAAGGTTCAACAGTAATCGAATAATCAAAAATCTAAAAAATCAACTATTAATACTGAAATGACTTAGCCATATGGGAGGATAGACTTAGCAATGACACCAGTAGTAGTAGTAGTAGTAATAGTAGAAATAGAAGTAATAGAAGAAGTAGTAGTGGAAGTAGGCGTAGTAGTAGTAGTAATAATGATATTAATAAACTTAGCAGTTCTAATAAGAACAGTGATGGGTCTAGTGGTAGTAGAAGTGTATTGAACAATAGACGTAGTGATGGCAACTGTAGTAATAATAGTAGTAGTAGTAGTAGTAGTAGTAGTGGTGGTGGTGGTGGTGGTGGTAGTGATAATGGGAGTAGCAGTAGCAGTAGCAGTAGCAGTAGCAGTAGAAGTAGTGAAGTAGTAGTAGTAGTAGTAGTAGTAGTAGTAGTAGTAGTAGAAGTCGAATTAGCAGAAGTAGTAGTATTAGTGATAGTAGTAGTAGTAGTAGAAGTCGAATTAGCAGAAGTAGTAGTATTAGTGATAGTAGTAGTAGTAGTAGAAGTCGAATTAGCAGAAGTAGTAGTATTAGTGATAGTAGTAGTAGTAGTAGAANTTAAATTGCAACTTTGCCAAAGCAGTAGACTTCTGTTACCACAAAGCATTCAATGTTGAACTAGACGCCCTAATAATTAATGATTATAATCCAAACACTTACTCATATTGTCCTCAATTATTCGTTTATTGTGAAATGACAAATGCTTTGCTAAGATCTTTGTAATGATTGCTTCTCCGAACATTTTCTTTTAAATAGACATTTTTTTAAATAGATATTTTTATCTAAATTAAACTTTAGTAAATCTAAAATTAACAAAGTTTGTTTTGACTTTTGTTCGATGGCTACTATTGACAAAGAGTTTAACTATTGGCGCTTTGGTTATTGAAATCTTAGGTAGACATTACTAGATTAAAACCATAACAATTATTTTTGCTAATTCTAGGAATCCTAAATCTGGAAATAACTGAATTGCAATTCATATGCTTTATATAGATATACCAAATTATAATCAAATATATTTCTTTCCTTTACGGTCAGTTTTTTCTCTGAATTGTATTAAAGTCTCTAATGAGTTAAAACTTTTTATTTTCACTTTTAGCAGGGAAATGGTTAATTGCGATTATTAATTCCACCTAAAATACTTTTTTGTGTGTTTCAAAGGTATCTGAGAACAAAAAGGATTCACTAATTTCTCCTGTCTTTTGTTCTATTTTCTAAAAGCTACAGTTCAGAATTTCTATATGAAAATTCACAAGCTGAAAAAAAGTAAAAGATTCTTTGCTCAATAATTTATAGAGTTTTCTTACTAGAATGTTGTCAGCTGTTTGAGTCAATACATGTTTTCTTTTCAACCTTTTTATTTCTTAGAAAATATCATTCCTTGAATGAATGTAGAATCACTTATAAATTCCCTTTTTTTCCTTTCTGATATATACAATTATTTAATTATTGACGATGGGAAGCTGAAGATATCGCAGAAAGAAAAAATTATTTCTTTTTTAATTATTCTCTTTTCTGGATTAATAGTAAGCGAAAGCTTAAGACTGGAGTGGTCAAGGGAATTATATTTTGTTTATTTTGGATTTTGATAGCCTATTTCGATTGTTAAGCTGCAGTTGACTAAAAAATATGAAAATGTATAAAAACAATGAAAGATGTCATTTATTGAACTATCGAATTGAAAGGTTCAACAGTAATCGAATAATCAAAAATCTAAAAAATCAACTATTAATACTGAAATGACTTAGCCATATGGGAGGATAGACTTAGCAATGCCACCAGTAGTAGTAGTAGTAGTAATAGTAGAAATAGAAGTAATAGAAGAAGTAGTAGTGGAAGTAGGCGTAGTAGTAGTAGTAATAATGATATTAATAAACTTAGCAGTTCTAATAAGAACAGTGATGGGTCTAGTGGTAGTAGAAGTGTATTGAACAATAGACGTAGTGATGGCAACTGTAGTAATAATAGTAGTAGTAGTAGTAGTAGTAGTAGTAGTAGTAGTAGTAGTAGTAGTAGTAGTGGTGGTGGTGGTGGTGGTAGTGATAATGGGAGTAGCAGTAGCAGTAGCAGTAGCAGTAGAAGTAGTGAAGTAGTAGTAGTAGTAGTAGTAGTAGTAGTAGAAGTCGAATTAGCAGAAGTAGTAGTATTAGTGATAGTAGTAGAAGTAATAGTGGTAATAATATTAATAACATTAGCAGTTATGGTAAGAATAGTCTTAACCCTAGCGGTAGTAGAAATGTATTAAACAATTTTTAAAAATAGTAGTGTTTCATTATTCAAAAATGTCTTCGTATCACAGCTTTCCTAAAAACTCTTTATTAGCTACTGAGGTATATTCTACGTAAATAACTGGTATAAACATATTTTAATTAAAACAGCTGGTACTGACATAGCGTCTTCACTCCTGTTTCATTATTGTTGTCGTTTCCAGATATGCTCAACAATACTAACGTGGTTCCACAAACGCTTTTAAAACATTGCTTTTGACAAATTGGTTTGTTCTGATGAAAACCGCAATGCATACTTTTCACTAAACACTGTTTTGTGATGTGACCCTTGAGATGTAATCAATAATTATGTTCGTGTAAGTTACTAGCGATTTTAGAGGAGACTAATAGTAATTAAAAACAATTGACATAAAGAATAAATTTGTACCAAACTTGTTTCAGGGATCAACCACTACACGTTTGCATTAAAAAAATTTTTTCGAATGTGTTTATAATAGAACAATGGGTTAGAAAAGAAATCACAGATGACACAAAAACTACTGAAAGGGAAATAAAACAAATGATATCTGCCTTTATTTTAATTAAACAAAAATTTTGTAAGAACAAATTTCATTAAAAATATTTACTTCACAGACGTTTTGCTTTATTGAGAATAACGAGGCTTTTCTATTTCTTTATTACTTAAGAACTTGAAAAATATATGCTAGTTTAAGCAAGGCTTAGCTTAAATCTTCAGACCAAAGACAAGATAGAAAATATTATATCTCAGTAAAGTGTACTAGGCTGACAATTTGGAATGTTTTTCAAGAGAAAGAATGTTGGCAAGAGATAAAAATCAGTATATATAAACCATGGCAGAAATCTAGAGAAAGAAAAAGGTCACTACCCAGATTACAGGATAGTAGAAAGAAAAGGAAACACAGTTTTGGCTAAAAGGAATGCTCTCAGGATCCTTGACATTTTCTCTTTTAAGCTGCCCTAAAATAAGATATCCTGACGTTTATGAAAAAAATAAATCTATAAAAAAGGCAAGATAAGCAAGTTTGTTTGCATTTATTGGAAAGGAGAAACTCTACTGCAGTAAAGGAAGCATTTATGACACCAGTAATGTGGTGTGGGAGTTGGTGTATGCAAAGACTGCTTTAAACTAACTGTTGCAGCATAACTGAAGGAAAATCAACCTTGACGGTGTCCAATTTTTATAGAATTTTTGCTATCATTTTAATGTGGAATTTGAAGAAATATTGTCTTGTCATTCAAATTCAAGTCAATAAATATACCAAGTATTTAGTATCACTCTGTATGGAAGCATAATTTTAAAGCCATAGGACTTTAAAAAGGTCGAAAGCCACCTTCAGAAGGTTTTCTTATCCAGTAGATATTATGCTAAGAATGCCAGGAGAGCCTTATACAGATGCACTGGACCCATATATGGAGAAGAAAGGGAACTTCAAAAACGAATGTCTACTACATGGCAAGAACATCAGTGAACACTTGAGACGAATCACCAACAACACAACATCCGGTGCTTCGTCTTCATAACATTCATCTAAAGGAAGATACCCTCAAAACAAAAAGACCCAGTCCCTTTTAAAGAGAGGAATAACATAGTTCACAGACTTCATTGTGAGGACTGTTCGGTTTCCTACATTGGTGAATCAAAGCGTTCTTTGTGTCAAAGAGAAAAGGAACACAAGAGAGCTGTTCAGAAATGTGACACCAGGAGTGATGAAGTGGCAATAGCAGAACACTACTGGACACAAGGTCAAAATTTAGAGTGGGAAAATAAAGAGGTTACAGACCATGAAAGCAACACAACAACAAGAAAAATAAGAGAAACAATCCATTCCCTAGAGTGCAGCAAAAACATCAACAGTATATCTTACGCTTTTCGAAAAATACGCCTCCTGGCACTGAAAAGAACCCGAACAAACACAAGACAGGCAGGGCACCTAAAAACAATTCTTTATCACTTTGTTGGTCCGCACTTTCGGCGTATAAAACAGATGTACCTGGTAACTTCAGTAGTTTGACGATAAGAGAAGTATCTCTTGAAACCCTGCTATAAAAAGGGCTTAATACTTGTGAAATGATAAATGTTCTAAAAGGAAAGAATTTTAAACGTATACTAGTGTTATATTTTAAATGAACTGCTAGGATCCCTTTGATATTTTTGGATTGTATAATGACTTCTTTATTCAAACTCTTGATTTAACTTATAGGCCATTAATGTTTTGTTTCAGAGTTATAGTTTTGCATGTGTTAAGTATCTAATCAAAAATTTAAAACCCCATAATATGACTTTGCAAAATAGTAATATTAAATATCATGGAGTTTCTATAGTTTCTTTAAAATAATAGTTTCATGAATTAACATTTACTGTAAGGTCTAAAATAAAGCATGAAAGAGGCCAGGCTCTCTTATGAGGTCGAGATCAATTCTTGTCTGGCGTTACTGTCTAATTCAGTATTCAATATATATTTTTGGCCTGGCACTTTCTACACATAATTTGAGCCAAATCGTTAAAGCATTGTCAAGAAGAGGCGTGGCTTAATGGTTAGTGCAGTTGCACAGTAACCAAGAGGTTCCGGGTTGGATTTCCCGAGCGGGTGAGGAGAACTTGGAACTTTACAAAAGAAAAAGCCATTGGTTGGCGTCAGGAAGGCCATCCCGCCAAGAAATTCGTCACTGCCAAAACAAAGTCCCTCTGAAGGGCACCCGATGAATCCTAATTTCTGTGGGAAAATGACGTTAAAACAAAAAAAAAGAAAAAAAAAGAGTTGTCAACTCATAAAGAACGTTGTTCGTTTGCAAGACTTGCAGATATCTTTTCTTGCATTTTTCAGAAGAAGTCTTGTGGAAATAGAAAACTTTTTACTAATTTGTAGCCATCTTGTTAATAGTTATAGGCTCTTTAACAAAGTAGAATTAGAAGTGGGAACTCTTTGTGAACCAGAAAAAAAAGGCAAACAAAAATTCTTTAACACTTCTTTTACTTCTATGGGAGTTTAAATCTCAATGTATATGTAGTTTTTCAATTGAGAAACTAAAAGGAAACCATGTTTAAGAAAATCACTTTACGTTACTAATTACTGAAACCATTATTTAACTTTAATGACTTAAACCAAATTGAAATTCAGTATCTGTAAGCTAAAGATTAATTTTCTTAATTGCTTTTTATCCGTGTTCCGAAAGTGAACAAAATTAAAATAAAACTTTTTAATTTTTGTATTTTTATTTAAAAGTAAAGTATTATGGTTCCGATTTATGATTCAGGGAAATAGCAACTCACTCTGTCTATATGAATTTTTAAATACAAATTCCCGTCGAAATTATTTAAATCTTGCTTCGCTGGTTGGTAATTCCCGGTGATTAAAAATATTTAAAAGCATGGTTTCTTGATTTTGGTACTAATTTGTTAGTTGGACACAACTACTCATGATGTAATAGAATTCATTCTTTTAGGAATAAGCTTCTGTGATAGAAACTTGGACTTGATGAATTTTTGGTTTTCTGTTGATTAAATGCAATTCTAAAAAGCAAAGTCAGAAAAATATGAAGCTGGGTCCAAATAAAGTGTTGAAAAAGGGTTTTCGTGTACCTTGGAAGGGTTTTGACATCCAGGGGTTTCTCTGAAAGCGCTTTCTTTATTTTGACACAAGCAAGAAACATACTTATGTTGCTAAATGTTCTGTATTGAATAATCGCACAAAGCGAGAAGATGTTCTCGTCCCCCAAATCCTCTTATTCCTAAGGATCTTCCCTTTTAATAAGAGCTACTACAGCAGGTGTTCTGCAATGTTGATGAACAAATCGCAAGGTTGAACCTTTGCACTTAGAGGAGAGAAGAATTACCAATTTTCTTGCTACAAGGTTCATTACAAATATTGAATAACTATGAAGATCTATATACTACTGTACGCTAGAAATATCTTTACATGAGCATAGGTATTTGTTGACGATCGATTGTCAAAGTGCCTAAAAATATTGGTCGTGAAATCACTATTTTTCTGTGATGACTTCTACACTTTGTGTTATTGGTATCTAAATGTAAAGATATTTTATTGTAAACACCTCTTCGTTTTTTTGAAATGCCAAAACCTTCTTAACTCCAACTCTCGTGCCTTTTTACTTTGAGAACCAAATACTATCGAGTAAGATCTTAAATGTTATCGATAAAGTTACCTAGATTCCATCAGGGAAAGGTATTTGTTATACCACCCAAAGGCTAAAAAATATATAAAGCAAAGTGTTACAAAACCTTATTAGAAGCGATCAAATCAAAATGCGGAAATATGAAATAGAGATAAGAGGAAATGAAAGACTAGAAGAGTGGCAAAAGAAAGGACTGGAATGAAGAGTGAAAGGAGGAAAAAGGACCACAAATCAATGATTTGTCAGTGACATTTATGTCAAATTCAAATACATTTAACTGATCCTTGAAAAGGTAAATTACAACGTAAGGGAAAAGCAATTTATCATAAGTATGTAAAAAATAAAATTTATTTTTCATTGATCATGTGAAATAGGATCTTTCCTAAAGCTTTACTGAAATAAGACGTCATTGTAACCATCCACCACCTGAAAAGTAAAAAGCAAGGACATCTGCTTTTTAACAAGCCCTAGGCACACGAATGAACACCAAACATGATTTCATATAAATGATAAAATTTTCCTTTAAATAACACAAATATTACTAAAAAGTAGCCTATAAGTTTCAAATAGTATTTCATTTTTAGTTAAAGGATACGATTTAACCTTTCGGGTCAAGTAAATGTTGGCGGTGACAGAAGAGACAGAGGGAAGTATTAGTAAGTGTTAATTGATAAAAACTACCAAAACATTAACGGTCTGTCTTTGTCAGGGCAACAATATATATTGAAAAAATATTTTTGGATTATTGGTCACCGTAGATTTCCTATAGTTATTTGTCAATGTGTCTTTTTTATCATTACTGGTGTAGTTTTTCCAAGGCACCATGTGTAAGATTTTACTAAATGTACTTAAATAAAAGGCAGTTCGAGCTGTCCTTTAATAACAAACAGTCAAAGAAATTAAAAATTATATTATGTAAACTTTATAGCTGCAATTAAAACGAGTTTCATGAAGCCTTATTAACAGTTTAAAACATACTCTCTCACTACAAACACTGATCAATACAGTTTTTGCTGAATTTATGCTGTATAGTCGCGTATAGCAAATTTTGACTCGCTAATTTCAAATATGGCACCCAATTTCTTGTAACACATTAGGTTTACTTACTATACTGTATTCTTATTTTGTGATGTACTTCATGTATTAACTCGTTAAGGATAGTTTCTTAGATTTTTTATAGTTTTTAACCATATCTGAAATTGTTAACCTAATTTCCAAAGCCAATGTGTTGTAAGATAACGCTATTCGATTGCTATTGTCAGATAACATCTCCTCTTACTAGATATAGACAGATTACACAGGTCATCAAATTTTAACTTTTTCTCTGTATCTTGAACAAGATGAAAATTTTTCTACTAAATTCGGGGCGCTGAATACGAATATCGCTATCAAAACGTTGAGTTGGCTCACAATTTTCCAGAACTGGTACCCCCCCCCCCCCAATCTCAGAAACACGACAAAATTAGTTGTTTGCTGGGTTTTCTTTTACATGATGATGAAATTCTATAACAAAAATACTTAGATTTACCGTGATGTAAACATAAAAAACGCAAGTTAAAAGCTAATTTTACAATATTTCAGAGTTTTTTCTTCTTAGCGCTTCTCCTGTGGATGGCCTCAGGATCATCCCTTATCAGCGTCCAGAAGAAGTCAGCGAACATTGCGCAACTCCAATTTCCTTGGTATCGCTTTTCAACTGATGCAATATCCTGGTGAAAGCGTTCGCCGTGCTCATCGCTGTAGGCACCGCAGTTATCAGGAAAACGCTCCAAATGTGAATGCAAAAAATGAACCTTTAGTGACATGTTGCATCCAAGCTCCTGGTAAGCCCTCAGCGTATCACTTACTAGTTCCTTATAGTTTGCTGACCGCTGGTTTCCTAGAAAGTTGTTCACCACAGCCTTGAAAGAACACCATGCAGCTAGTTCCTTCGCACAGAGTGGCTGTAGAAAAGTATCATTTCGCAGAAGTTATGTTATTTGAGGACCAACAAATATGCTTTCTCAAAGCTTAGCATCAGAGATATTCGGAAATTTGTTTTTGATGTAATGAAATCCAGGTTCATCTTTATCCATAGCCTTCACAAAGTTTTTCATTAAGCCAAGCTTGACATGAAGAGGTGGTATTAACACTTTGTGTGGATCAACTAGTGGCTCATTGATAACATTTTCCTCACCAGGTGTTAGCTTTCTCTGTGGCAAGTCTGCCTTTCTGTAATACAATGGACGCCATCTACTATCCCACTCACAGAGAAAACAACAGTACTTTGTAAAGCCAAGTTGCATTCCCATCAATAAAGCGATAACCTTAAAGTCTCTACAAATCATCCACTGATGTTCATAATACTTTACAAGCCTTAAGTTTTTGAAGCTGGACTATGTTTCCTTTGTTTGAATGTCCTAGAGGAATAGAAGGTAACAAATTTCCATTATGCAATAGGACAGGTTTTAGACTGGTCTTTGATGAGTCGATGAATAATCTCCACTGCTGAGGTAAATAATCGATTTGGAGGGCTGTTATCAGACCAGTCACATTTGAACAAACTGAAAATGACCCACTCTCTTCAAAGTACTCTTGCAAAGCCTGGTGTCTGCTGCGAAAGGTGGTTATTTTAACATCTAAGAAGTCTGTACTGTTGTAGTCTAGAACCTAAAAGCTCTGCCTTTTGCTTAGGTAGGTCCAAATAACGGACAAGATCATTTAGCTCTGCTTGACTTATAACATGCGGCTTTGAGGAGTCTGTCGCACTCGAGGGGACCGATATTTCACTGGAGCCAGAAGGTTGACTTCTGACAAGTTCATCCTTGGTGAGATCAGAGAATTCATCTGAAAAGGAAATTATGATGAAGTTAGAAGATTTGCTATCTTGAAACTGTTTAATCTATCTATTGCTGCATAATCTGGAGGGCAACTACATTCGTTTGGTATTTAATGAACTCTTGCTTTGTCAAGGAACAGCCAACTGCACATGATCTCTGACAAGAAAACGCCTTGCTACTGGGCAGCAACTTTCAAGTGTCCACATCCTCGCATTTCAATTGGCATTTGGGTATTACGACTAACACAATGGAAACCCTTAACAAAGAAAAACTTATGTTATCACCTTGAATTAAAGCTGAGTCATCTATTTGCTAGGCAAGGAACTTCACTTTAAACGAGAAACTCAAATAAGGAATGTATTTTTCAGTTGCTAAATTTGAGTTGTTGCTTGTCAAATTTAAATTAGAAATATGGGTTTGTATGTAAAGAATAGTCACCAAAGTTTTCTGGACATCTACGAACAGGAAGCTCATCACTGTGAGGTACAGATCGAATAGCCTATAGTGGAGATGGATATTCGGGTTGGACTCTCTTTTTTTTACAGTCATCAACATGATTTTTCGGTTCTCTTCAAATCATAGCCACTGCAAAACCCATACATTGTCTCTTTCCGTTGGCTCACAAACGTAGTTTTGTACCACATGTGTTGTAACACATTTGTGGTGCCCATATCCTTCCTTTGTCACCAACTTTACATCCAAAGTAAAAATAATAAGCTCTACAAATAAATGGTGTTAACGAACGTCTTTGAGCTGAAAATGCAAGCTGACCACAAATGTAGCAGAAGTCGTCTGGCTTGTTTTGGCATTCCCGTGGCATAATAGCGCCTTGATATAATTACAGAACTGATTCCTTTCTGTTTCAGAACGACTTAAAGCATGAAGCAATGTTTATTTAGTTGGATACGTGGAGTTATTATCTCAACAAAAGCCCAAAATGAGTCCAAAATCGCATCTTTTGTCAAGCTGAGCAAACAAACAGACCTCTGTTAAGGTTTCTTTGTTTTCTGACAACTACTTTGAAGTAATATTTTTTTCTCAGTTAGATAACGCAATCTTCTTAACTTTTATTACTATTTTTTCTTGAAAAATGCATTCTTTTTAAAAAAATTAAAAAATTAAAATTTCTGAAAAAATGGCAGCCAATAAAAAAATTTGAATATTATTTTTGGAATCAACGCCGAAAAATAACCCAGAAAAAGTGGTTTTCATTCAAGATACATTTTGGCTGAATACCTGTGTTATTATTCTAATAATAACTTGGAATGATGTTTGTTTATGCGCCCCTGTTGATTACTCAGAGAAGTTTACCGGCATCTTTGTGTTCCATCCTCCTTGATACTTCCTCCCAACCCAAATCACAATTTGATATCTGCTTAAAAACACTCATCTTGTTCATCTGTAACGTCGCCAAGATTATGGGAAGTGTTAGCTCATTAGCAGCTTAAACAATGAAAGTTATCAAATAATATTTTTATCAATACTTTTCTTTGTATCATTCTCACTTTCAAAAAATCGTTTTACAGCTAAATTTCTAGTTTTTAATTTATCATAACATGCCAGGTTGTATTGTCAAAATGAAGTTGAAACAGTCAGCATTCAAAATAAGAGCATTCAGATATTGCTTTGCTAGTTTTAGATTTTATATCGCTCACCAAGTGGTTATTGTGTCACATTTTTCACTCCAAAAGTAAAACTTTTCACAATTGGCCAAAGTATTTAATTGGTATTTATGTCTTGGAGAGGACGAGAGAGGACGATGAAATACTTAGTTGTTTCTTCGTAAAGTACTGCAAAGGAAAGAGGATTTTGTTTGGTCAGTGAGTGAGTGAGTCAGTGAGTCAGTGAGTGGGTGATTCAGTGAGTGAGTGAGTCAGTCAGTCAGTCAGTCAGCCAGTCAGTCAGTGGTTTCTTCCTCCATCTAATGGTTGCACAATCCGTTGCCCAGTCCCTGTGATTTTCTGCTCTTTTGCCTGCTAACGCNTCGTGGTACGATTTTATTACTATATTTTAATCTTATTGTAAAACCTGTTTCACATCTTCTTAGTACGCAGCATGACATAATAATATACGCATGATACTATGATTTATTGCTAATCTGATTTATCCTTGCTTTGGTATTCTGCCATCACTTTTAACAACAGCGTAATAAATATACTGCACTGTTGCCAACCTGTTCTGTTCATTGGGTCCACCTCCAAGCAAGTAAGGTTTATACTGAGGTCTTTTAGTGAGAACTTCAGTGTTTCCTTAAAATGATTTTTTTTGGCCTCCAACAGAGCCTTTTACTTGCAGCTGTTCTTCGTAAAATAGTTTTTGGTAACTGGTGGTCTGGCATATGAACGGCGTGACCTGTCCATCGTAGTTGATATTGGATCAGAACGGTGTTAATGTTGCAACGTTAATACGTGCTGCACTGCCTTTCACAACAGTTGCGATGATTTCATTGTCCATGACAAAGCTGCAAGACAGTGTGCCACCTAGGTACGCGAACTTGACTGCTGCGTTCCGTTTTTCTCAAGGCAAGTCGATAGTTGATTTGTGTTAAGGTCTTTCTCGGTCTGGCTGATGCATAAGCTCCGGTTTTTGTGCTAATGCTGAGGCCAAAGTTGGTGCATGCGTCCAAGAACCTGTTAATGGAATCCTGCACGGCCATTTCTGTTGTTGCGTTGAGGGCAAAATTGTCGGCAAGCAAAGACTCAAATGGAGTCCGTTTTGGCTTCGGTCTTTGCTTGAAGCCTTCTGAGACTAATGATGGTCCCTTCAGTCCGACATCTGATTCTAATTCTTTTATTTGTGTCTCTAAAATTATTTGTCAGCATGGCCAAGAATATAGGGCTGAATTGGGTGGAAATAAGGGTACATCCTTGCTTTACTCCATTGACGACAGAAAAGGACTGGAACACTTCCCCACTGTCCTGAACTCTAACCAGCTTACAATCATGCAATTGTTGTACGATGGAGATAAACGTCCTAAGGCAACTGTACTTGGCCATTCTCTTCCACAAGGCATCTCTGCTCACATTATCAAACGCTTTTGTGAGCTCGACATAGGTGAAATACAAATTGACGTTCTGTTCTTGCCATTTTTCTTGCAACTGCAAAGCAGCAGCCATCATGTCGATCGTTCCTCGTTTTTATCTAAAGCAGCATAGACTTCAGGCAGCAGACCCTGGCCAGTGTGTATTGAGACAGTTATGAAGTAGTCTACTAAGAATGTTACCTGCAATAGAAAACAGGAAGATGACACAATTATTTACGTAAACTTGCCTGTTTCCGTTCCGCTTAGTTGAACTATAGTTGAAATATAGAGTGGTTTTTGAAGTTCTGTGGAATTTTCTCTGTCTTCTAAATAAATAAAAGTAGTCGAAGAAGCTTGTTTGTCAAGGATTATCTACCTCCTTGTAGATATGTGCAAGAATAGTTTCTGTACTAGGTGCTTTTCCAATAGGCATTTGACTACCTTCTGTAACTCTTCAAACATCGGAGGTTAATCAAGAACATCATTTGTTTCCACCTTTGAAAAGTGATTGATGGCTTCGTCTTTAATGAAAGAGGGGAGGTTAAAGACATCGCAAAGGTATTCAGTCCATTGTGGTGAGATAAGATCTTTGTCCATAATCAATATTGAGCCACGTGAAAAAGCATCAACATCTCTGAGTCTTTCATAGAACTTTTGCTTTGCCTCACCCAGGTTTATCATGGTTGCGCGGTTATGATAGTAACGTTTTTTGTTTGCTATTATACTGAAGAGGGAATAGGTATTTTATTACTTAGTTCTGAGAAATAAATTGAACAAATCTTTGTTAAATCTTCGGTTTTCGTAAGAAATGGAAAACTTGCTATGCACTTCAGACGAAAGTGTTTGATTGGTTTTATACTATTGATATGCTGAGATAGACCAGTACTATTCTAAATTAAACATTTATAAATGCAGGGGAAAGGGAGAGTTGTTAAGGAATTTTATTATCGAAAATCGTTTTGACGTCACAGTCCTTGTAGTAAAACACCTCCTACCACTTTTGTTAACATACTTACTTACTTATCCTCTTCGAGCCATGGGCGGCTCATAAGGCTTGACAGCATCCCCCGCCATCTCTCTCTGTCTTTAGCTATGTTCCTAACTTCGTTCCATGTTTGCCATCCCAGGTCATTTCTTTCTGCTTCCGCACTCCTCCGCCATGTTGTTCGCGGGCGTCCTCTCTTTCTTTTCCCCTCTGGTGTCCATGTTAGGGCTACTCTACAGCTATCACTTTGTGGTTTCCTCAGAGTATGTCTAATCCATCTCCATCTCCTACACGTTATGAGCTCTCCTACTGGATTGGTCTTCGTCCTAAGGTAGAGCTCGGTGTTTGTGACTTTTGTGGGCCAAAAGATACGGAGAATCCTTTTCAGACATTTTCTCTGAAATATTTCCAGTCTGGTGACATCATTTCCATTTAATTTCCACATCTCTCCTCCATAGGGTAGCATGGACATCACGTTGCTGTTATACACTCGAATCTTTGTCTTACTACTGTATTGGTTTGACTTCCAGAGTGGGT
>RDPX01000081.1:2423447-2527099 GCA_003991215.1 Morbakka virulenta | reverse complement strand
TTTTACATATTTGTAATTGAAACTAGCACTAATGATCCTCTCATTCACTGGATTCCACTTGATTAGGCATTTCCTAGTCTCAGGGCTCAACATGATTCCTACGCCTCTATGATGTTGTTCATCTGATCCAGAATACAGTACAGACTCTCCAGTGTTGACCTTCACTTCTCCGAAACCAGTCCATCTTGCTTCGCTTATGCCTAGTATCTGTAGAGGGTATTTCCTCATTTCCCTTGCTATTATTGCAGTTTTTCCGGTGGTGTACATGGTTCTTACATTTCAACATCCTACATGGATGTATCTTTTTGGTGTTAGAAGTGATCTCATGCATGTCGTTCTCAGGCTGGAGACTTCCCGTAGGCTTTCGTCCCCAGCCGTCATATGCGTGTCTTCCCATCTGAGGTCATTATCTTCAGGGATTTCACACGACATGGTTCTGAGACCATAGGTTTTCATATTGTTTGCTGTCCAAGTTTCCGTAATCGGTGGTTGTTTTATGGGAAAGGGGTAATTGGTCCTTTGCCAAACCCTCCTCCTTTCTCATCCGGGCTTGGGGCCGGCCATGGCGGAGTTACTTTTGTTAACATGGAAGGGTATATCTAAGATATAAATGGCTGCTTTAGTAACCAGGATGTATAGAACATTTATTTAATTCCAATGTTTTTCACCTGTCTTTGTTATTATATGTAAATTTTTATATTACAATCATTTCATTTTCAATATAATCTCATTTTTCATTAGCTTTTCCTAGAACCTGCAAAAATAATGTTTTTTCCTTATGCTTTCCTGAAATAAATATACCACGAATTAACAAAGAGAACTCTTTTGTATTGGAGATTAATATGGGTTTTAGCTTGTCCTTCAAATCAATGGTTTTAACTCAAAACTATGAAAGAGCAGACTCAACAACCAAAGACTCAGGGATAACAAATTGAAAAGATATGTAAACAAAGCTTGGTAGAGACCACATCAATTACATTATGAATTACTTTCGGCTCACCACCTCTCTTTAATTCACCCTGTCAGTGGTGTCNACTCTTTTGTATTGGAGATTAATATGGGTTTTAGCTTGTCCTTCAAATCAATGGTTTTAACTCAAAACTATGAAAGAGCAGACTCAACAACCAAAGACTCAGGGATAACAAATTGAAAAGGTATGTAAACAAAGCTTGGTAGAGACCACATCAATTACATTATGAATTACTTTCGGCTCACCACCTCTCTTTAATTCACCCTGTCAGTGGTGTCCTTTTTCAACAGCGCATATCTCCATAAAACACATTGACATCTAAGTTGCAGTTTAAAACCAGCATGACCGACATAAACTAGGCACATACCACTAACCACACATGTAAGACTGTTCAAACTTGATGCAGAGTAGCAGCATGTTAATGACAACACGTACCCTAACATTATTTTAAGAGCTTTTCTGATATCAATACATCCAAAGTTATTTCCTGACCTTAAAAGAGGCTATTTTGGAAAGGAGCCAGTCTGGGGTTCTTGTGAATGTGACCTTTGTGACCTTTGACCATCATAAATTTGTTTAATAAATTAATAACAATTTCCGTTATAAACATACTCTTGAAAATCGTCACAGTACCGTTAAGAGAATGCTTTTCTCACTTTTATTATTCAAGTGGATCGTCATCTACACTCAACCACATATTTTAAGCATGGTGTCCTTAAGCAAACAAGTGCTTTTTCTTTCGTTAAAAGGCCATTCCAATACCCTGCCCGCATGAAATTTGTCGTCATAATGCGGTTTGATTCAATACAGGGTTCCAAGGAGTTGCTTTTTCTGGTCGAGTAAAGGTGTAATCAAGACCGTAAAAAATTATTGAGAAAACAGAGATCTCGTATGTGGGTACTGGGTGCTGTAGAAAATTTCCAGTTGTTACCAAATTGCTGTTAAGTATTTTGTTGTTTATTCATATCATAGTTACATATGCCCAAAGATCTTACAGAACCTTGATTTACAGTCGCGCGCAAACCCTTACACTTTTCAAGTCCTGGTACTAGCATATATTTTATAGCATAGCAAATACTCTAATTTAAAGTACTACCTTCGCCTTTTGAATAAAAACAATCAATGTATGAACATCAACCGTATAAGGACGCCATACCTCAAGGTTTATTTGGGATTTCTAGAAGATCATCTTGGTTCAATTGCACTCTATTGCACTATGTTTCTGGCATTAAATGTATAATAATAAAAATAAGCATCCTCACTATTATGATCATCTGGATACTCATACATTAATTTGTCTGTAAAATTCTTGAAAAACGACACCCTATAGCTGATATAAAGATATTTGTTTTACAAAATTATTTTTTGTTCCTCTAAACGTTACATCTGTATATGGCTGAAGGTTATTTTATATCTTCTGAAGTGGTTTATGATCAATACACAAAGTAAAATATGTTCCAACAAGGTTCAAATGATAGAGTTCCACTCTCCAGACGATAGAAAGGGTTTTCTATTCCATGTGAGAACCTTTTTTCACTGGCGAAAGTGTTCTTCTAGTATAAGCAACTATGATCTTACCTGATTTTGTTGGCTTTAGAGCATTAATGAAAGCCTTAACTTTTTTTGGATCGGGCTTTTAACCATCTTTACAAAATGAATAACAAACAAACAAATGCATGATTTCTTGCAAAAAAAATTATTTCTCAAGCTTTGAAGTTAAGTTCAATTCTTCTAGACTTTTGATCAAGGGAAAGACAAAGAACTACTTACTGGGCATGGTTAGAAAATGCAACTGGTTGGAGATCCTCTGTGTTCATTCAGGGTCTGAAGAACCGCCAAGAGAAGGTTGTTATGGCAGCCGCCTACGCCAGAATTCTGCCACGGTACCCAGATTGATTGATCGAGTCTCTTGAGACAAAGCTTTAGAACCTTTGCCTGTTAAATTGTACATAAACAGGAATCAACAAAATGAACCAGACTATGAAATGCAGCCTTTTTATCTCAGCAACCTAAAAGTAACTAATCTCCGATGACGTAAAAAGATTTAAATAAACTTCAAGTCAAAATAGTACCTTAGTGGTACAACACAAAACAAATATGATAGTATGGTGATGCTATCCTCTTCTCCTATTTCCCTGATATTTTTGAAGCCGCTGAAAATGCTTTAAAAGTTCTTTAAAAATTTTTTAAAGAAAATCTAATCAGTGCCAACATAATAATAGAGCGCCTTTTTGTCTCTGGTAGATGATGTGAAGGGTTCTTTAATCAATACATAAGTCATAATGTTTAAGGAATTATGGTGGACAATGTGTTCCTAGCAGGGAAAGCAACTGGACCTTTCAGAGCCCTGGTTAATACAGGTAAGGTTAGTTTGGTAGATGTCAGAGCTACTGTGGAGTGGTGTTACACGTGATGATCCTGAACGTCGGTAGGTGCTTGTGTATCATGATCGATGACGACGGTGAATGATGTTGTGGATTCAGAAATGTCTTTGAAGTCTAAGTCAGAATTCTCTTCTGCTGTTTCGCGTTTGATTTTATGAAATGTATTATGGGAAAGGTCTTCAGTAACCATGCAGCAATCTTCAACTCTATCCTGGTATGTGACACCTTTCTGAATATCAGTAAAATTACGGACATTGTAATGAGTTGGTGCTACTTTTATCATCTGTTCCTGCACTAGTAACATAGGGATAACATCTTTTAAAAGGAGAGTTCACGGGTATGTATTCCGGAACTGAGTCGCTTGGTTGTAATGACAAGATACGGTTTATTAACAAGGAAACAAGAGGGATCCTGTTTTAATATTTCAAGCTCTAACTCTTGAATCACCTTTTTAGCGACTGGGTTCTTGATTTTGGTCTTTTGGTGGACCAGTATCAAGAAATAAATTATAGTTGGCCAAGGTATTACAGCAAGTAGAATTAGTAGTGAAGGGTAGCTTTAAGAATCAATTTTCTACGTCTTTTGTACTGTTGGTTTGCACAGATTGGTGTTCCATTTCAGTCACGTAACGGTAGACTTAGTAAGATTACTTGGAGATGCATTGCGGCAAGAGAAATCAGACAGAGTATTCCCTGATGCTCTGAGATGACGAATGGATGTTTGATAGCAACTGACATTTGACATAAATGTACCAAGTTTGGAACTAACAGAGAAAGAGCCTCTGTAGAGCTTCTGATGTGCCTAAACGCAAGGTTTGGTCTACGTTAGTACACGTATGCAATGCTGAAACAGCACGATGTATGGGCTGTAGTATTTTTTAGATCACAAGAGGACAAAGCAGTAATCTGGTGCGATGTTGCTATTAATGTGCATTGTTACTAGTTCCAACCAAGAATAGTGCTAGACTTAATACGATGAAAGGTTTTAAAAATGGCAGGCATACACTGGGGGGTTCGAGGGTGATTAGGACTTTCCCCGATTCTGTAACACTTCTTCGAGAGTGTTTTCCCTGGAACACAAATAAGCTGCGAATTCAGCTACTATAACTAACTGAATGGTATCTCCAAGTACTGCTGACATGGGCTCTTCTTAAGCTGTTTCTGATTAGGGCATGCCTATTGAGCTTCTTGTTTTTATTGAAATACCACAAAAAGGATTAACAGCTCCACACTTTTTCATCGAAGCTGTGTCTAAAAGTATTTGACAATGGTAAGATCAGTTGAGATCAAGTATTTCCGACATGTTAAATTCCAAAGAGTAACGTTAAAATGGGCTTGAGTGAAGGTTAAAATTTTGAGTTTGTTTCAATTTCAGTGAAAGATGTGATGAGATGGTACAACTCCTCCTATGGTTTCTTAACTAGAAATGATGGATTAAAATATAAGACAACAACAAACACTAGGGCATTCAAGATAGTCAAGTTTATGTTTTAATTTTTCCACTTTCTTGCCAGAATACTGTGACAGATGACCTCTTTGATGGGGTGGTTGGACTTGGTTTCTGATTTTGAGTAGATCATCGGCACTCTTTTACCCAGAGAAATAAGGATTGAAGACCTTGACATAAGATTGGCATATTTCGACGAACTTTGAACGAATGATTGCCAGGCTAATTTATTCTCATTGGTAGAGAAAGTGAGTGACTTGGTTAAGTCAATTTGTATGTTAGGTGTAATAAATGATAATGGGATGTAGGAGGTTGCAATCTGACCGGTCTTTTAGTGTCACTTTAAGTCAATGGGTTGTTATGGGTTGTTTATGATGCAGATTCTATCATCGGTAGTCCTTTTGAGGTTCTCATGAGGTTCAACTGCTACTATTCCATCAGCCTTAAAGGTAAAAGGGGAGAGAATGTCAATAAATTTTTTTAGGCCAGAGTGTAGTATTTGATGTTGATCTCAGTATTGCAGGAGTGTGGTACTAAATGGACTTTGATGAAGATTGTTTGTGTGTTTTATTGGGTGGATAAACCATTGGACAAAATGCTTTTTTCTTTGGGTGGGTGTATTGTTATGTCATTGACGTATTTGAATGGTGCTTCACTAAGAATGTCAAGTGTTGCCACGACTGTTGTCTCAAGGTGGAATGACTGGCTTTCTGGCGACAACATAAGAGGCGTATCCTTTTTCACAAGTAAGAGCCATATTCTATCGGCTTGAAGAGCATGTTGGTTGCTTATGGTTACAGGAACAACCAATTTCAATGCTATAGACTCTCTAATCATGTTAGTTTCTGCTACCATATCGAGAAAAAAACTTACCTGAGATGTGGTGATGATGATATATGCTGAGAAATGGTAACATAATGCTCTTGGATGGTTAAAGGATCTTTTGGTGAATCCAGCAATAAAAATATGAAACGCACTCCTCCAGTAAGTAGCCTTTAGAATTGAATACAAATAACAGTCGCAGGATCTGTAGCCTTTAGTCTCCTTAAGTTAGTTTTGCCATAACGGTAGCGTTTTACTTTTAACACACAAGATAAATCAAGATATATTATTTGAATGTGAATATATCCACTAAACTATTACTTTGTCGTTAGCTTTACAGTGTTAATGCAACTTTTTACTTATTTCTCTTCACCGTAGAGCTATTCACTCAATATCCCTCACATTCCTTGGGTAGACCGGGGCAAAGGTAAATTCACTTGTCAATTAAACTGCTTTTAAGTGGAATCGAACCCGGGCTCTTCTGCACGAGGTGCGAGATCCAATCCACTACACTATGGCGCCCAAAATATCTACCAATGATAGACTGGCCTAATTCATTAAGTTGCCCCATTAAAACATTTTCTTACAAATCAAGTTTTTAACTTTTTGGTTATAATTCATTAATTTTTTTTCGTTAGATATTTATAAAAGAGTTCTTTGGTTTGTTGCTGCTTCTACTGAACGTTTGCCAAGAAAATTAACTCTTGAAACTCTTGAAAGGCTGTTAAAGAAAAGAGATACAACAGTACCGTTCAAGATAAAGTAGAGACACAGGAAAAATGCTTGTGATACCAAAGATTTAATGAGGTCAATAGGAGAATTGCTAAACTAAAGCTTGCAGTATAGTAACAAGATGTTTAAAAAAAACCCAGTTGACCCTGAAGCAATTTAGAGACATCGCATGATCTTCCTAAATTCCAGCTGGTCATAATTGAGATACATTCCTGCCATATTTGGTTGGTTGATCCCAGAAATTCATCATATTTCAAAGAGCATGAACACGGTTTGCAAAATATTAGTTTCAGAACTGGTTAATAGAATTAAACTGTTTAGACTTTGTAAAATTCTCACAAAATTATCCTGTGATGTACAATACCATCCTATTCCCTATCAGATGACTTCACAGAAAAAATTTCCTGCAATATCAATTATTTACAAAAGACCGAAAAACTGGCTTGTGCCCATCCTATCTCTTGACTAAATTTAAAAAGAGGTCAGCAAAGGAAAATGGAAGGGAAAGAAAGAACCTGTGTGATTCTAATGTGGTGTTTTGGTCATCGTGCTCTACAGTGCCATTCAGTGTTCATAATATTGTGCTTTAGATTCTAAGCGTTATTATAACCGTTATCTAATTCTGATAGCTCATAGTCCCAGATTGAAAACATAATGTAAAGCCTCTTCTCTTTTGCAACGAGCTTTTTAATATTTTTTCGTGGTGCATGTAAACAGGAGCTATAAGTAGGTAATAGAATGGAGAACAACTAATATCCAATACTAAGTATTGTTTTTTTAAGGACAAACTGTTAGTTTTGGTTTTAAGTCAGGTCTCAGATAAAAAGAGATATTACAATATCAATAAAAGTACGAGTTCTTCCCTAAGGCATCAAACACAACCCTGAAACAAGCTACAAGCGAATACGTTTTGAAATAAAGTTTTTTAATTTTCAGAGGAATTTACAGAGGCATCTACAATTTAGTAAATTAAATAAACTGCAGTAGTATAAACATTTGAGCAGTTACATCTAAATGATAAACTTTAAAAGTAAATATAAGCAAGCTGTACAAAAACTATGTAAAAAAAAGATTAAAGATGGAGGGATCTTGTTCCCTAAATGTTCAAAGTTGCCCTACGGCAGCCAGCAACTTCAAGTGAGAATAAAACTTGAGTACCATAGCCAGCCACTTTAAAACATTACGTGCAAGTTAGGCACATCTTTATTAATATGAAGGAATAAAGTACATTCTTACTTTCAGAACAAATACGCAAATGCAGATGAATCACCAGCCAAAAAAACCGTTGTTGAAAAAGCAGTTCTGGGCCTTTAAGCCACTTTCTTGTCTCGCAGCAAAATATACATCTTCACAATATTAACTAATTTCTTTTGTAGCAGAATGTACTATGGTGTCAAAAACATCTTCAAATTCTTCATCGTCGAGTGTAAAAACATCAGTAGCATCCAGTGTTTTTCTAAATTAAAAATCGTTAATATTCCCAGCAGTGCCATTTGCCATCTAAAACTTTTGTGGCATTGCCTAAAATTTTGGGGACGTGACCTAAGCAATTTTTGAGAACCAACATTGACACGAATAATGAGATAGAGCAATAGGCTTCTGGGTCAGTAGTTTTCTATTGGCTATGACGAGAGCAAAACAAAGTGAGATAAGACGTACCTTAGCGGTTTATTTAAATCGTTGTCACAGCAAGTAACTGAACTCCGCATTTCATTAATTGATATATAAATAGAATCACAAGATAAACGATCAGAAAGATGTTTCCTTACTTTTTCTTAGTGCTATCTCACAACAGAGAATATTCCGGTCATTGGATTTTACACTGAAATGAAATCCAACATATGCAGACACCAGTTGGACAAAAACTGAAGGAAATTGTAACGTAAAATGTAAAGCAGTCTATTGTTCTTTTTTCACATTTGCAGATTTTCATACTACAAATTTTCAATTTTAGCCTTGGAGTCAGACTAGCTCAATATTGACATCAATTTTTAAGATTCTTCTTGTTTAGTGTTTTGCAAGCTTCACAATATCTCTAACAACTGGCCAGAGAGAATTGAAGATTAGTCTTCCAGCGCGGAGGTTAAAATTTTTTTCTGTACCATTAAGTAAGACTTTCAAAGCTTTTCTCCTCTCATTTAAACAGGCCATGTCAAATGTTGCAGATCTTACCTTTGTTAGTTTGTTCTGGTCCTCTGTGTTTGTGTTGTGCCATGAGAATGTTTGTATTGCAGCTTTGTAGGTCATATTTGTTGTAAACTTATTTTCATATTGTCTCTTCATGTTCGATCGTGAGATGCTGGAGAACAAGGAAATGGAAGACTTCTCCATCAAAGACATTGTTATTGTAAAACCGAATTGTACTCGATTATTACAAGTCATTAAATTGAAACTGTTATGATAAACGATCTACAGACTATAGCTTAAAATAAAAACATTTAGTAGTTTTTCCATAAAATTGCAACTTGTGTGTTGTTAGCATTAACAGACTTGGTAACCCATGGCTAATAGAAGTCTGGGGATTAAAACAAATCATAAAAAATCTGGAGATTGTGCAAAATATCTGTTAAGTCTCAAATATTGTTTTAATTAACGTATTACCAATTTATTTAACAGATTTTAACACGTTAAATAAAATAAATGTTCTTATTTTGCTACTTTACCCAGAGAGTTTGTTCCAAAATAAACACCATAGTCAATTAATTTAAGTGATAAAAAATAACTTTATGTATATTTGATAAAGTAATGTCAATTATGGTCCATATTATAGCGAGTAGCTACTGTTTTTGCATCCATCAAAATTTCTTCATCTGGCATCTACGAATTGCAAGGCATTTCTGATTACTGAGATACCTACTTCATCGACAGAATGTTTGATAATGTCCCACTTGGCTTCATTGATGACCGAGATCCAGTTTTATTCTTCCAAGCAATGCTAAAGAATCTCTCCTCTTCAGCATTACAGTGAAGAAGGATAACATCTACTTCAGCAAAACGAATCAAATTCTAAAACGCTAGGTGTTAGTACCAGGACGTTTGAGGTTGGCAATTTTCCACCACAGAATATCCATTCTATAATGAAACACTGGCAAATGATCCTCAGGCTCAATGTCAACTTCTTTTGCTTCTTTCCATTCAGAATGGCTAATGTCATCATCAGTTATGGTCGGATAATTAGAAAATTTATCAATTAGCCTATCTTGAGGTACCTTAGAAGCCTGTTTGAATAGTATTCTACACACTTATGTTTGCTCTCTGTTCTTAGAAATACATCAATCCACCTGACGCTTCCAAGTAGTTCGTCAGTCAAAGGATAAGCAGCATCGAAAATCTTGTTGCATTGTACTTTGGACCTATCTAGAAGCATTAATAGTGTTGCTTTGGTAAGTAAACCCAAATAGATACTTTTGCATGTTTTAAAGACTTCGTCATCCTAAAGGTTGACTTCAATCACAGATTAGTCTTTCACAACAGCTTGCTGAACAATACTGGGAACTAACTTCTTGGCAAGGCTAAGCATGGCATCTTGTGAAATATATGTTGTTAAGAATATCTGAGGTTTTAGTTCGAGCAGAACAATATTGAGAAGCGGTTTTGCTATCTCAAAAAATGGCTTCAAAAGTAGGTCCTGAGTGATCAGCAGTTGCAATAGGGATGTTTGGTTGAACTATAAAACTTCATGACCATAACCACTCCATTTGTAGTGTCATTAGGAATGAATGATTCTGGTGAATTAAGTAACAAACGTTTCAACTATGGTTGATTTTCCATGTGGTTAACATGATTCTTATGCAACGGTATCTCACGATGGACTTTTACATCCCTCTAACCCTGGTAGTTGCAAGAATTGTTTTTATTGCACGAAATTCAGCGGAACATCTTTTTTTCACGTGGAAGGGCACGTACAGGGTAATTTGTGATCAAGCAGATTATATGAGCAACCACACTTGGGTGATCCATCATCTTTTCTTGTCTTTGCTATATTCGGGCCATAAGACACTTCGCATTTTCTTTCAGTGTCCGAAGCCATACGCGAAACTGGTAACTTGCCTGCTATTATGTATGTTATAATTTTTTTATTGTTTTATTATGTAACCGACCATATTCCAGGAGATTTGGGTGATATATGTGGTTAACTAAAGGTCAAAATGGCGACAAGGTTTGACAAAGTACAATTTCAACATGCACTTTCATATTAATAAAATAATTGATATCACCGATTTTGTGCAACCACTTCTATTTATATCAGCCAAAATTTAGCAAAAAAAATTTTCAAGTCTGTGTTGTTGGAGAAAGCTACACAAATTGTTAATGGTTTTCTTTGAAGTTCAAATGTAAATAGAAACTAAGTGAAAACGACCTTCGTTTGTGTGATCTGGAGATTTAAAACACCGGGTGTCACCTGATGAAATCTGGTGAGTTAGCAGGCAATAATATTTCCAGTATGGTCACAGAGGTTTTCACACACTTACAGACTTACACACACACACACACACACACACACACACACACAATAACACACTAACACACTAACACACACAATTTAGGAGTAGTAACAAGGTATTCTGGAAATACTTCTTCTGTGATGGTGTTTGACATTCCTCAAAGCTCTGTTATTGAAACTGAGCCTGTAATAAAGTCTCTTGTTTAGGATGTTTTCAGTGGACTGATTTCACAGCTCCATTCCTAATGTATACAACTGAGTGTTGCATAGTAAACAGCTTCTCTAGGTGTAATATTGCAAGGTGGCCTGAGACAGACGTTTTATATTTAGGAAGGTGTCGGATGGTTAGCTAACATACACTCAAACCTCATCAACAATAGTCCACACTATCAATGACTTGTGTTCCTGTCTATTATTTCCATCTGGATTGAAAATTTCTCATTCAAATTATATTTATTTATCAGCTTGCGCAAACAGCTAAACTGATAGGAAGTAAACATTCCAGTCTTTCACCTGTCAGCTACAAGACTTGTAATTTTCCTAGTTGTGTGTGTGTGTGTGTGTGTGTGTGTGTGTGTGTGGAGGGTGATATCATAATTGTTGCTCATGTTGATTTGTTCCTAAAAGCACCCATTGCTAGAGTTAAAAAACCCAGTTTAGTTTATGCAGAAACCTGTGGATTTAACGAAAAATAAATGGAAAGTACAAGTTTCACCAAACTCTGATTAAGCCAGTTACAGGAATTTATCTTTATGTGTTTTTCCAACTGAGCTATTATAGCAATGTTTTCAACCAGACCAATATTGCAATTTAATCCTCTTTGTGATTGCTTTTTTTTTCTAAGCCTCTATCCTTAGACATCTCATCTAAATATACTTATATAGGTAGTTAGTGCTTACAGGGTAAAATAGAAATATTTAGGCTGTTTTTGTTGATAATATTGCAAGAAAGGTTTTTTTGTAGCCTCATTTTGATGCATGTGCTTTACTCAAAGTTTGTTAATATGACGTAGTTAATGTCAAACAATAGTCTTTCTTGAGAAAAAAAATAAATGTGTGGAATTTATGGCAGTCCTTTATCTTTGAAATTTCAGTTATTTTTATTACTCGATTCTTGAATTTTATCTTGCCTAAAATTATCCTATGAATTTAAGATTACATAATTTTTCTTGGGATCAACTTGCTAGTTAAAAATAAATGACAAAAATGTTTTCTTAAGGTTAAATTCAATACCATCCAAGCACGATGGCAAACAAGCATTAACTCCATGGCTGCTATCCTACGTCATACTTAATAAGAAATAATTGGCTATCATCTGCCAGATATAAGCATTTTATTCTCGAACAATTTTAACCACCAAAGAATATGGCATGGATTGCTTTCTATTTTTTCCTATGACCACTTCTTGAAAATTATCCTATGTTTTTTGTAGCTTCTTTTCTTCAATTTCTACAATATGGATTTTATGTAATAATGTTATTAGGTGGTACATTTTAGAATTTCGTACCACTAACATTGCACTACCATTTATTGAAATACTTAACTGTAGATTGCTTTGCATCAGTCTACTTTGAGTCCAAGGAGTGTTCTCTCATGATTAACAGTCTGTCACTTGCTCTTTGCTAAAAATATTTGAATAAGAGGTTAACGTTTTACACTTATAGATCAAGATTGAATCAACATCAGCCTACCTGCCTTCAGTATATTTCATAAAATTCTAGACTTTGGGATTCCGATAGATTCAAACCACTTGGATCCAATATTTAATTCCACGGTAGAGCTTAATGCACAGACCATGATCAGGAGCCTCTCTTTCACTTATAAGTAGTTGGATTTTCACAAAAGGATTACTTTGATATATGTGAAATAGAATAATAATTCTCTATTTCAAAGTTTGTCATAAACAGTTGGAATGACTACTATATTAACCCTATTTTAGTATTGTTATCGTTAGTTGGCTAAGACATTTGCTTCGATCTCATTTCAAATTTTTCTGGTCACTGATTGACAAAGGTTTAGGCACATAAAGTTTTTTTTATTGATTCAAAAATTTTTAAATGTTTAAACTGCTATAGTTTATGCTACTGTTATTATTACAAGTTCTGTATAAAAAAAGAATTAAAACTAAAAGTATAAATTAGCAATAAAAATCATAAAATCTATAAGACTGCAAAGAAAAGAAAGTATAAAAGTTTGATTTAACAATTGACTTGATAAGGAAAACGCCAGAAAGGAAAACTGAGATAAAGTCAGGTGTATACCAAGCAACTTTTTCACCAACCTTTTCACATTACTCCCAGAAGACAATGAATTAAACGGTATTATACAGGTGATTTGGTATTCTGTCGTGCTACTGTGACAGTTATTTGATTTAAAAACCTGGGACATCGTTCCCTTTTGGGACCTATTATTGATTAGAGGAGCCGTGGCTTAATGGTTAGTGCAACTGCACATTAACCAAGAATTCCGAGTTTGATTTCCCGAGTGGATCGACTTTGAAAATTCACAAAAGCAAAAGACATTGGTTGGGGGTCAGGAAGGGTATTCGGCCAAGAAATTCCTCACTGCCAAATCCAAGTCCCTGTGAATTGCACCGTCTGAGCCCCAGTTAAAAGGGGGAAAATGACGTTGAGAAAAAAAAAATGATTCTCCTATTTTGCATTTTTGCAATATCCATTGTGACCTCCAGCCCCCCTTGTGATAAACAATTGGGAAGGACAAATATTTTAACCCTACTTTGTAATTATTACTATTGATGGGCTAAAGCAATCCCCGATCTCACCGTCAATTGTGTTAGACAAAGGTTGGAGTTAACAGTTGGTAGTTAACAATTGGAAATGCCAAATATGTTAACCAATTTTAGCATTATCATCGTTGTTTGGTTAAGGTAATTCCTTCAATCTCACTTCTAATGTTTCTGATATGTGGTCGTCAATGGTTGGAGCACATAATGCTCATAATACTACTATTGGCGTACTATTTATTTTAAATAAACCCCACCCCAAATAGGTAAACATGAAATTTCGCTAACGTTCTGGGTAAAATTTTAATTTTCAAGAAACCGATTTAATATGTCATAAGCTTTGTTGGCTGGCTGTATTATATCTTCCTTATTTTAACAATTCAGTTTATTACTTGTATAAATTACAAGCCAACATTTATTTTTATCGGCCATTTCAATTGCTAAACATAACTCAATTTCATCACTTGTTTTATCTTCAGAATTTGTTATATAATTTTTCTTAAACCTTGGTATGTACCCAAATCACTTAAGAAAATATCGATTATTTTCTACTATAAAGGGTAAAAATTGATATTCAATTCGCAACATGAATTGATATCGGAAGAAAAAGTTGTAATTTTGTGTATTGGAAGCAAACAGCCACAAGCAGCCTAAAATATGATTAATGTAGGTTTAATTTGCGGCAAGGAAGTAAAGGGGGTAAATGAAGAAAACACGATGCTCCCAAATGTTCGCTACTTTACCTTTAAGTTACATTAAATAAATTTAACATCACCGCTTTCTTTTCTCACTTGATCATTTTATTGCCACAGTCAATGCTTGAATATGAGCAGTGTGAAAAAAGGGGGGGTTCTCCTTTACCGACAGGCAAAAAATCAGATGCCAGAAATTGAAAGTAAAAAGGTTTTTCTTTCAAATGATACAGAAAAAAAGCAGGAGAGACATTTAAAAATCAACTCTTTCTTGTTTTTGGTAGAAAAGTGTAATACAGATTCCATACTTAAAATAATGTTTAACGGTCAAGGTGCTCATATGGGGCCGACTGGTCTGATTATGGGTTTTCAAGTGAAGTAAATCAAATTGATTAACACAGTATTACATCCTACCCCCAGCAATTATATGTGGAAATTATTCATTGCTTACAAGTTAAAATTAGCGTTTTTGCTTCCACTATCTTAAAATCAGTTTCGCTGTCTTTACACCCGGGTAAATTTACCTTGTTTCAATGCATGAATTATACAAGAAAAATTCAACAAAAATTGTGAATAATTATTTCTTTTAACCTAAAAATGGTTTAAATATCCACACAAAATAGTACAAAGTAGTTAATAGGTGTCAAGTCTAAACTAAGAAATAGTAAGGCAGGAACTTGCGACAGCTGGTTTTTCATGGGTATTTAACAAGTTTAACACAGTTAATGACCTTTTCAAGAGATTTTAAAAGAGAATATGTAAACATAGACCTCGCAAATTCCACCATTGGAAGAACATTTTATCATATCACAGTTTATATTCAACTATGACTTAAAATAATGCTGATCAGTATTTCAAAACTGACTTGCGGTTTACAAATTTAGAGAGCTCGATAAATATTCAGGCAGATACCCGAAAACCTTTTATTTTTATCAATAGATCATCACAATTAATTGTATATTTTTATTTTGTATGTCCAGTTTTGTAATAGAGGGTGTATCATTTTGATCTGATATATATCTCTTTCGGTTAACCACTCAATATTTTCAAGCTTCTCCTTTTACCTTGCAAATATTACCTTGATATTGGTTGTTAGCATGAAGAGCCGAGCAGGAAGGAGCCACAAGAGAATTTCGAAGAGTAGAATAAACGAAGAATAATTGAGTCATTAAAAGAAACCTTGTTGCTTATTGACACCAACCAATTACTGTGAAGTACTAAGTGATACCCAGTACATAGTTTCCTCTCTCTATTCTCATTCTGGGCTCCCTGCTTGAGATAGACTTAGCTTGATTACAAAGTGTTAAACTTAGAGTTTAAAAATGAGATACCCTCATGTACTCTTCTGTTGCATCCATGCAGGGTCTCCTTGGTCTTTCTCTTTGATGTTCTTATCATAGTTGATGTTAAATAATGTACAGTATTAAAATTTTCAAGTTATTTCCCGATGAAAGATTTTTACTATGAAAATCAGTCCCAGAGATATCTGCCCTGAAGAAGTTGTCAGAAGCATAAATGATTTCTAAAACTTCGTTTGGAGGAAGTTCAAGTCCATCATGATATACTTTGTATATATGAGAGTTAAATATGCTTGACAGGAAAAGAATGAATAATGATAACCTATCATACTGGGTATCGATTTTATGTCCACGAAAAGGGTCTGAGTTAAGGTAATTTAATCAATCTCCTTACTCAACTTTTTGACAATAATCCCTGCAACATACCCCCAAGTTGATTATTTGTATGGTGTCAACACAGCTTTCCGGGCAAAATAGAAGTGTATAGGAATATGCTTTTCAATCAAAACGGACTTCCATTCACTCTAAGTCATTGAAAATATGGAACCTCCAAAAACACACTTCAAATGTTAAGCAATTAGCATGCTTTGAGCAACAAAATGAAATTTTTAATGGATTTTGTGCAAACTTGACTTAGGCTGAAACACACCAGGATTGTTTTTGAAACAATTACTACCTTGAATACATGCAAAGAAAAGCTCATTGTTATTCTGAGGCATTTTATAGATTTTGCTCAATTCTTTGTGTAAATGCCCTCCAGAGGTTTATGGTCAGAGTCAACAGTGACTTTCAGGTCAAACATGTAAAAGGCGAAATCGTTGTACTCCACACACCACACAAACCATTTCTCTCTCAAGATTTGAGTATCGAGATTCAGTCTCCGGGAGTGACTTTCTTTTAAATGGGATATGGGCACCATCTTGTTACAAGGCTGCATCGAAGTCAGCGAGTGATGCGTGAACAAAAAACACCAGTTCTTTAGCAGGGAAATAAAAATGTAATGCGCCAAATGAAGGATTCCAGGCAATCAACTTCCTTTTGGAGCAAAGCTCGTAGCACTGCTGTTAGGTGTGCTAGGTTGGCAGAAAATCTATGAAAATAATTGACTAACCTTAGGAATGACAAAAGCTCCTTATTGTTGGCAGGAGGCTGCGTAGCCTGTATGAAATTAATCTTATCTTGGCAGTATCAGGGTGTACTTCATTCTTACCTATAAGGTGACCAAAGAAAGGAGTGTCTCTAGTTCTACGAATGAGCTTTTTGAGATTGAATCTAGGTTCTCTGTCCTTAGCTCTCTCTAATACAGCAATGAGAGTTTTATTATAATTATGGTCATTTGTCTGAGAGGCCAAGAGCAACTAAGTTATCGGCAATTCTGAGTACATTTAGAATATTGCCATATTTAATGTCGATTGCTCATTTAAATACGTCTGGGAAACAAGAGATGCCCATTGGCATTCTGTTTGATCAATAGCGTCCAAAGGGTTGTATTAAATGCATTCAAGTCTGCACTTTCATTATCTACTTGGAAATTCTAGTGTCCAGATCTTGTTTCAAAGATACACATCGAAACAAGATTTGAGGGCAAAGAATGTCCTCAAATTTTAGAGTTACATAATGTGGTCACTTTATTGATTGCTTACATTTTTGGGATCTAAGTACAAGTGCAGCGCTCCATTGCCCTTTGTAATATACACAGGTATTTCATCTAATCAGTTGGATAAATAACAGGAGATGAAATGCCTTATTTAAATGGAGTTCGTCTCGATGGATGTTCTACAAGTATGTAGTGATGTGGAACGTTCCTTGAAAATGCCCAATGGCTTGGAATATATCACTGTACTTCTCAAATATATGTTTGGAAGCAATTTGGTCACCTCACCAGTGGTTTTGAATTCCCTAAATATCATCTTTTGGTGGTGGGTCAACTGCAGCATTGAAATTGAGAGAAGAAAATCTGAGCTCACGACAAGTTGATAGACCATTTAGAACTTGGTCTTGTAATTCTATAACATAGATGTAGACTGGTGTAAAACGGTTCTTATGACACAGACCAATATAACATGTACGATGTTCTTTTCTGTAGTGCCACCATATCCAATAATTTGAATTAGTGAAGACTTTATTGTAGTGACTTTACTGTGGTCTTTTAGAAAGTAGATGGTTATATATAGTTTAAGGCATGACGTTTTCTTTTCCTTCTGTCTCAACTTTGCACTGTAGCTCTTCATTGTAAGTCAACATATACTGAGGCTTACAAAAGCCTAATGGGAATGGTAGAGCCAATAGCAATAATATAGAGGCTATCAATATACAGTTCAGAGTTGGATGGCACACTGTCTTCTTGTGTTGTATGGATTTGCTTCCGTGGCTTTCGCCGCCTTGCTTTTTTGCGTTTGTTACCAGAATGACAGACCTTTGCTCAATGGTTAATTTTGCCACCGTTATTCTGCGTGGATCCCTTTGCTTGACATAATTTTTTTATAGTACTGTTGTCCACAATTATCGTATATTAGAGGAACACCTGGCTGTGAGTTTACATTTTGGCGCTTTTCGTCGAATATTGTTGACTGTCTCTGTCTCCCCTTATCACTTCTAACTTCTACTGGATTTGTTCATTCTGGTCTCTCCCTCAAAACCCTTCAGTCTATACTTTAGTTAGTTTTACTTCCTTTAAAGTATAGACTGAAGGGTTTTGAGGGAGAGACCAGAATGAACAAATCCAGTAGAAGTGTGGAATAAACAGGTCTATTATATTCACATTGAGAAAGAATTTGCTTCATTATTTTTAGATAACTACCAGCTAATTAATCAGTTTGTTGTGTGGTGAAATCTTGCTACACGAAACCTATTCCTACGTTTGACATAGGATTCGAATTGGGCAGAATAGGCATNCTGTCTCCCCTTATCACTTCTAACTGCTGTCTGGTAGCTTCTACCGTTCGTGCTATTTAGAGAGCCCTATCAATCGCAACCTGTTTTACTTCCTTTAAAGTATAGACTGAAGGGTTTTGAGGGAGAGACCAGAATGAACAAATCCAGTAGAAGTGTGGAATAAACAGGTCTATTATATTCACATTGAGTAAGAATTTGCTTCATTATTTTTAGATAACTACCAGCTAATTAATCAGTTTGTTGTGTGGTGAAATCTTGCTACACGAAACCTATTCCTACGTTTGACATAGGATTCGAATTGGGCAGAATAGGCATCTAATTTGCCACGTTTGTCTATATTAAAAAGATATAAACGAAAAAATTTCTTCATTGCAGTGCCCAAATCTATTGGTGGCCAATCCATTTAAGGTGGTGGAAGCTACTCAACGGCCCTTATGTGTTCGTACGGTGTACACAGAACATAATCGGCTGGAACAAAATGGCTATCGGTGATACTGCAGCAGTGAACACAACAAATTATATTCAGGGTTAGTCTTTGGCAAAGACGAGATCGACAGCCGTACATAATATATCAAAAAAATCTAGGACGTTAGTTCTATAACTTTGACACGATGTTTTGTTTTGTTGTCAACCCGCAAAGGAGAAATTCATAGAAAACTTGGAGTGATAAAGTTTTATGTTAACACTTCTATAATCACGATAAAAAATTACAAAAAGGTGTGGTCGATTTGTAAACGAGGCTATCCTGATATGACAATTAATTTACATACAATGTGTTGGTGCAACTTACAACAGAGTGATTGTACACTTCATAAGAGAATGAATCTTTGATACTATTTAAAGTTATCCTATCTTAACAACAAAAGATCGCATTGCATCAAAATTAGTAGAGGCACCATTACAATTAACACTGTACACATTAAGATAATGTGAAGAACTTAATTGAAGGGCTTTGGATACCAATAAAACAAGATTGGTAGCATTGACTGAGTAACAAAGAACATAACCAACTGGAAACTTCCAATGGCTTTGCAGGACACCAAGCATAAAAACAAGGGCATGAGTTACTATTTTATCGGGAGAAATGCCATAATAGAAATTTAAAAAGCCTTCAAAATTTCCATTGCTCTTAATATAAATTAAATCAGACTTAAATTGCACAAAGAATATCAATACATTGTCACAGTATCATATAATCAGTTCTAACCTTTTCTTGGAAATGAATAAATACATCATTAAAAAATCCAGGTTTCAGATGAACACAAGATGTCCAATTTGTTAAAGCACAAGAACAACAAAAAAAAGAAGGAAGAGCATAAAAGTTCTATGCAGGAGGAGAATAGTTATTGAGTGTCATGCCGATTTTTTTTACTTCATTAGTGTATCTGTGGCTTTGGGCAGGGGGATCTTTATTTCATCAACTTAGGCTTTACAATGCTGCATGGAGTACCAAAAAAACTGTCACCCAAAGTTTTAGGCAGCATCAGCTGTGATCAAGTAATCCTCTTTCATTTAATTTATATTTTTAGAAAAGAACTTTACTTTTTGTTCCTCTTCCTCAATANTTTCTTGGAAATGAATAAATACATCATTAAAAAATCCAGGTTTCAGATGAACACAAGATGTCCAATTTGTTAAAGCACAAGAACAACAAAAAAAAGAAGGAAGAGCATAAAAGTTCTATGCAGGAGGAGAATAGTTATTGAGTGTCATGCCGATTTTTTTTACTTCATTAGTGTATCTGTGGCTTTGGGCAGGGGGATCTTTATTTCATCAACTTAGGCTTTACAATGCTGCATGGAGTACCAAAAAAACTGTCACCCAAAGTTTTAGGCAGCATCAGCTGTGATCAAGTAATCCTCTTTCATTTAATTTATATTTTTAGAAAAGAACTTTACTTTGCTTTAAAGTATTGATTTTTCTTCTTAAGTTTGCTTTTGTGGGGAAAAGGTTCAATGGATTATTGGCTAAGGTAGAAAAAATTGACAATATAAAAAAGGCTCAGAATATCAAATTAAATGCATATCTTTATATTTTTTGGGAAAAGAAAACCATACTTTTCTTTCGACTTTGATATTTTGTGGGTCCTTCCCTTGACATATTTCCTTTTTGTGATTCCTCGGGAAAATTGAAAACAGATGGAACAAAACGTTCTTAAATCATGATTTATTAAAGTCAAAATAATTGAAATCATCCGGTGAAAACTGTTGTTTAGGAAGGCAGTTGTTTGATGTTGGCTTGAACTTTTCCCACTTCATTGCACATCTGAAGAAAGTCAACTTTCTTCAGCAGAAGCTTCTGGAAAGGTATAAAGTCTTCAGAAAAACGACCTTTGCATCCATATACAGCACAAAATTTGTCTATAATCTATAACAGAAATATAAAATATTATTCACTAAGCAGTATTATAGCTAGATTTTAAAAGCTGAATAATGACAAAAGGAAAATTGCAGGTGAAATTTTGTGAACATTTCAGGTTCAAGCACAATTAGTTTTAGGCACTTGCAATAGGACTAATGGTCTGCATGTATCGTAAGACTCCCTAGTCTTAAAGCTCAACACCAAGTGATTTTGTGCCTAAGACCTTTTAAAGAAATAATCAACATTTTCGTCATAAAAAAGTCAACATTTTACCTTAAAATTTCAAGTTATAAATTAAAATCTCCTTACCACTAACAAGGATCACTTATTTTCTAACTGAAAAGAATATTTCTGTCAGTTTTGGTTCTTATCTGTCCAAATTATTTTACTATTTTGTATTCCACTAAGACGAAAGCAATCTTAACAAATGCCAATTTCTCATCAACGGTCCACCAAAGCACCAGTGGAGGGCACTTGGTGTCTTAACACATGAAAGGGTCAGTTGAAGGATTTTACCAAATGTCCAGGAATATCTGCTCCATGCTACTATCAAACAATAATATTATCTCCAAGCTAACCTACACTCCTACAAAAGAAATTCTAATTCGTAATAAAATAGTTCAGACAGTCAATTGTTCATTACAGTTAACAGCCGATGACCAATTAAATAATACTGAGAGCTAAATTTATAAATACCCTAAAATAAAAATGTTGTTTTGCTTACTTATTGTCTTTCAAAGATTAATTTAGACACATTTCTCTCTTAAAGCAAAAAAAAATATAGTTGTTTTAAAGTTCATACCTAGAGATATTGAAACAGCGAGCTCTACACTTTTTATGACTCTAAAAAAATCCTTGCCAGAATATTTACTAATGGGTTTGTTTCAAATGGTCTCTTTCATGAAGTCCCTAATCATACTTGTAGAATGTCACTACGTAAAACACTTTTGCAAGTGGTCCAGGAACTCTGGAATAAAGGAACTCTGAATACAAAACACAAAAGTTTAGAGCTGCCCAAGTGATGATGTAACCTTGAATACGTAACATGTATTATTGTTGAAAGCATGACATTTTTGTTGATTTAACTATCTTTAACAATATTTTTCTCTCTTGTCTTACTATTTTTGTCACTACTGAAGTTTTTATTCAAAACCATTGAAATTATGTTTAAAGAAAAATGCCATTGTCAAAGCCAGGACTGCATCTTGGAACCCTGACCTTGCAGTTTCTGTATAAATTAAACCTTCATTTTATCAAATAAAACCTTTTGATTTATATTAACCCAGACAAATTTTCATTTCCTACTCAATAAGCAAATCTCAGGGGGCTAAAATTTGTGGAGCAACACAAAAAGTTAAGAGATTAATATCTCACACTCCCTGGCCAAACATTTGACTATTTTTTTAGAATAAAAAGGGGTCTACATAGTTTTAATATAATGTCTCTAAATTTTGTAAGCTGTTACTGAATATTTTTACTGCCCTTTACTTTGTTAGAGAAACGTTTAATTCGTCTACCTCTTCCTCAAGTCCTTTAGCTTGGCAGTACCTCCAACAAAACAGCTTTTCACTTCCTTTTACTTTCAAACATGAATGTCTCACCTATGATTTCAGTGACTCCAAGGCTGAAGCATTTGTCAGCCAAAGTGATACTAAACAAAATTTCTTTAAAGTATACAAGTAAACGATAAACAGATGTTTGAATAGATTCATTAATAGATGGATTGATTTGAGTCTCTGCTTTTATGAACGGCGATCAAAGAATAAATCATTGTTTAAATTCCCAAATTCTAGAAAAGTTTTTATCTAATTATGAATTTGATAGAAAGTAACCTGGCTCATATGATGCACTTCTAACGGTTGGAGAATAGAATATTATTGTTTATGTGTTATAATATCATGTCTTTGGTAGTCAGGAGCCAACTCCCATTCTCATATAACTCCTGAGCTAGAGTTAAGGTCTCTTACCTTTTGTTCTTTGGCTTGTATAGAAAGGCTAATAAAAGCACTCTTGGAAAACCGTAAAACCCCGGATATATGCCATGTGCCTATATTTTTTCAGTCTCTATTCAGGGCGCTAAACATTTTGGGGCTTATAACCGGGGGACTATAACGGATATCTTTCACATTTGAGCTGTCACTGCATTCATTATTATAAAAGTTCTCTGCTTCAGCACTGCAATCATAGTCAACTTTGTAATTTCCTTCATCATCATTTTCATTCTAGCTGTTGCTTTCAGGCTAAAATCGGTTACTTCATTAACTGTTGAAAATTGACCCTTAATACTTTCAATGTTTAACTTTCCGTTTTCTGAATCATTAAGAGCTTAAGAAATGCAACAATTTTGCAAACAATGACAGTTCACAATTATAACCGATCTTTGCCAGCGCTTTGCCTACCCACTTATCGATGAGGACACTTCTTTCAGAGGCAATAATTAACCTTGGGTAAACCGTTACAAATTCTCTTAAGATGTTTCTTAAATTGCTGTCTTACAGCATCTTTGAATGGCTATTAAAAAAAACCATCCAATTTTGAACGCGACTAGTACAACAAGCGGCTTTATTAGTAGAGATTTGACTTCATCCATTTATTGTATTCCATGCAAATCAGAAACCAAACTGTTTTCTGTTTAACCAGTTATTGGAATTCATAATCCCTTTTCACGAGATATAACAAGTTGATAAACGGTGGATATTGCATCAAGAAATATGGTGAGTTGTACTATGTACTGCATTTTTTCAAGACCAGAATACCCTGATGCACACTATACTTCACTTCTTTCCTTTTCCATGCATGCTTTGGCATCAACAAGTATAAATGGCAGTGGTGTTTGATCCATATTGTTTTTTACGCAGTAAAAAAACATGCCTGAGAATACACAACAGTTTGCAGTAAAGCTTTGGTACAGCTGGTACCAAACGTTATGAATCAGTCTGTGCAACGTGTGTTTTCCTCGAAGAACAACTCTTTATCTTCGTCAAAATAGCCTTAACCATTGGGCTGAGGGACAGAGTTCTTTGCCAGAATAGTATCCTTTTAGCAGCTGCGTGCTCCTTACGTTAAACCACCCTCATTTTAAAAGTGCTTCTTTTGTCTTTGGTTTTTGTACTCAGTCTGTTAAGCTCCCTTCACGAGTGGAACCTTTGCAATACAACCTCTTCCAGAGCCATTGATATAGTGTTTTTGTTGCTGCACTTCTTCCTCGTTTTTCAACCAAGTTCTGGCTTGCTTACGATCAATTCCAAACACTTGAGCTGTTCTTGCAATGTTTCTTACATTGGTCAAGTATCAATTTGAAACTTTAAAATAAAACTCATGGGTACAGGGAATACATTTTTACTTAGACTGCGTTTATTTTAGTGGAACGTGTTTGAATTTAAATAAACTTTTCTCTTAAGCAACTTTATTTCTGATTGTGTTTTAAATTATTTAAGTTAATATACGCTTCAAGTTGCAAAGGAAAAGGATGTCCGCTATTGTAAACTATCGCAACACTAACATAAAATATCAAGGGATTTCATGCCGATAAAAGACAATTTAATCATGGGAAGAAACTATATTGTCAGCTTGAATAGAGAGAACATCACAAGGAAAAAGCTATCGTTGTAAATAACTGAGGAAGAACACAGAGTCGGATATATTCTCCAGTTACAGGTCATACATTAGCTCCAGATATTATTAGAGGAAACTTTTTCTGTAGAACCAGTCGTTACAGAGGAATCAAGAAGTCCTCCAGAGGAGATACATAGGTATTAAGAGGTTGCGTTGAAACCCCTTGCAAGCATATTATTTATGCTGAGAAGAAATGTAAGAGTAAAATGAGAACAATGCCATATATATAATTTATATATTGTTGTGCCAAACATAAATAGAGATAATCAAAGATGTTAGTTCGAGCAAATAACTTGATAACAAATAAAATCACCAGAAGCTCACGGATATTTTGGAAGAGACGGTTTATATTTCTTAAACAAATTAATATTTTGACCTTACTGTCTGAAGGTAATCATCAAAATAACAGGTTTTTTTACAAGTGAAAAATGTACATAGATTTTTTACACCTGTGACGTGCACCATGGAAATGCATGTCACACATTGACATTCGATTAAAGATTTTTAAAAATCCCCAAAGCGTATTTTGAGCCATAGCAACGGTTGTATGTTGCGGTTAAGTCAGGCATATACGTACTTTTACAATATTCCAATATGTCTACAAAAAGTCATTAGCCAAACAGCAGTTGTTGTATTTCTACTATGCAGGTAGCTTAAAATCTGAATGGGCAATACAGTAATCCCTTACTTGTTAGAAAATTAGAAAAAAGTCAGAACAAAATCATAAAAATAGTTTACAGTGACATCATTTTCTACCAGCATTTTCCTTTAAATGTTCGAACATGACTTCCCAAGAGCCTTAAGAAATACCAAGTAAATGACATTGTGAATTTTGTATAATGCCATTACACACTATTTAATTAAAGTTTGATTTTCTAGCAAAAACAACGATCCATTCTGTATTGTATATAAAGTATGTACTGAGTCAGAATGAAAAATACATACACGAAAGGATATTGCATAGATATTAATAAAAAAAAGGAAATTAAAACAAAATTGGTAAATTGGCAGCAAACAATTTTTGTTAGTAATATGCATACAGTATACAACACTGTTTAGGTAAAAATTTGCCTTTCTAGTTCAGGACATGCTTTGTCACTGCCGTCTCGTATTGTAAAATGCAAAAATTGCTATGCATTTTAAAGGTTTGGTGGTCATTTAAATAAATCCTTTAAAGTTGGGCCAATATGCATTTTAATATTTACAACAGTGGCAGCTTTATCTATCCAATTATACAGCATGTGAATCTTAACAGCTGCACAGGAGAAAAAGAGAAATGGCACTAATCCATAGTCATAACAATCGTTATTTTTCAATCTTTGTTAACAAAAACATAGTTATAACAGCCAAAAATTTTCAAGTGTGAATGTAGGTCCTATATGAATACCATTGCTTTTACCGCTATTAGTGGGATTCAACAAATTGAAGCCAGGGATATAGGAGTTTTATCATGTCAGGATTCGAAAGCTTTATTCTGAACTACGTTTCGAGAGAGACTTCTCCCATCGTCACCCTAACGAAGCGTAGCTCAGTAAAAAGGTTACGTCTCATGACATGATAAAGATCCTATATATATGTATATATATGTGCCTTTCATTTAGTCCCTAAGGTTAAGAATTTTCAAAATTGCAAATTTTCAAAATTAGACCGATTTATAGTTTTATGCACCATTAAATAATAGTTCTGATGTACTTTCATTCATTCTTCGAAAGAATGTATACTTCCAAAGAACTTGAGATTTCGTCAAAGAAAGGCTCCGTGCAATCTATTTTTGCACATGTCTAGATATATCTTTTTGAAATATCTAGATGGAGTTTTTCTGACTAGTTCCTCTGGTGGCCGGATGATTAAACACTCAGCGGTAGGCATTAGTTTTTTAATTTGATAAGCCCTTGAGGCATATCCCCTGCAGATTTCAAAAAAGTAGTTAGCTATATCAAGCTGTAACAGACTTAGTGTCAGGTTTACGATTGTCATTAAATCTCTGTATTCCAAGTCAACTTTTTATAATGTCCAGGTTTAGATGCTGTACAGTGAAAGAGCAATTGTTCAAAAGGAGTTGATACAAGGATTACATCTATATGTTTAGTAAAGATGCCGAATCTCGGAGCTTTCTTGGTACACTCCATTATATCAGAGATGATGCTTTCAAACGTAAGTCCTGGAACATTGTGATGTGAAAAATTGTGAAAAATTGTGACTTATCTACTACCAAGGAAAGCACTGTTGACTGGAATATAGTATTTGCATGTCACCGGTGCAAGGTAATAAATTGTGGTAACATATAGCAAGTGAGTCTTTCAAGATATACAAGGCCTCCAAGATATTCAAGTTCAGTAACATTTGGGATGGTTTTTTGTCAATGATGATGATCTGTTTTGGGTATTCCTCCTTTTTACTTTTGAAATTTAGGATCATAGTCTTGGTCTTTTTTGTACTAATGACAAGACTAAATCTCTTAAAAATATATTTAGTACATCTGCAGCCAACTGTAATTTTTTTAGTGTATCGCTTGTGAGTGTTAGATCATCTGCATAACCTAGCCATGCAAATCTCTCTCAACCTCTGTATGGGATTTGATCATTTCTCCAATGCGGAATTTGAAATATGTACCAATTCTACACGTTGGTTGTAATCACGCATTATGTAATCCAAGAATAGATTAAATAAACACGATGACTCTGCGCCACCTTGCCTCACACCAGATGTCTTTTCAAAATAATCAGTCTCACCTTTTAACACAGATTCTGTTTTCTTGTGTACCTCTTCCATTATTTTAAGACATTGCACCAATTTGATATTTAATGCATTAATTCTGTTAAATATTGAATAGAACAACTATTTTTGAACACACCAATCATAAATCAATGTCAAGTGTACAAAAAGTATATACACTCTTCTATTTAACTGGGATGATATATTTTGTATTGATTACACAGAGAAAATTCCATCAGGACAATCGAAATACTACAGAAATCCGGTTTGGTTTGGAAGTAATTGTTTGTTGTATCAGAGTCTCAATCTTTCAAGGACGTTTGTCATTGTTTATTTTAGAAAAGTGTTTCGAATACTCAGCCATCTGATATTTTTGCTGTCCTTTCTCTTTGCCTTGTTCTCGTGTAAGGGGGTGATTGTTGTCTTCCTCCTCAACTCTGGTATTACTGTCTCTTCCCAAACTTTGCGATAAATTGACTCAAAAACGGTATTATATGAGTCAGTTTCCACAGCTGCCTTGATGAATTCTGCAGGTATATCAGTTGAAGTCGTCTTGTTCTTCAGCTTCATGATATTTTTCTTTATTTCGTCGCATGTCGATGGATGAAATTGTTAACAGATTGATCTCTTTTAATTCTTTTTTGCCTGCTGTGCCGCTCTCTGTCAGACGTTGAATTTGGGTGGGTTTGATATTTCAATTAGAGGTTTGATGGAAGAATCTGGATAAGTAATATGTTTGAAAATAATTTTGTAATCCTGGACATGTTTTCTGAGCAGGCTTCTTATTCGTGTAAGATGTTTTGCTCAGTCGATATAGCTTTTCAATATTCCTTGCTTCATGAGCTTCCTCGATTTCACAAGTTCTTCATCATTCGCCCATAGCTTAGTTTCTATTGAATTTATTATACTCGGGAGTACTTTTACAGCAGCCTCTTCAAGAATGTTAACAGGTCTTGCACAGTCATTCACTCCTGTTGATTCACATCTCTTGGCCTGGCATAAGTCATCAACCTTTTGTAGGAAATCTAATCTCACATACTGTTTCTCCAAACCATTAATATCATATTTTTTCGGTTTCGCTTTTTTCTTAGCGAATCGGTTATACCGGTATTCAATTCTTCTCTTTGGTGTTCTGAATTTTCACACAAGGAGTCGATAGTCACTGTTGTTGAATGTATATGAACGTCTTACCCTGCAATAATTTTTATACTGGTTTATCCATTTACTATTGCAGGTGTAATCAATAGTCTTTGAGAAATTACTAGTGTTGGAGTACCGAGTGTCCTTATCCACCTTTTTATGTTGGAACCAGGTGTTTGAGAGGCAAAGCTCATTTGACGTCAGAAAATCTGCAAACCTTTCACCATTGTTGTTTGCATTTGTATGGATCTAATTACTGTTCCCTTACAAACCAGTTTTTTGGTGTGTGCTTTTTTCTTCAGAACGTTTCGAAAATAAAGATGGATAGGGATTTGAAATATTGAGTTCATTGTCGACGAAGTGATTCTAAAAAACATATGTTTGTAGCCTTCGAAAAACAAGTGCTCTGTTCTTTTCAAGGAAGATAAGAGGTTTTCAGCAATAAAATCAGAGATAATAAACAAAGATTTTTTAAAAAGAAGTTAGGAATATAAAGAATTTCCACTACATCTAACAATTAACTGAATCAAAATAAGCTTTCTTAATTGAAATTTAATGAAGATTTTATCTTCAATGTTTCTGAAAGGAATTTTTAGGCTGAGAAAACTTCTTTTATCAAAATTTACTCCACCATTACATAGCTCCTTTAAATTTTGTTTGTATAACCCACATTCCATTTTTTTGAAATCTGTGTGGAATGATAATGATAATAATAATAATAATAATAATAATAATAATAATAATAATAATAATAATAAATCACAATAAAAAGACATGTTTGCTAATAGATATGGCTGTACCAACTGATAAGAACGTCTCGGTTAAATAATTTGAAAAACTCTCATAGAGTAAAGAATTGCAACTTGAAGTTGAAAAAATGTGGAAAATGAAAACCACTATTGTACCGGTAGCAATAGGCCCTTTAGGTGCTAAAAACAAAAACGTTGAAAAACATGTTGCAAAGGTGCCTGAAACAAACTCACTCGCCGAAATACAAAAAATTGTGCTTAATAGGACAGCACATATACTACGAAAAGCATTATCATTACAAAACTACCTCTTTACCATTTTACCATACAATTATGTTCTTTTTTCTTTTTTCTTTTTTAACTTTTAAATCTGATATATAAATATTTGTTGTCCGAATCCACCCTTTCCATTTCCTTAGGTCTTTCGGTGAGACCCGGAGTGGGATTGTATACAGCCACAGAGAAAAGTAAAACCATAATAATAATGAAAATAAGTTCTGAAAAGATCAACCCACCTCCGCGTAGTGCGGGATTGGCAACGCAGGCATGGCAATCCAGTTGACAACCTGTGGAACAGTTTGTCAAAGTAATCTTTCAAAAAGCCACCCAGGATGGACAAACCGATCCTCACAGAAACACAAGGAATGGATAGACTCAGGCGTAGTATAAACTAATCATGGAAGCGTTCTTTACTGCTCAACTTAATCAGTCGTAGGAATGCAAACCTCACACCAAGATCAAACCTTGATCCCAACAAGCTACCTAATGTGAGAAGAAACATTAATTAGCAGAAGAGACATACAGACAAGGAGATGGAATCACTCAGACGAAAGGTACGACTACCTTTGCCAACAAATGACATCAACAATGCTAAACAATGTTAAAAATACTGGACAACGACAAGATGCGGATGACGTAATCTATACTGATCATCAACAAAATATAAATGCAAATGAAGAAACACAAATGAACATCACAGTAAAGGATGAAGATGATGAATTCAAGAAATAGTATGACATCATTGTCAAGAGATGGGTTGAAGCAAAACAACAGGAACTAAAATACCAAGAGGTGCTGCCTAAAAGAAAAAAGGACAGAAAAACCAAGCATCGAACCAAACAAACCAATAAAGTCATAGATGAAATCAAAACAAGTAACCTATAATCCATGGACCTAACATCCATCAGTAAAGCTTGCTATGCAACAGCAGATATCATCACAGAAATGACAGCTCCAAAGAAAAGGAAACCCTGGAGAAAGAGAGAGCAACCCAAAAGGAAGGAAGATTTTGAGAAAGATATCCAGACGTAAATGAGTGATCTGTCTGTGCTCAAAGAGATGAAAAACATCAAAGAAAAAGACATCAAATGAAAAAGAGATACGGCATAAAAACATGGCAGACATACCAGAAGCAAAAGAAAAATTCAATCAGCAAATCCAAGCTAAAGCTTAAAAAATTCAGAAGATATGAAAAGCAAAGTAAACAGCTCAGAACAGAACAACATCTTCAAAAGAGATGCCTAGAAGTTCTACAGAAAAAGTGAGAACCGCCATCCTACCACATCTGACTAAAGATTAAGACTTCTGGAGCAAGATGAGGGAAGAGGAGGTGCACAGTGAATAGAAGTAAAGCTAGACTTCAACAAGACTGGAAAGGTATCACAAAAATTGAAGTTGGTCTAGTTCTAAAGAAAGCAAATAATTGAAAATCATCTGGAGTAAATAAGGTAACCAAACCAAGCCTTTGGCTGAACCATCTTGAAGCCATCCATGACAACATTGTTAGAGAGCACACCGAGATTATCGAAACGCCAACACAATGTCCAGAATGGTTGACAGAAGGTCTAACGTATCTGCTACGAAAGAAAAATGAAACCAAGAACCCAAAAAACTACAGACTAATATTTTGTCCACCAGCAATGTATAACATCTTGACAAGTATGATCACAATTCAAATTTACGACTTCCTTGAGATCAACAACATGCTACCACCAAAACAAAAGGGTTGGAAAAGAGGAAAGTTCTGGCTGCAATGATAAACTCCTTATTAACAAAATGGTACTGGAAGACAGTAGGCTCAAAAAAAGAACCTGGGTACCGCATGGATTGATCATTCCAGATCATTTGACAGTGTTCCACGCTCTTGAATCGTCAGGGCAATAAATATCCATGGGATCTTGCCAACTCTTTTCAACTTCATGAAGACATACATGGGACTCTGGAGAACTACCACGATCTTTACGTATAACGAAGGGTCAATGACACCCAGACCAATATATGTAAGAAATGGTATCTTTCAGGGTGATTCATTGTTTCTACTCCTCTTTCGTTTATGTCACTCAGTACTTTGTTGAATAATATAATAAACGGATATGAAATCAAAGGCAAAATGATCAGCTATCTCTTCTATATAGATATCTCAAGACTAACGCCAAGTACGATAAGAAGCAAGAACAACTGCTTTAGACAGTCAAAGACTATTCATGTCTCTATGCACTTTGGACTAGACAACGGTGCAAAAGCTAATTTAAAAAGGGAGAACTGATATCAATGTCTGATGTACAGTTGGAAGCAGACAGCATCATAAAGGAGCTCGACCAAGAAGATACATACAAGTACCTTGGTGTAAATGAAGTTGTTGGAATTTAACATGCAGCAATGAAAGAAACATTTAGAAAAGGATATTGAAGGATAATTCGGGCTGTCATCAAATGTGAATTAAATACTGGAACAAAATTCAAACCATTAATACATTGGCAGTTCAAATTGTCACATACAGTTTCAACAATATCAACTGGTAACTTACAGAAGTGAAGGAACTAGACACAAAAATCAGAAACCATTGACGTAAGAAAGAATGGGTCTGAATACTAATCTAGATACTACAGGAGATAAAAAATGGAACAAATTTGAAGAGACCAATTTGAAGAGACCATTGACCACATAGTATCATACTGTCCCATATTAGCAAAAACATAGTACATTCAGAGCCATGACAAAGCAACAGGCTGCATCCACTGGAAAATCTTCCAACATTTTAGCCTCCCAGCAGCACAAAAATGGTATGAACATCAGGCACAACCTGTAACAGAAAATAAAACCATCACGGAGTTATAGGACATGCCAGTGAACACAGATAGGAGATCAAAGTCAACAGGCCAGACAATATTGTCAAGAACAAAGAGGAAAAGACCGACTTTATGCTTGACATGACCTTACCATCCAAAACAAAAGTTTCCATCAAAAAACGCAAAATACTGTCGAAAGAGAAGTAGCTAGAGATAAAAGTGACAAAAATGTGGGAAATGAAGACGATGGTGGTTCCATTTGTAGTTGGTACTCATCAAAAATGGACTGGAAGCAAGACTATAACAGATACCAGGAAGGCCAAGAATCGAGGAAGTCCAGAAGATCGTACTCCTTGGAAGTGCGCACATCATCCAAAGAACTCTCTCCATAAACTAGACATTCTCCAGAATTATGGTTCGATGCCGTCCTATCAGTTGCGTTATACTAAAGTAAAAACTAAAGTCGAAACATACTACTAGTACTTGCATTACTACTACTACTACTACTACTACTACTACTACTACTACTACTACTACTACTACGTCCAATAACAATAATAATAATAAAAAGAATAATCATCCATCACCAGATGGTGTGTGACCACTTGACAATAATAATAAGAACCTAGTCTGAATTCAATGCTACAATAACAGACATAGTGCTAGTACTAAGATATCTTTCCATGTATTGTCAGCTATCAGGCTAGGAGTCGGGAGTGCTGTAGTCATGAGTTGTTGTCATACAACAACAACCCCTTGAGCAATGTACCTTTCNAACATACTACTAGTACTTGCATTACTACTACTACTACTACTACTACTACTACTACTACTACTACTACTACTACTACGTCCAATAACAATAATAATAATAAAAAGAATAATCATCCATCACCAGATGGTGTGTGACCACTTGACAATAATAATAAGAACCTAGTCTGAATTCAATGCTACAATAACAGACATAGTGCTAGTACTAAGATATCTTTCCATGTATTGTCAGCTATCAGGCTAGGAGTCGGGAGTGCTGTAGTCATGAGTTGTTGTCATACAACAACAACCCCTTGAGCAATGTACCTTTCCTCACTTTTTGTGAGGCGCCACTTGCAAGATTGAAGTGAGTTTTCTATTTTCTCTTACTCTTGTGGCCACATTACATCTGCCTGCATTCAGCTTTCCTGGCTTGTTGCTGGGCGCTGAATGTCAGTTTTTCACCCATCAATAGATGGTGTGTAACCACTCGGTAATAACAATAACGATAACAATAACAATATTAATAACATATCAGTAACAAATTTCTTTTATTTAATAGTGTTGCTTAAAACTAATGCCATTTTAAGGGTTTAGATGCTTGTATTTGTCTGGTATATAACAACAGACAGTTGTTAGGTACCTTTCATGGCATCTGCCAATAATTTGCATTTTTTATATCAAACAAAATTTTCATAAAAACTGGGTTTTTAGTTATGTCAGCGGCTTAATACTTACATAAGGATGCTTCTTTGCATGTGTTTTCATCTGTATGGTCAACTGCTTACTACTCATAGTATTTTAGCTCTTTGAGTCTCCAAATGGTGGTACTTAAAGACCAATCTAACCAAAGCTAAAATTGCTTTTTTATTACATAGAGAATATTGAAATACCTGTTACATATGAGCTAAGATGTTTTGTTAAGCCTCACCATCAATGTTATAGAGATGATTTATATATATCATTCATATTGCGAAAGACAAAAGAAGATTTCAAAAATACGAACAAAGAAAACGGTGATTCTTGAAACATTGTCAATAGCAAAAAGAAATTAACAAAAGATCGAAAATTTCAAATTGCTCAGTTTTGGCGAATGACACTGTAAACGCCTTTGTACTTATTTCAAGGCAAAATCAAAACACTGAAAATCAAATGAAAAAGTCACTTGATGAAATTTATGTTATGCGTATTTCTTCACCAATATACCGTATTTAAAATTCTATAGTGACGGTTTTCTTTTGTCTTTTAATAACCCTGAATGTGTAAGTATAGTCCAGACTCCTATAAAAAATTGGACGGCTTTTGAGGGAAAATAAGACGGGTTGTTATAAGAAAACACTTTCAATTAGCAAAGAAAAATATTCGAAATGAAGTCAGCTAAATGTAAGTTTCACTAAGTTTCTAAATACTGTAAAAATTAAACTAATATAGCTTGTAAAAAGTGGTCTTATTCTTTATTTTAATCGTCATCTGGCATTGACAATTGTTAGTAAAGCAATTCCAAAACATTACTTTTTTTTCGCTTCTGTCTGAAAATCTTTTCTCTTCTCAGTGAAAACTTTAACGGTGATGTTTTTTGTCTTGGTTTTGGACTGTACGAAAATTACTACAGCAAGAAGAAAGTTTTACTTTATTATGTAGGGCTGTACAGTTAGAGCATTTATCATATGAGGAACTACAATTTGTCTTTGAGGTAAAATGTTAGTCTCAGAATAACCTTGGGGCTCAGATAAACTCTTAACTGAAAGTTAACCAAATTGTATTTAAAACGATTTGTTGCTAGTCGTGGTTCATAGAAGCTGACGAAATATAGAACGAGAATTCATACTAAAGTAATGACAGCTTTCGATTTTTATGACTTTTTTGTCGTTGTTTATTAAAGTTTGAGAAAGTGGCAATAGCACCACTTTGTGTACTAAGAATTTCCTTGAAAACCCATTAAGAAATTTTATTTATCAATTTTAATTTTCTAATTATACATCCGTTTTCATTTCTTAAATTGCGTATTAGATCAGCAGATTTACGTTTTGATCAAGGGCGTGGTTTTCAAAAACGACAAGACAACTAAAAAAAACTGGGTTGGCAGTGGAAAAAGCTAGCCGTGGATAGATATGCACAGCTTGTGTATTGGAAAACCATCGGAAGAAATCGATATCGATATCTATCTTCTTTTTACTGTCTTTTACTCTGAGCTGGAATTTGAAAAGACTTTTGGGCAGAAGGTTAATTTTCTTATTTGATTTTTCCTCTTTATACTGTATAATCTTGTTTTCTTAATTTATTGATTTATCCCCTTACTCAATTCTATCTCCGAAAGCGCGTACAAACACAGGAAGTTCTTTTTTTTGTTTTAACGTCATCCCCCCTGCAACTGGAGCTCAGATGGTGCCCTTCAAAGGGAGTTCTGTTTTGACAGTGAGGAACGTCTTTGCCGGATACCCTTTCTGACGCCAACCAATGGCTTTTTCTTTTGTAAAGTTCCAAAATTCTTTTCGCCTACTCGGGGAATCGAAGACGGAAGCTCTTGGTTCTTGTCACGGCTCCTCACAAATATAGAATGGCACCTAAAACAGAGAAACAGATTGGGTGAAGTACCTCTAAGGATGTGGCAGAAGTTCAAACAGCGAATATTTCGTGTATTGTGATCATCTTGAAAACATCTGTCAGTGCGAATCATTTAAGGACTCAAATGTTGTTTTAATTTCTTGTTTCCCATGACGTTCCGGTTGATATTTGCAACTAGATGATTGAGAATACATTTTTAACAAACATCTTTTGTAAGAGAAATTGGTTTTGCAATAGGTTATTATACACCGATTATGTTTTTAACTCTCCTGTGATGTTTAAGGCTGAGCTTTCTATTTTGTTATTGCCCTATAGGCTTCAATATCTCTTCAAGTCAATATGGACGTAATTTAGTAAGCCGGACTGATTGCAATACGCAAATAAAATAAAAGCTGAATTTTTAGAATGCAGTACCTGAAATATACTCAGAAGTGATAACGACTAATATAAAGAATTGCAGCAGAAATACTTTAATTAACCCCCAAAATATGCTTTAACATGTTTAAGAGCATTGCTTTGTAACGGAATTCATGATGTAAGCTTGTTCTTTACAACCTTTATTAATAGTCTGGAATTTAAGCCAATATGCTGTCTGGACCAACAAAATCTACATAGCGTAAATTCCCGAGCGTTTGTAACGATATAACATCAACTGTGCAAGTTATAGAATTCTCAACTTTAAATACAAAGAAAATAATTGCACAAGCATACACTTTTTGATCGTCTTTACTAAGTTGTTAAGGAAATTTACTTTCTTCTAAATAAAAGCTAAGTATATGATCTGCTATCTTTATACTGTGACCATTGACTGCATTAACTCATAAATTCCTTTTGAAGTAATAGCTCATAATACGGTCACCTGTTTTTCTGTTAGTCAAATAATAGAATAGAATAGAATAGGAGCTGAAATGGTAAATTGGAAAGTAAAAAACATTGACAACATAACTTGCTACTGCTTGACTTGGGCACAGCCAAGAAACATCATTTATGCTGGAACACAGCTATGTCATATGGTCAGTAACAATCAACTAATAGGTAAGTTGAACAGTTTTCTACATGAGTATTTCAGTATTTAAAGAAAATACTGTACTTTTCTCTTCTGAAACTGCTGGGCTATTTTACTTGTAAACCTGTTTCTGATCTGTTTTATTTAGCTAGAATTCCAAAAAATACAAACGTACCATTTGGTAGACATTTTACTCTATTAAGATCTTTATCAAGGTGTATATTTATTGAATTCGAAAACTTGTGCTCCTCTGTATCTAGTCCGAGTGGATACGCATAACAGGCTATGAAGAAAGCTCGGATTTGTTGCCAGGATACTTTAAAAAGCCGCATTAAACATTGGCTATGTTAGCATTCGATATAAGCACTTGGTATGCTAAAAGGGGGTCATGTGGGACTTAATCGAGGATAGAAAACTACCAGAAAAAAAATTTCCAAGTAAAGTAGATATCTAAAATAGGGTACTTTAAAAACTGTGCTGGGTACAATCCAAAAATATATTTAATCAGCCAAAGTACAAAACTCAAAGTTGTTGCTAGGGTGCTTTCCAACTATATGGTGAATATAGGATAAAACAGATGTGAGAGCTTTATCGTGTAATGAGTAGTAAGCGTTTTCTGAGCTACATTTCGAGAGATACTTCTCCCAACATCAGGCTCTCTCGAAGCGTAGCACAGAAAAAGCTTACGACTCTAACATGATAAAGCTCTTGCATCTATAGCTTCCTGTGAGTCCATAAAGTTCAGAATTTTCAAGATATAATTTTTTTATATCACGGTCAATGCAGCTGCCAGGGGAAAAAGGGATCATTTTTACATAAACAAAACAAATTAGATTTAGTTTTTATAGATTTAATAAACTATGTTTGAAGAATAGTCAAATAACCACTGCAAATTGGAAGTAAATGTAGTGCATGTAAGAGTCTTAATGTTAGATAAAATGGACTAGGAGCTCTACAAAGTTAAGTAGGAGCCTGCAAGAGTGGTTTGTATTCTGAATTACGTCATATCATCACATTTTGAACCCATTAAACAAGAAATTTGAGTGCCATATAGTATGGGCGCCACTATTAGAATAAATATCCACCATGAAAATATTTAGTTATATAAAAGATAGGTGCGACACTAGCACTTCTTGCAAAGTTAAAAGAAAATACTTGTAACCATTTTCAGTCATATTCTTTTGGGTGTTGTACCCATAGAGGTATTGGTGCTAAAAGGAGGTCCTAATGGATAGAAACAAAAGGATTTTCTTCTCACATCTAGATTTTCCTTTATGGAAAAAACAGTTGATTGTGGAAGTTGCAACATTGCTTGCTATCATATCATAATGAAATAATGTCCTGTACTTTCAGTAACAAAACCTTTAGGTTTACTCACAAGAACTGAACTGTAATTATTAATATGACCTGTAAGGTATGCTTTAAGAAGTAAAGTAGTTAAATCTCTAATAGATTTTGACAAAGAGCCAAAAGGTTTTGGCCAATGGTAACAGTGATAATAAAACGTGTCATAATCGGTTTCTTGAAATTGGTTTCATTTATATTTATTTCGAATATTTATACAGGATAAAAAAAACACAAAATCTTTTCAATAAATGTGTAATTAAAAAGTAATATATACAAATACTGTCATCAACACATGTCCTGCTAGAAAAAAAGAAATATAAAACTAAAATAGTAAAAGAACTAAAAATTAGGAAGTGGCCAAGTAATATCGGAAATCAGGAATATGCGGAAATTATGAATTAACGTGTAATGAACGTAGAATAGCCGCAAATAAAGAAACAATAGAAACCTGATAAAAACTAGAACATATGATCTTTTAAAATATCTTTAAAGTTCATGCCTGTATATTTACTTGGAAGTTCAAGTGGGAGATCATTAAAAACTTTAGCTCCCATGTAAGGAATCGACTGTCTCCCATATTCCAACTTGACTCTTGCGACGTAGACAAATAGATTTTTGTTTCTCGTGTTCACTTTCGTATTTGATACTGCAAAATAGTTTTTGAATGGTGGCTTAATATTTCCAAGTAGAACGTTCCTGACAAACAGGTAAACTCTTTGTTTTCCACAATCCATGGTGTTGATGTTAGGATTGACATGTTGACCATCTGCCACAATTTCTCGAGCACGTCTTTCGAAGGATGCGATTCGTTGAGGCCTGACTTTGATTGAGAATAAGTTTCAGTATACAACAGTATGTAAACAACGGTAACATAACGGCGTTGATGACAGAGAGAGCAGCCCTTATTGTAAGAAAGGTCCTCATTTTCTATAAAAACGTAGCCGTGTCGACATTTTCTTGAACGTTTTGTCAAAATGTGAATTCAAGTTCAGTGTGTGGTCGATTTATACTCCAAGATACTTGTAACGCTTTGCAGCATTGACTTTTTGGTCATTTAAAATGATCACAATATCTCTCTGCTACAGATTTATCCTTTTGGACGTGACATACAGTAACACTTCAGTTTTTCCTTGTTTCAAGATTAACAAAAATTCGTTTTCCTTAAACCAGTAATAAAGGTTTTAAAGATCGTAATTAAGAAGACCTTCTACTTCATTCAGATTTTTACTTTCACAAAAAATAGCAGTATCGTCAGCGTATTTTTAATAGACCAGGTTTTCAGTAAGATCATTGAAAAGTATAACAAAGAGAAGAGGTCCCAAAATGGAGCCTTGCGATACGCCCGTGTAAACTCGCCTTTTCTCTGACATGACTCCATCAAAACATGCATGTATGTGGCGGTCGAAGAGGTAGCTTCTAAACCATTCGAGCTTTTGAATCAGTTTTCCGTGTGCTATAGTGTCAAATGTTTTACTAAGGTCAATAAAGCAGGCGCCAACTAGTTTTCCAGAATCAACAGAATTCCTGATACTGTCCCTGTCCAGAAGGGTCAACGTAGCAAGTTCAGTTGATTTATCTTTTCGAAAATCAAACTGAAAGTCAGAGATCCAGTTTCCTTATTCAAGACTTATAGCTGAGAGTGCACTTCACGTTCTATGATTTTGGTTACAACATACAGGTTTGATATTGGGCGATAATTTTCAATGTCTGTTTTACTTCCTGATTTAAACATCGGGGTAACCTTGGCAACCTTTCATTCTGTTGGAAAAGTACCAGTATCAAGTGAGAGATTGATTAGGTAAGTTAAATCATTAGTTATGTCATCAGCAGCGTCCTTCAGGAGGTTTGGTGGTAGTGAGCCGATTCCTCGTGATTTATTTCGTTGTAGCTTTTTCAGTTGGCTTCGATTGTGCGTGGCAGATATGTAACGGAATTTAAACGATTTAAAGGTAAAGTTTTTTTATTTTTTACTATTTCTCCAAATAAGATTGCTTAGAGGAAACAAGAGTTTTTTTATTGCTGAGATAATTGTTGAATAAACTTTCACAAAACCGTTAGCGATTTTTGAAGGATCTGATGTAAGTTCATTTTCAATCTTCAAAAGATTTGCTTGAGTTTGTTTTATTTTTGACAGGAAAAATCAACTTCAGTGATTTCCAGAATTTCTCGGATGTAGTAGATTCATGATCAGTCAATAGATATTTTTAAAAAGTCGCTTTTGCTTTTCATAGAGCAACAGCAACATTAACTTCATTTCGTTTGGCTTTATAGGCATTAGCGTCACAGGGTAGTTTGGATTTTCTCATTTTTCTAAGTGAAGCATCTCGGGTGTTCATTTTTGTTTTCAGTTCACTGGATAACCAGGGGCAGGGCTTTTCTCGTGCTTTTTTCTTGACGAGAGGAGCTTCTTTGTTGAATATTTCTGTCAGTACGTTTTTGAGGTAGTTCCACGCATTGTTTACGTCATTAAATTGATCGATTTCATTGATTTTTGAGTCACGAATTTTCTTTCTCATTTCTTGATGATTATAATTTCGGTAGTCTCGACAATGAATGTTTTTCGGAGAGAAACGAGCGTTATTAAGTTTACGTTTCAAGGGCTTTTCCAAATACTGTTAACAGTTTTGTTGATACAGCTGATGTCACTACTCGTTTGCTGAGTAAAATTTCTGGATATAAAAATCTAATCCTCCCACCAAGTGCAATAAAAGTCAAGTAAAGTTTCATTAGATATAAACTTTATTCTATCCGTTACTTACCTTTATAATTTAAGAAAACAGTACATAACTCCGAGTTTCTTGCTCACGTATTCACCAGATGTACACATAAAAAAACTGCTAAAAATATATGCATTTATATAAAGTTGAGAAAGTAATTCAAAAGTCACTAAAATTCTCAATGGTGGGACGGATTTGTAGTTCTTTAAAAGGTGTTTGTTGACGTCTCGACATGTAGTGATTAGTTCAGATCTTTTCTTTAACAGTTTCAATTTGCACGTAATTATGTGAATTTCTCTGTCAGACAGATGTTGTACGCTTTGCTGTCATTAACATATGGATGGGTATGGTCGATCACTTTCCAATTCAAAATTGGTGTCATGTTTTTGTTTTGTAAATTTCAGACATATTTCGAAAGTTCTGTTGAATTAGCTTTATGTTCATACTTGAAGGAATTTTTGTGTAAATACCATCTTTCTTTGAATGTTTTTTGGTCAATCCAATGTAGTTAACACCCTTGTCCTTTTCTGATGATTTGATGGTTCATTGGTAGATGACGTGCTTATCACGACAGTTTTCATTCAACGGGCAAGAATCCTTGTTGCGACAATTACACGGATCGATCTTCTTGTTTGTTTCTTTTTATCAGAAATATTGAAATATAATTTTAACTTAACTTACATTGGCTCTATTTTAGTAAATATTGAGCACTCTGCCATTATATTTGTTCATCTGTTGATGGGGTGTAATTTAAGAAAACGAAATATCTTTCTGTCGTTAACCGATCACCAAACAGAATTTCGAATTAATTTTGGACTTCATAATTGCCTAAACTACAACTGTCATCTAACATGATTTATTTAGTCATGACTTTGAGTTATGTAACTCGAAAGTGAAGGCAAAAACTTTTTTCAGACTGAGTGACTGTAATGATTACTGATACCTTATCGAAAAGCAATGTCCTTTGCTCTCTCGTGTGAGTTTGGCATTCACCAGTTAAAGCACTTTCTTTGTTTTCTCAATTGGAATTTTCTTCCTTGAACCAGCGTAGAACATTCTTTGACTTCTATTTTGTAGTGACAATTCTATTTAAGTTTTCTTGCTTAACTACATTACTCGGCTTGATATCAAATGGTTTATTATAAATATTTTCCAGGAATATTTTTTGGCATATCACCCGCAATATCCTGTTTCCAGCTGAAGACAAAATTTGTGAGAATAAACATTATTATTATTATCATTTCTGTTTTTGATATTTTTTTATAATTATCATCATTATCATTATTATTATTAATAATAATAATAATAATAGTAATAATAATAATTTGTTTTTTAAATTGGTTTATTTAGTTTGTCACAAACTGCTTCAAACTCACAATGTGACTTCAAGAAGCAGTTGGATCAAGGTCTAATGAGTCTTTGTATGTAATTATCAAGGGCCGTGTACATCAAGTATTTTAAACATCGGCGTTTAAAAAATTAGAACTATAAATCACACGTCGAGAGCTTGGCTCAAAATATGAATTGTACTAATGAAGACAACCTTTTGTATTTCACTTAATCGATCCTTTCCAGCTATTTGTTTGAAATATTTACCAGCATGTTCTGACATCACCCCTAGTGGACCAACTATTTCAAACACTGTTTTAGTTTCAAATGAGACATTTTGCCATCTCCATTTCCAAGAACCTAATTTTACTTAATTTAGTGATTATTTTAGCGGATGTGTTGATGTCTAATGGAACAGTCACATCTGTCTTCATACATGTCTTTTTTGTTCTGGTCTTTGATGATTTTACCTGGTATTTAGAAATCTATTTCTGATTCTATTATTTTTAGTAATAAGAACTATTACTTTCAAAGCAAGGCATTTACTTTACATAAAACCAATGGATTATTTCGCAAAATCTACAGTTCTGCTCTTTTCCTTATCGGTAAAAACGGTGACAAAAATACGTCACCGTTTTCACTACTCACTGTTTACCGAGAAATAGTAGGAGAGTCAATAGACAAGCACAGTCCGTTTTATGCATAGTCTTTTTGATTTGACAACTTAGCTTGTTATTTACCTTCCTTGGATGAATAGTGGGGTCAGTATTAGCCCCCGCTTTGATATTTACAGATGTATAAGACTAATTTTTCTTGCTCAGATGTTAAATCACCCAGATTAACTGGTAGACCATTACTGGAACTCACTGTGAAGAAGAGAAACGGACCTTCAGTTTTAAAAAATCCAAACTTTTTTAGTTACCCAAACAGTCACTTATACTTTGGTTGCCAGTCTGATTGGTCAGAAATGCTTAGAAATGTCAGAAACCTAGGAGTAAATGCAGCGTTAGCAAATGATAAAGCTGTGAAGAATATCGGAGAAAACTGCAGAAGTTACTGTTCATGGTTACCATTGACAGAGATCTCGAGAAAGCAAAATGTTTGTCGACGCAAGGAGCATTCTTCTACCCAAGAGATAACCAAGTCAAACCTTCACATTCTGTTCTTCACAACTGACAACTTGTGGCAAATCTGTCCATTTCTCTATTAAAGGGCGTTTAAGTCTACTTTCATTAAATTTACTCTTCGCATTTGGAACAGAGTAAATGGTCCCCAATGCATGTTTTGTCATCAGCACACAGATTCGACAGGACACAGTTTAAATGCATGGCGTGAATTCAGAAATTTCTACTCTCGTCGCCACACAAAATTGATGTCTGTAATAAGAATATGTCTTTATCGTCCAAAAGTCTACGAAAATCGTATGTGTAAATGTGTCATCGATAATCCAAGAGATGAAATTGTGCTATTACAGCATCGGAAGTCTGATATTTTGATTGTCAAACCAGTTTGTTGGACTATTGTTAAGCTTTCGGTTTGTTTGCATTTACATACACGTATCCCGAGAAGCTCAGGCACTATGAATAATTTCAAAGTAGCTTGCAGAAGGATAACTAGAGCAGAGGATTACTAGTTCTTAGTTTTGGGGGACTCGATTGCATTTACAAGAATGTCTGGAGGAATTTAGGAAGACTGGTTTAGAGAAGGAGGATATCAAGTATGTCCTAGGGTAGTACTCAATATCTAATTTGATGATGGCTGACTATACCTGAAGACATTGGGCTAAAACGTTACTACGATAAGACGTTTTTGATGGCAGTAGCTTGCTAAGCTGAAAAAGGCCTGGTATTGGTAAATTGGTTTTGTGTGTCCTGTGGACTGAGCAGTGTTATTAACGGGGTTTTTGCACAATACACTGCATGTTTAATAATCAACATTTTCTTATGTCAGCTGATAAAAGACAAGTATGAATACTACCCACATTAGAAAATAGTGAGCACTTTATTGAGTAAGTATATTATTGTGAGAACCAAGAAGGTGTGTTATTATATGCATATGTGTGCGTATATACCAATATACATATAGACATATATACAAACAGACATAGCACATATACATATATGTATATATATATACATATACATATATATATATACATATACACATATATACATACATATATATATACATGTAGATATGTGTGTCTAATTTTATTAACAGGGTAAAAGGGTAAAAAATGAACCACTTTTTTGCTTTAAGTTTTATCGTATTCTGGGAGTATTCTGGGACACCATAAAAACTGGTGGACGATTACAGAGTATGGTAAAACTCCAAGCTTTAATAGAAGATCTTCCCCTTGCTTGATGCTTACCAAAGACAAAAGATATTTTATCGTTTTAGAATGGAGAACCACTTAACAGTAATCAAGAGCAGTTTGATTTTGATTTTTGTTGTATTTTTTAGCTACAGTTACATTTTTATAAATGTTGATATAAGTAACATATTCAATAATATTTTTAATTCCTATTTTTTGAAAGCTGTTTTATTTTCGGGGCACACAAGATCTTTCTTTAGGAATAAACATAGTTTTGACTACCCCAGAACATCTTTTACAATTTGTTTGGATCTTTTATCTATTAATAAATAAATTATTTATGTTGCTATTTGTTTTTATCTGCTTTTGTTTTAAAGTACTTGTTGAGTCGAGACTCCAAAAGTATCTTGTTGTTTTTATTTTATTTAAAAGTAAAGACACTTTAAACCGTTCTTGCTATTTAATAATTCAAAGGTGTTTCGATTTGGTCAATTTCTTCATTACACGGATACTAAAAGTTGCATCTTATACGACAATTCGCTAAGTAAATAATTTTAGATGACTGTACTCTTGTGACTAGAGAACATTTCAAATCGTAGAAAACTATTTTGTGGCGATCCTTAATGCATTGGAGACCAAAATTTGGTGTTGATTTTTTCTCTTTCACAAGCGTTTTTTTCTTTCTCATTTAAAAAACAATTGGTTAAGCTGAATTCTAACTAAAAATTAAAGGCCCTGTCAAGATAATTCCAAGGTATTGCTCGATTAGAAATTTAGATAGATAGATAGATATAGATATAGACAGATAGATAGACAGATAGATAGATAGATAGATAGATAGGTAGATAGATAGATAGATTGATAGATAGATAGATAGATAGATAGATAGATAGATAGATAGATAAATAAATAGATAGATAGATAGATAGATAGATAGATAGATAGAATAGATAGATAGATGGATGGATAGAAAGACAGATGAATAGATAAATAGATAGATAGATNAACAAGTATTTATATTGTTACCATTATCAGTATCGAAATTTTAATGCGGTTTTCAATATCCAGATTTTTTACATCACATTGTCACTACTTCTCCTTAACTGTAGTACTAAGCCTAATGGCAAATATTGTTTTTCCGTAAACTTGTTTATTTCAAGATTGCTTTAACTTGAAAAATAGTAAGTAACGGACAATATATTGTTCCCTAGAAGGTTTCCCTTACAGACGGGAATTTTATTAAAGAGTCGTCGAAGTTTTTTTGTATTAAGAAAGCAATCAAAATATTGCGCCAATGACTACCGTATTTCCTCTAAAAACGCCGCCCTCTATTAAACCCCACACTTTCAGCTAAACATTTGTAATAAACGCCTCGTACTATTAAAAGCCGTATCCTCAAAAGCAGCGTTTATTAGAAAACAGACCAAACAAGAAATACCGAATACCGAATATTTTACACGAGTCTTACTTCTTTTTTAAACGTGGTTACAGATGGGTCAGAGGATAGTCAAATCCATTGTTTTAAAAAGAATTCGTCTTGTTCGACTGGTGCTGCTTTATTGAAACAGGTAACAAGAGCACTGGATGAAGATCAATCTTCTGAAAACCCCTTTAAAATATTCGAGTCTGACGTCAGCGAAAGCTATGAAAGTTTTCATATCATAGACGAGGACTCTGACGGAGACAGTGACATTGAGATTATTTAGCATTTCTAGTGTGAACACTATAAAGCAATTTTGATACAATCTTTTCTGAACTATTTTTGGTAAAAAAAATACTTTTAAAGTCTGTTTTTATCTCTTTTTATTCCACTTTTCATTTTGTATTAAACTCCGCCCTCTATTAAACGCCCCATCCAAAAGTTAGATTATGCGATAAACGCCGCGGTGTTTATTAGAGGAAATACGGTACTTAGTAATACTCCATACGTTCACCACACTTTAATCCAGTTCATATCCTCCACCTTTTCTCCAAGGTATTTTCTTTTGCTTTCGCTCATCCATCAGCTTTGTTTTTACTTCGTGCACATTTTAACCACCTATTGCATTTAATATCCTTCTGTAAAGAACCTCAGTGTTTGAATACAACGTCATTTCACTCAGCAGACAATAGAAAAAGAAAAGCGTAGGTTTCTTTTTGGAAACAACACACAAAACGAAAAAGGTACTCGCGAAGTGGTTTATTTGTATTTGTATTTTGGTATGATATCTAAATTGCTTTGACTTCGTCCATACCCTAAATTCTTACTTATAATGCCACTAGTATTAGTAACATAAGCGCTAACATCAGCAGACAAGTAAGTAAAATTCAAATGTTTTGTTTTATTTCGTAGACATGCCGGTAACCTTGGTACTCTTCCTCCTTTTACTTATATTAAGTTCAACTGAAAAATATTCATCTGCAACATCATCTATCGCTGCTGGATTATCAGCAACGGCATTAAAAGCATGTTGCTCCATTCAGAATACAACAACCGGTGAAAGGATGTCACATGTTTTATCTACCGAAAAACTTACCTCTAATAAAACACCTTGGATGCATTCATTAACCTCTTTTGCGGCTTCCAATACTTTTACAGTTGTATATTTCAAATCTAACACAGTAGAGAAAAGGAACCAATTTATATCTTCCATACAATTCTTAAAATCTACTTATGATACAATGGTATCTCCAACATTATCAAGTTCTTCCTCTTCAATTAAAATTCATACGTCGAGATCCTATCATCAACATACATATGAAGGACTATCAATTACTTCTAGCTTCAATATTGATTATATGTTGCAAAACCTTAGTTCAACATTAAAAGATGAAAAATATACGTCGTCCGGGACTTATTATTTTCAAGAGATGACAACATCACTTGAAGCTAATGCCAGTCTGTCAGCATTTACAATGAAAAATTCAACTTTTTCAACAACACCAAAGACAGGATTTGAAATTGCCACTGCAAAAGAAATAACGGAGGTTTTCTCAACTCAGAACAATTCTACTCTTTCTACTGTAATGCCATTACAATATCTTAGTACAAATAAAAGGACTTTTTCTTCTTCTACACCATTTCAATTTTATTCAAGTGGAAGTACGCTTTCGTCTGTATTACAGCACTCTACAACCAGATGTTGCTCGGTTGGAACGCTTGCTCTGAATAATAAAACTGGTATCACTATAGATGAAAAAATAAACACAACAATAAGACAAGCCTTAACGAAGCTTAGCAGCACAGCTACTCAAATAAAAAGCAATTCATTATTTGATTTTTCTACACAAATGACTCATGGAGTAGTAAGCACACTCTCATGGTATCATACCAACATTACAAAAATTAATCAGACCTTAACTAAAACATCTTCTAATAGTATAAATCAAATTCGAAATAGCTCCATAAAGTCTGTTTACTATAACCAGTCGTATACTTTTCGCAGAGTTATCAAATCCAGCATTCCTGGTAACAGCTCTGTTGAAACATCTCAGATGACTACGTCACTTTTACAGAAAAATAAAGTCAGTAGCAGATCCAGTACAAATTTATTATTACTTTCGTTCGTACGTCCAAGCAAATTAAAAACCTCTCTACTAGTGAACATGTCATTTGTTATCTTCAATGGACGTAAGTCTTCAATACCGCCACTTGTCAAGCTGACTAGTCTGGCTCAAACAGTGGCAACAAAACTAGTGAATAATGTTATAACCACTATGAATCATAGTGAGCAAATACGATCACCATCTATAAACCCAACCAAATATGATCTTAAAACTTCACATTTTCTGTGGAATACACCTCTAACTTCAAAACAACAAACTGATAATGTGCCTGAAGGAAAAAGTGCTTCACAATTAGGCGGGAGTTCATTGCAATTAAAAACAGTGGAAGATAGCACAGATTCTATATTGTCCAGCCAAAAAAGGTCTTCTAACAACACTATTGTAACTACGTTAAGTATGAAGCCTACTAAGAAATTAGTCACATTGAAACATACATCAAAACATAGGTTAAAAATTACACAACTGGTTTTTGCCACACAAATAGCTGTTACACTAGGAGCTAGCCACTTCACTACCAAAATTTCGGATGAAAGGAAAACAAGTGAAATAACAGCTGCTACAACAAGTAAATCATCAGTTTTCACTAGAAATAGCATAACAACTGGAACTATATTTACAAGGAAGTATCATGCAAATGCCTCATCTGCAGCAAATAATTTAATGAGTAGTGCTCCAGGTGTGGATAAAGAAATTGGTACAAGAAGATTAATAACAGATACACCTTCGTTAAGGAACTTTTCGACAAGCATTCATGCAGAGATTCCTAATTTCAATACCCTATCTCCTTCTCCATCAACAAAAGCTATCGATGTTATTACTTCTTACGTTGGAGAGATCACTACTAATTATAATATATTTAACATCACATTCAATTTGCAGTTTAAACTATCTGAGAAAGATTTTGATACGGATCTGGAAAACAAAACATCAAGGAAATATGTTGCACTCCGAAAAGAAATGGAATATTTGGTAAGAATCAATTTTTTTAGCTTTTAATATCTATTCAATGAAAAATGATGGTGTATGTGTGATTAACATTTGTAATTTTGGCATTTTTCTTTATTTGATACAAGATCATATATTTTACATTTTTCAGGAAGTCACTATTGTCTGCAGTCATTAATAAGTCAATATAAGGAAATGTATAAATGACAATTTGTTATTTATCCTCCTGTCGAAGGTTGAAAGTCTTAGAGAGAGAGAGAGCTAACTGAAGTGTCTCAGCATCAATCTTTTTTAAGCTCGACATTTTGTAGCTGTTGTTCTATTTCTTTTCTCCTCTTCTTATTTTTTCCCCTTTCAGATAATTCTCTACGAAAATATATTTACAAGGTTGTCTCTTCAGTATCTATCTTGAAATTGTCACCTATCGTGATTTATATAAACAGCCTTCAGCATTTTCATGCTTGTTTTTATTTTTTATTTCTACCTGTTGGAAAATGTTATCATTAATTTTTTTAGCTTGAATGTCAATATATAATGTTTACTTTTGCAGGGGCTCACATTTTTGAATATACTAACAACAGATCAATAATATTTACCTTGTTCCCACACTTGGTTGGCTAGAAGCTGAAATTGTGATGTACGGATATTGTACAATACAGATAGCCTTTCAGGGGAAAAACATTGAAACCCAGTCAAAACATTAGTCCTTTCGATAGAAGCATGAATTTGACAGCAATGACTAGGTTGATCAAATCGCATTGATTTTGTTTAAGTTAAGAAGAACAGGCTGAAAAGCTTGTCACGTTGGCTTTCTCAGAGGGAAAAGGTTTATACATATTTTTGAGAAATAGTCATGTAAGAAACTCTCAATACGAGGTTCAAAACATATTATGGTGGTGATAAAATATGAAGTCTGTTTTTCTGTTGTTCTTTGTTCATTAAAAAAATTTTATACAGTATATATTATATAATATTATATATATATATATATAATATAATATTACATATATTATAATATATTATATTATATTATATTATATTATATTATATTATATTATATTATATTATATTATATTATATTATATTATATTATATTATATTATATTATATTATATTATATTATATTATATTATATTGTTTTTCTGTTGTTCTTTGTTCATTAAAAAATTTTTATACAGTATATATTATATAATATTATATATATATATATATATATAATATTACATATATGTATAATATATGTATTATATTATATTATATTATATTATATTATATTATATTATATTATATTATATTATATTATATTATATTATATTATATTATATTATATTATATTATATTATATTATATTATATTATATTATATTATATATATATATATTTATATATATATGTACATATATATAATATTTATACATGTTGTCCCTGTAAAATCTATTGCTTAGAATCGAGCAGGATATACATTTTAAAGTCCTGTTCTTGCATGATCATAAACTACACAAAGGAAAAAAAGCAAGATATACATATTGAAATATCAGTTTACTAAGTTAAGCTTTGCATTTGACTTTGGCGGTAAAGGATAAAGAGAAAATAACAGAATTATGAAATTGTGTAAGTTTAAAATGTAGTTTTATCACTTGCATTCCAGAAACAAATTTTCTGAATTTGTCCAGATGTACGCCTCTGTTGTAATATAAAAAATCCTTAAAGTCCGAATTTTTCTGCAACATAGAACATGTTTTTGGTCTTTATTTTAGTATGATAAATTTTAACTTTAATTTATACCCAGGTGAAAGGTCACGCCAAACTATAAAATTTATATCCGTCACTCTACAATAAAAGCTGGGACACACTTAGCCAAATGTTTGGCACAAATAGGATCAGTCACCGTAGCAAAAAATGATAGTGGCCAATTTTTCAGTTTTCCATTAATCTTGCTATAAAGACTGCAGTCAAGTGATATTGGCTACAAACACGTCATTCTAATGAAATGTCATGCTATATTTTAATGTATACAAGTTTATAGACATGCAACACAAATGGAGCACGGTTTGGGAGGAATGTAAATGCTTTGCCATTCACATTTCTCCTAAACCGTGCTGCATCTAACAAGAGAGTCAGAGACACTGTTTGACATGTTGAAGTAATGAAAGTAAATGGACAACAATGTTTCATTCATGGTTTCTCAGGGACAAACTTGTTTTTCTGTGAGAAGTGTAATATTGCTCTTGAAAAAATAGCAACTTACTATTCTTCATACATAATAAACTGTTCCGTCTTTTATACACCTTGATTGATACGTTTAGGGTACAAAATTAAGAATACAGTAATTATCGATAAGGCTGCTCAAATTTGAGGCTGTCTAAACAATTTTTCTACATCTGGCTAAATGGCTGTTGTTTTGTTATTCAATTGTGACTTTAATTGTTTTCTTAAGTAAAATATTAAAAAGCAATATCAAATCATCCAAAAACTTGGTTAAAATTTGATTTTTCTTGGCACATAAATTTCTGTCCTTACTTGATATATTAACTGCGAAAGAGGATTGTTGCTTATCTGCTGTAATCTTACAAGACAAAATATTCTTGAGCATAATTTTTCCTAAGTTAAGAACTGCTGTATTCTTGGCAAATGATATATTTCCAGTGATCATAACTCAAATAGGAACTTCTTAATTGCTACATTTTAAGAACAAACTTGCTCGAAGCAAGTAACTTTCAAGTGAATATGTTCCAATTAAGAATCAGAATTTGCTACATTGGTGTCATGGAAAATAGCATGCAGGTCTGAAAAAAATGCATCACGGGATTTTACTATGACCTTTTAAATATCTGTAGGATAATGATATTTTGACATCCATGATTCTATTGGTTCTTAGGACATGTGCTAAGGAAAGGTGGACTCGAAAACCTAGCATTGACAGGGAAAATAGAAGGCAAGAGGAGCAGGGGGAGACAGTGAATGACGTACTTGACAAGCCTAAGCGAGGTAACAGGAAAGACCACCATAACTCTGCTTAGAAATGCAACAGACCAAAAGAAGTGGAAGATGATGGCCCAAGTCCCAGAAGGATATGGCACCTAGACAGACAGACATATTCTACTGGCACGTATATCGCATAGCAATAATATTAAAAATTTGGCTTTTTTAGAGTTCTTCCAAGATACCATTCGGTCTGTCTGCCAAGTGTCTACCGAAATACCAAGCCAAACATCGGCGTATAAAAAACCTTTCTAACAGACTGACAGACATAGACAGACACACATAAAATCATATCACAGACACACGTACAAACACATCAATTACATTACAGATAAGAAATCCTGCTGTTCTACGCAACAGTGTAGCACATTATTCTGCAAATTCAAGGATGAGTTAACTGGCTTGATTTAAGCTGCGCTACGCTTGAACGATTTATATATCTTCAACTTTACCCCCAAATAAATTACTGTGCCATGACAAGATAAACAACATCATATCACCATGATTGATGTTGGTCCGACATCCAGTGAAGTGAACATTTTTGGCCCTGCTCTAACGTTTTCATAAATGGGAGTTAATTACCAATATTAGCATGTATTTACTAATTTTTCGATTTAATTTATGTTCAACTGTTCATTGCTCCATACAAGCTACAATTTTCTCCAATTTTTGCAAGAAAATCAAATGTGGCTGAATTAGCGTTAAAGACTTTGTCTCGTCATTCTCTTTTGCTATATTGTTCCTGGAATCGTGATAACGCATGCAAGGTTCCTGCGATTGTGATCTTAAGGCATGAAAACAACTTAGCGACCTCCTATGGATATTAAAAGGATGTCACAAGACAATCAGATCTTGATTTTCTGAATAACGAAATTAGGCAGAGGATCACAATTCAAATATCATTTAGCACAAAACCCTACAAAGTTAACATTACAGAGTATTACAATCTTTCTACCCTTTATAAGGAAAAATGTTCAAGACGTTATACGCATTGAAGATTTAAAGGAAAAAACGCTGCATTGGTAAAAATTGAAACACATCAAATTTAAATGCTTCAGCTTATTAGAGAGACCGTAATGGAGAAATGGACCATTTTACTTTTTTATTCTCGAGTATATGTATAAACAGCAAATAATGTGTAAGAACCAGTCAGGTCTCAACCTATCTACCCTTGATGCTATTTATTACACACTATCTGAATCTCTGGAGATTATTAACCCTTATTGGTGCACAATCTGCTGCAGGAGGAGAACATGTAATGTGATTTTGATGATAGGTGTAATTACTGAAGAGTAAAAATTTTTATTTCATTTACTATTATTTAATGAAAATTATTTATTACTGAGTGGTTTTTTCTGTTGGACTATAAATTCAGGCCAGGCATGAGCATGATTAACTAGAAGCTTCTCTGTTGGACATCCTTTTCTGTAATTAATTGTAACATGTTACGTCTTTCATTAACACTGTTGGTATATGCACATTGCTAGATGAATAATTGTATGTTTTACAAAGCGTAAGAGACTACAATTGTATAATTGTATATTTTATTAAGTACTTAAATAAACCTTCCTTTACTCATCCTTGACCCATCAGCCAGAAAAATCCTATTATTAAGAAGTAATTTCTATACTCCTTAGTTAACAAAACCTGGCCTGATTTTTAATTTGTGACAGTGGTCTGTTTGCTTGACTGTGTTCTATAACTTTCATGCTAAAGTTAATCCTGCCATTACCAAGCAAGCAGCACGAGCTCAATAAATTAAATTACTTTCGCAGTACAGTACAGCACGGTATTGCACAGTACAGCACAGTACGGTACTGCACAGTACGGTACTGCACAGTACGGTACTGCACAGTACGGTACTGCACAGTACGGTACAGCACAGTACGGTACAGCACAGTACGGTACATTGATTTGCTCCAGGGGTGGCAATTATATACCACCGTCGAATTGGTTTTAACAGTCAACTGCCAGAAATTATTGTTCTTTGCCAGTTTAGCCTGTTGAGTGATGAATGTCCTGCAACGTATGAGTGGCGTGTTCCCAAGGATATTTTTGGTGTTTTCTCTGCGAAAGCAGTGTACCTTACAGGCATGTAAAAATTCTATCCGATCTGTAAATTGACATAATTTATTAGTGGAGTCTTGTTTTTCCAAAGAGCCCAGTTGTCTCAGCGTTTTTGTAGACATGGGAATGTCCGACTTCCTTTGTATATATAGTGTGTGTGTGCGGGGGGGAGGGGGGCTCTAGTCGTTTAAATCTCATTTCAGCACAGTTCTAGGTATTTTATTTGGACATCTATATGATACTGGTAAGTGTTACAATACGTGGTTTCGTATGTAGGTTTTGACTTTATGCGGCTTCCAGTATCTTTCAACTATTTTAATGTTAATCATAGAATCACAGAAAATCTTACCAAGTTTCATTGAAAATAAATGCACTCGGAAATAGGTAATCAACAAAACATTCAACTTTCTTTACTGCAATTGTATTACGCAGGTACATAAATTCCTTTACATTTCTTTTACTCAATAAGGTAGCCAGTGTTACCAGTTTATCATTGAAACTTGTCTTTGTCCTGACAAATCAAATTTTGGAATTATAACATCCAATTTGTATTTATAACCAGACAAGATTCTGAAGGTTTGGGAGAATGATAAAGAAGACAACAATATAAATTAACATCAACAAAATAATTTTTATCGCTACTGAGGGTAAAACTCATTTAAATATTAACGTCTCATTGATGATGTTCCGAAATTTGGCCATCTTATCCACACTTTTGGAGTATGTTGTACATCATCAGGATACACTGTCTAGTTTACTGTACTTTACCTTACCTGACCTTTGTACTTTGAAATCTCAGATTTTTTTTCTACCTGGTTACCAATAGCTTATAACAAACCTACTAACCTAGACAGAATTGAACTCCAACACTGTGTAATGTCTTTACCCCCAGCACCCTAAATGAGATTTAACATTGTCATCTTGATAGATGGCAATGTAGGTTGATAAAGGGATTTCCATTGCACGCTATCTAGAAACTTTTTGATTCACATGCTTTATGCTTGAGATGCTAAAAGAAGGGTCACAGATGAGATTTGTCCGTCGATTACAATCTTGAGAAACAGAGGTAACTCCTGTTTTTCATCAAGGTTTTTATCTTAATCAACTATTGAACAATTTTTACATGTTTTTAAGGACTACCAGCTTCTTTTTTAACCAGATTTCCTCTCTTCAAAAACAGTCTAGCTGTTTTCAGGATGTCATCTTAAAATGTGTCATTTGTCCTTCCATCCCTCCATCCTGATATGGTCGCTAACCTTCTTCAATTTTTGTTTTGGAGAAACTCAACTAATTCTCACATGTCCTCAGTTTAGATTTCAACAAAGTAATCATACTGCGTGAACAGTGTCATAGCCAAACACTTTCTCAGAACGAAAATTGAGAAATTTTGATACCAGAGATTGTCCATATCCCACTGTCAAGCCATTAAGGGGCTACGTTTTCAGGAAAACCGCTTCTGTAAAAATGTAATTCCTGGCAACATTGTTATTTGTGTTTGTTAATATTCCTTTATTTTAAATTTTCTGTAAGGATAAAATGTGTCATTGCTTTTGAAGAAAGGAACGTCTTGAAACTAGTTTGTTAGCTAATAAACTGTTGTCAGTTAAAAACTGGGTTATTTATGCCTTTTGAGAACTAGAAAATAAACAATAAGTAAAGCTAAGAATGTGCCTTCCAAGATTCATCTACAAGAATTAATGTGCATTGCTAAAGTAACTAATCTGCTTTTGTGTTCGCAATTTTGTAATGTTTGAAATATTGTACATTAAAGTACTGATATGTTGAGTAGTATGGTATGCTTTGTTTCATTACCATCCGTTGCATACGAAAGAAATAATGTATTAGAGTAAAATCTATTTATTGTATTTTAAATCAATGATTGTATTTCAGTGTTTCATACTTCTCCATTATTATTTTATAGATAAATCTAGCATTTGAAGGAAGTAAAGGTTTTCTTGGTATCAGCTCCATGGATTTCAGGTAAGTCGTGGATCTTTTGGAACTCGTTGTTGAAAGAATTTTTTAAGAATATCAGAATGAAACAGTTGTCGAAATACCCTACATATTAGTACTTAGGAGTACTACTGAGTAGGATATGTACAAAACTTTTCTATCCTAAAGGGCCAAATTTGCTACCCTTCTACTCTAGTTTCACAACAAAATCTCACGTTGCTAACATCCATCCTTCTCCCTTAATCTCCCTTACTTAATCTCCCAACATTTTATTCTTTCTGGTATAAGACCCAACAACACAGCAACATTCTGGTAATTATACATACTTCTCCTTAACACGATTAAAACAGGGGCCATGTGCATTGCTTATGTAGTTGGAAACTTTACAGACGGTACTTCATCAGATAATATCACTCATTTCCAGTACTTACCTCCAGTGTTCAAGTAACACCTGTATATTTCATCAATTGGAAAATGGTCTTGCCTCTCCCATGATCTTAACAATATTTTGCCAATATCAGTGTAAGAATTATGTTGTATATAATAAAGAGGTGTTGGAGCGAGGGTTTGCTGGCTACAAAGGACGGAAACGAATAAGAACTCGTCTGCACTTGCTTGGGGATGCTTAACACGTGGAGCATTGCAGTGCAATAGTTTTTGTGTTGTGAGTTGACTTGTAACTTTCAATTTTAGTAAGACAACTGAAACTCCGTTTTAAGAATATCTAAAAAGGGCTTTTAAAGTACACAAAGCCCTTGCTGTCTGGTAAGTAGTTATGAGTAAAATGATAAAATGAAGATGAATGATTGGAACAGTCTCCAGTGACTATTACAGGAAAATGTTTTATGGCTATGAGATAAATATACGTCTATAAAGTCCTAGCGGGGTGGTACAATTAGGTACAATTACGTATAAATATATATATGTGAAATACTATAACAATACACACCAAAATGTTTTCACGTCAAAGAGCATTACTGGAAACTGCTCATTTAAATGATCGAATGAGTAACCCGAATTCACTTAACCTGAATGGGCTACATATGATGCAGCCTTGTTTGCACTGTCGTCTCCTTTGCTCTTTGAACTATTTAGGGGAATAGAAGTATCTTCCGTGACCTTGTCATAGTGGTAATTTAGATAAGGACATCTAGAAAACTTTTCTTTGTATACTTGATACACAAACTGACATTTGGAGGCAATGCATATGAGCAACTTACCTGATGTACTTTTTCTTTATAATACATGTCCTGGGCTTATGAATAAAATCTACCAAGTCCAGAATTGGTGAAAATTAATTCAGAACATAATGAAAAATCTACAGCCATAAATTTGAGTGTAAGAAGAAATTTTATGGAAAAAATTTCCAATTTCGTATTCAGTAACGAAAACAAAATGTTAGCTTTAGTAGTTTAATGGATAGTTGTAATAGTAAAACCTTGGTTGGATGGGTTATTTTTCTAATGGCTGACCCTGAAAAGTATGTTGGTGGTAAAGTAAGTCGCCAGCAGATTAAAAGCATAATTAAGTGCGTGATTAAGTGACACCTGACTTTTTCAAATGCGCTAGAAGAATTTGTAAATGGGTGGACTAAAGAATAGATAATCTACGCCAAAATAGAGGATCAACCAGCTTATTCCGGCAAAATGTACTAAACTTCCAGACAATAGGTTATTACCCAATATTAGACAGATTGAATGTTAAAGACGCGACAGAACGAAAACATAAAAATGGGAAAGGTAGCATATTCTTAACATAAAAATTTTAACTATTTAGCATGAAATTACATGATAAATATTTTCCAGAAATATTTACATGCTGCTTTTCCAAGAGTAGTGAAGCCGAAATTTACCAAAATTATCTCATGGCATATACTTCTATGACAATACTGCGTACTGAAAATTCCACATTTGAAATCGACCTGAAATGTTTCCAAATAGGTAAAGTACACAAGAAACAGTTCACACACTGTATTTTACTTATGTTAAAAATCATACTTGATTGATAAATGTATATATTTTTTGATGTTTTAGGAACGGAAGCATTGTAGTTGAATCGATAATTCGTTTTGCAAGTAACACCAATGAAACTAGCTCAACACTTCAAAATAAAATGGAAACATCGACTGTCAATTATAACATAACGGAGATAGTAACAAAAGGTAGGTTCCGTTTTTGAATTAAAAGCAAATTTAATATCTCTAGTTGATTTCAATATCTTTCTTTTTACGTATTTGTCTATCCATTATCTACCCGTCCATCTAACAATTAATATCCCTCTCCGTATATTTGTATATATAGATATAGATATGTAAATATATACATAACTATCTTTTTACCTATCTGTTGTGTACCTTTCACTATAACATTGCTAAAGATGTGTAGGGAAAATAGCTATGCAGTAACCCTTCAAATGGTTACTATTTTCAAAATCTGGATTATAGCTTGGAGTAAAGTCTTGAAAATTTCTTTTAACTAATACCTTGATCACAAAATATCAACAAGTATTTCTAAAAATAACCTGGAATTTTCCTTAGTCACTATCGATGTCGTTAAATTATTAGGATTCGTTATGACAGATAACTATGTTGAGAGAAAAAAAAAGGTTACGTTAATCATGGAATTTTATTATGTCAGATGATGTTTGTTTCTAAGCTTATTCCAATGACACTAGACAGACATAAACACATATTTTCATATTTGAATATATATATATATATATATATATAGTATATATATATATATATTAGTAATATTAGTATACCAATGTTCACTAAGAGTGCTCAATGTTTCCAGAGCGTTTATAAATCCAGTATAGTATACAAAATAACTAGACAAATTTAGCAGTTACTACAAGTTTCATGTTTTCTTAACAATCAATTGTTTGTCAGTCCGCGGTATGTAATTGACCTCGTGCATAGCCATTGTTTGCCTGAGTATGTATTACGGTTTGTAACTTTATGTATGCCCTTGAGTATACTTTTATTCATTTCTTCAATTATACAAAATAAATGAATACTTTATTCTCTTGAGTGTACCATAATTACCATGCATCTTTATAATAAACGAAATTTTGTAGTAATTCATTGCAGTTTGAAGATTGTTAAGAAAACATGAAACTAGTAGTAACTGCTAAATTTGTCTAGTTATTTTGTATACTATACTGGATTTATATATATATATATATATATATATATATATTTATATATATGTTCATCCATCTTTAGGTATGCCTGTAAAACTATCCATTAATCTGTTTTTTTACTTATATGCTTGTATGTATATTTAACTAGCAGATGACCTATTTATCCATCTCTATATCAATAAATCTATTTTCTCTTTCCCTTTGTACAGTCATCTATTGCAACATACATCAAGAAACCAAAATATCAATGTCCTATTAAAAAGTGAAAATCATCAACATTTTTATTATCCAAGAAAATTATCTTACCACTCTTCTTGCATCCTCCCCCATTGCTTTAAACCAATCAATACTCAAAATAAAAATGTGTTGAATTTACCTTTGCATTAATGCTCAAAATAATAAATGATTCATTCTATTGCTGAATATCTGGATATTACAGGGTTCTGAGGTCTTTTTTGTATACCTTTATGTAATCTGGTACATGCACAGATTTTTAAAAGTCCATATCCACAGATGTTTTCGTTTACAAACAACCCTGTTTGTACAAGCCGCATTATTTTTCCAACCCCACCATTCGTTTACCCCTTACCCAATCTTTTGTATTTCAATAGCACTTGATTAAATAAAGTAATAAATTTCTACAAGATTAAGAAGTAGAGAAAAGGAAAATAAAGTAAAGAGTTGAAGGTACTGATTAAACATAAATTTTTTATGTTCTTTTATCACAGAAATCTGCACTGAAACATCATGCAATCAGAAAGGGAATTGTAGTCAAAATGGAACAACGGTACAATGTAAAAAGTATGTTCTGCTTCCAAACGTTATTGCTTTGGTAGTAATTATTCGTATTACACTTTTTCCCCCTAGATTAGAATTCGTAATGAAATATATTTCTGTTGGTAATAGAGTAAGAAAAATGATTCTAATTCAATTTTTACATGCCTTTATATTTAAGGTTGGGCATCCAAAATACATTGGAGCTGATAAAAAAAGTACAATCACAATGAGATTTTTACACAGCTTCCTACTGGGGCTTGACCAACACTCCAATGTCTTGAACAAAGAGATTTTGTGATAAAGAAGCTTTGGTCTACTGACAATTATGCAAGATACTGGAAAATGGAAGATGTTTCACACTTTTGTATCATTTATTAAGAAATCGATTCATTATTAATCTTTTCTGCTACTTTTTCTTTTTCTTCTTTTCTGCTACTTNAATGAAATATATTTCTGTTGGTAATAGAGTAAGAAAAATGATTCTAATTCAATTTTTACAAGCCTTTATATTTAAGGTTGGGCATCCAAAATACATTGGAGCTGATAAAAAAAGTACAATCACAATGAGATTTTTACACAGCTTCCTACTGGGGCTTGACCAACACTCCAATGTCTTGAACAAAGAGATTTTGTGATAAAGAAGCTTTGGTCTACTGACAATTATGCAAGATACTGGAAAATGGAAGATGTTTCACACTTTTGTATCATTTATTAAGAAATCGATTCATTATTAATCTTTTCTGCTACTTCTTCTTTTTCTTCTTTTTCTTCCTCTTCTTTTTCTTCTTCTTCTTCTTCTTCTTCAGGTACCATATTCTTTCAGGAGGTTAGCGACCATAGTCTTCCACTTTCCAGTCTTTTGTTGCTCTTAACAGTTCTAACATCAATGTCTTTCTTCAAATTTCTTACAAATGCCAAACGCTGTCTTCCACTGCTTCTTTTCCCCTCAACTTTTCAGTCAAAACTAGTCAAAACTTTTGTCCTCTCCAAATCTGTTAAAAACGTCGACATTGCTAGTTTTATCCTTCCATGATAACCTAATCATTCTTCTCAAAAACCACATCTCTGCAGGCTCTAATCTCTTCTGCTTTGACTACCCGAGACATCACACCCATACAGCAAGACTGACCACAAGTAGCATTCCAGCAGTTTGAGTTTGGTCTGCATTTGAAGATTTCTGTTCTTCAAAAAGCTATTTAATTTTTAAAATGCATCTTTAGGAATACCAGTTCTTCTTTTGATCTCTTTATGGCACTTACCATCAGAAATAATCCTGCTTCCTAAATAACGAAACTGCTGTACTTCCTTGATTTTTTCTCCTTTAATAAAAGTGTTGCAGTCCTTTTATCATTCAGCTGCAGTCTCTCGTTTTCATTGTCCAACAAACCCTTTTTAATAGTTCTTCCAGATATTTCTCATTTTCTGCAATAAGAAAAATGTCATTTGCACACCTCATGTTATTAATATTCAAACATTGTCTCCAACATTGCTACATCGCATATCTTTGATTCCCCTCAGCATCATTTCATTGTACAGTGTAAATAAATATGGCAACATAATACAACCTTGTTGAATGTCACTTTCTTGTTATCTCAGTTTAACTGTCGGTTTAATTTGATTGTGTTTGCTCTCTGTTGAAAGGTTAAAGTAGACTTTTTGTCTTGTGACTGAAGCTTGTAATGTAGCATTTGTTAGAAAACACACTTGCTGATAAAAGAAGTCCCTAAGAATAATATCACAAAGGGTTTGACTGAACTGAAAAGTATAATCTGTATTTAGATTAAAGTACAGTAACGTGCTGTTGCCGTGGTGACACAAATATTTTTCTTCGAATGCATTAAAAATTGTGTAGGTAGACTTAGCAAATCAATCTATTTTTTTCTAAGAAAATTCCAAAGCGAGATGGTACTAAATGAATTACAGCTTAATTGTAAAGTCAAACTACCTGGTAGGAAACAGATACCTAGACAGGTAGAGTCCTGTAATTAAATAAGATCAATCCAAAATAAATCAAAATAAACAGGTTAAGTTTTAAAGGTGTTTGTCAAACAAATAATTTAGAGTAGAATTTCAACTCGAAGAGTACAAGGCTGTAAGAGACGTAGGCAGGTGAAACATCGAAGAGAAATTAGATTTCTAAATATAAAAGTAAAAACAGTCTTGACAGGAAAAGCGGTAAAGCGGTAGTAGAAGTATCCAGAAGGGTTTTGAATCCAATCTAATTTAACAAAAAAACACTGAGGAGACATTGTAATCGGGGTTGGTTTGCCTCTTTGGCGTCGGAAGGCTTCGGGGAGGTACTTCTTGACAGCGGGAAAAACAGCTGTAATAGCTCTACAAAAGGAGAACTCTGTTGTCTTTTTTCCAGTGACAAGGATCACACAGATATTTTATCCCTGACAAAGAAGAATAGGTTAGAAAATAGAATAACACAGGCAATAAACACAAACAATAAACACAACAAACAAAGACAGGAGAAAATTATCAAAAGATAAAAAGAAGCCTCAAAGGTTGTTAGACAGAAAATTAATTGATTTTTATATCTATCACATACTTAAAATAACCAGCTACTCGACAGTTCTATTTTGTGGTCTCCCAAAATTCCATTAACTGAGTATACCGGTAAGACTCATCAAATTATACGAAGGCACACCTCTTATCATCCATCCACCCACGGGCATCGATACTATAGAGACACCCTTTAAAGCACAATTGAGGCATTAAAATTTTTGAGAGATTTTATGACCTATTACAAACAATGGCACCAGAGACTGGAGGAATGATGGCTTATTTTCACTAAAAGTCCAATAACTATTGATTCATCCACAGAGTCAATTATTGGACATTTTGGGTTCAATTCAAATGGAAAATTCCTAAAATAAACAGCTGGTGTGGCTTCAGGCAGTCCAATATCGCACTGTTTACTCAAATATTCACGAAAGTGCCGCATTAAAAGCTTCAAATCCATTAAAATATTTGGAAAATACGTAAATATTATATTTCTTATCCTTAAAGAAATTGTCTGAAGAGATTGGGTCAGACAGGTCAATAGTCTACCCCTGCAAATCCATTTTACAATAGAACAAGTTAAGGAGTCATCCTTGGCATTTCGGAACACGGTAAAAAGGTGAAGACTGCATTGAAGTACTTTAATACACGTGTATCGAAAGCTTACACACAGAATTGAATGCTTAAATAATTTTGATCTACCAAAGAAAAACCTTTTCTTCGTCAAAGAGACGTATGTCGTGAGAAAAATTTCTCGAAAAATAACTTGCCCAAACAAAAATCATTAGGTCGGTGACATGATAAACCATCCCATAGCACCAAAATATTTGTTCTAGAAAAGCCTCGCTCAAAATAGACAGTTTGTAATACCTTAAAACAAATTAACGTAAGTGCAAGGAGCTTGTGGTCAGCTTAATAAAGTATAAAGTTGAAACATAAACAAAAAAACTTAGGTTTGATCTATTCAAATCCTGTATTTAGAGTATACATACAGTAAGATCCAAACCTAGACTGTCAGGAAGACAATAAAACAACAAACACCTGATACGTGTATCAAGCTTTTCAGAACAGAAATTTTACCCACGGAAAAGAAGGCGTTAGTAAGAAAAATGGGTTGCATTGCCATTTTTTCGATAAATTTCAAAATAAAATAAAAAATTAGCAACCCACTGTCTTCTTCATTTCGGTTTGAAGTACTCTTTTTGTTTTATTATTACCAGTGTTCTAAGAAAATGATTAATTCTGCTGGAGGTTTGAATGGTCCAACTCCTTCTCTTTTCCTAATTTCTTAGCGATTAGTTACAACTATGGTTGTCAGGCTCTTGAGGAAAATAATCTCGAAATGTTTCAACTATGCGAATTTTTCAGCTACATATATTTTTTATTCCTGAGAGCTTGAAATATCATGTTGACGACTTGCAAGATTAATCTTGTCTTAGGGGGAAAAGAAACCCTTTAGCATGGATTGGAGACCCCTCTGGAGATGATGGCTGGATAAAAACACGGGTGTTATTGTCACCACGTAAACACGCCTCTTTCATGGGGGCAATATGTGGTAGACAGTGTATGCTGTCGCTTATTTTAATATCTTACCCATCACTATTGGGTTCATTTAGTCGACTTGATCATGGAATGTGTGTCTAGGTGATGGTTTGGGACAATTTTTTCTATCTACAGTTTTTGTATGACAGCTCTAATTAAATGAATAGTCTCCAGTACTCAGTGGACAATCAATGATTACATGGTGTGAAGAATCTCCAGACCCAAGACTGACTCCATATTAGAAGGTATAGATTCAAGTTATTGAAGTATTGGCTCTACGGAGACCAGAAAAAATCTATTAAAGCTCCCCTTCATTCTAAGACTTCACATATTTTTGGACTTTATGAGACTGGGTTTGGTGACTGTGTTTGTAATAAGGATCTTCCTGTTGACGGTTATCTATCTCTATTCGACTTGCTATCTATGCTCAACAGGTTCATACAGATGTTAGATTTAAAAACATGAATAGAAAAATAAGCCTTCCGTGTGCTTTCGACTGTCCTTCCTTCAGGCCTCTCGTTATCTATTTTCTTTCATATATCTTCCTCGTCTGACTCTTACTTCGTTATTGTGACAGTATTAGACTCTTTCAACAAGGTTTTAGACAAGAATCATCCTGGTAGTCTCTTTCTCTTTTCTGACGAAATTTGGGTTGTCTTAGTCTTTTCTTTAGGTGTTATCATAGAAGGTGCTTTGATGAGCTTTCCTAGCTAATACCACTTAATAAATATATATATATATTATGCAAAAATGGATGACTATTTAAAAATACAAATTTTAGAGTACTATTAACCAATTTTAGATACTTCCCTTTTCATTATTAACATTAATTTTTCTTTCATTGACTGCCAAATATATAACAAAATATTCAAAGACTGAGTAATTCTTTTTACATTACTGGTACTGCATGTCAATCGATCTTCTTATTTCCTAGCAAATTATGTACAAGTAGTTAAATTCTTCCTGAGGAAATCTTCTTATTACAATGTTTTTATACTAGTTTGACGTCCTGAATCTTTGTGTTTGGGTTTCTCAGGTTATAAAATATTGAATTAGATACATTTTCAGTCTACTTTTACAAAGATATCTTTTTGTGATTGAAAAGGCTAAATGATGTTTTGTCTAAGTGTGCTTGGCCTGTCTTTACTATAGTTATCTTTTTTATGAAAAAACTCCAGTATTTAGCCACATTTCAGCATTACAAAGTGAATTCCCGGGGTGAAAATAATTACGTTTGTTCAAACTCTTAGCCATTGTTACCATTAATAGCGTCTTTCTTCTATTTTGCAGCTGCAGTATTGGATTCCAGGGACTAAGATGTGAAACGATTGTTTCTGTTGGTAAGTTTATAATGGTATATAGTCTCATTTACTTTTATTGTTAATTTCTGAGAAAGACAATTGAAGTATACTAGGACGTCGATGACGAAAGACCTTTACTTTTTTGCAAATTAAACTTGCATGTGAATGATTGTCTAAATTTAGGATAGCAAAAGAGACAGAGATTGTATGCATCAACAGCAGTGTTATGATCATTACCATCATGCTTCCTCAGAAGAATATCCATCAATATTAAAACCTCTATTTTAGTTCTATAATAAACGTGCACCAAAGCTTGGACCTAAATTTACTATCTGCTATCCATTGAGATTGATAAAGAAAAATTTTTTTTTGATATTTGCTTTTGGTAAACTTTTCAAATGTCCTGTAAATTAAAAACACCAAGAAAGCAAATTAAACACAGCTTATTGCTTTTAAAAATAAAATGTGAACCAGAAAAAGTGACTTTTGAATTCCAGGGTGCAAAAATGTTTGGTGAAATGCCGAACAAAGCTTGGTCATTAACAAATATCATCATCCTTTACATTTATGTGCTAGTCTCATGTACGGATGAGAAAACAATGAAAGACCTTAAAAGAATACTTTAAAAGAACTATAAACTGGTTCGCAAAAATGGTTTAAATTATTTGTGGTTGGAGAGTTCAAAGCAAAGTCAATGCCAATTCCAAAAATAGGACTTTTCTGTCAAAATAGACAGATAACACAAAATATAAAAGAGGAAACCTGTCGTGAATTTTGTTTTGAGTAGGAGTTTGTTGACACATTTGCACTGTTTCAACAATCACCAAAGAGCCCGTAAAACTAAGCCTCAATTTATCCTTGCTCTCAAACTTAGGCTGGAGACATTCTCGTGAAGGAAGCTTCGACATTGAGAAACCTTATGTTGCGTGTTCCACAGTCTATAAACTAATTGTTTACATTGTAGGAAAACTATAGATTTTAATACCTGTCAGACATAACCTATAGAACAAGCATTAGTTTTATATTTTCCTAAAGATTTCTTAAAATATACTCAAATACTTGATATCAGATGACAAACAAATGATAATCCTGACAAAATGTGCGTGAAATTGAAGTTTAAGGATTAAAAGCTGCAATTATAACCTAGTTTCTGTGAGGGAAGGTGAAAAAACTTTAGAGTGAAATGATGAAAGATGTAGAAGAAGAACTAAATGTTAGAGCAGACTAATTCATAGGTGCGGGAAGGATGGGAGTTGTATTAATTTATACAAAGCTTGACAAGGCCATCCACAAAAAATAAAATGTACATGCAAAACAAAAACAATACAAAATATTATTAAACCATTGTAGATGTGGAAAAATCTAAAAGACTTGTTGCAGTGTATTAAAAATAACCTTGGGAGGTTATCTGAACACATTTTTGCTGTTAAGATTAAAATAGCCACCTACAACTTGAACTGGAACCGGAAGAAAATATTAGAAGCAAAATGAATGCTGCTTGAAAGGATGGTAAAAGATACTAATATCGCCGATGTCCACGCTGGACGTCAATTCGAAGAACATTGACAAATCCTTGTGTAATAAATATGGATGTTCAGAAAAATACAGAATGAGAATATATTCTTGTGAATTAGTGATGAAACGATTTTGGCAACCGGTGAAGAAAAAGTAAATTTGCTCTTTAGTTAGTGTCACTAGGAAGACTGTGATATGACCTCGTGTTTAGATTCCCTTGATGTTTGTTGTGGTACTAACAAATCCCACTTTGAAGAATGTCTCAGTAGTAAGACCATTGTTCTTATTATTTTGTCATGCGAACAAACTTGTGCTGTATATCAATGGAAAACAAAACTTGAAACAAGGTAATTTGACAATTACGCACAGGAAAGGCTAGTTTTTGAAAAGTAAAGATTTAACAGAAATATGTTAAGGGCAAGAAAATAAAAAAGACATTATCTCTTAACAAAACGCATAAATAACTATAATTTTTCATCGATAATTCGATATATCTTAATGATATTGAGTATCAAATGATATCCTCACTTCTAGAGAAAATTAGAGTTCTTCGATACCCTATTTGTCTACTGAAGAAGCAGTATTACAAATGCTTAGCATTAGTCAGAAGTACAAATTCTGATGATTCCTACTCATTCTTTGTCGACAATGATTGTTATCTTGAGAATTCAAAGAGCCAGTCAGCTGTCAGGGTTATGTCATAAAATCTAAAATTGCGATAATTAATTCGTACGAAAGACAGAGTATCCAGATTATTGAGAACAAAGTTGAGATTGTAAAGCAACTTAAATGTCTTGGAGCCAAAACTTTTGGTCGTTAGAACAGTATCAAGGAATGATGATGAAAACGCATTTTATGAATTTCGTGAAGAGAGAATAACCATACATTTTATATTGATAAAATGAAACATTCACCCAAACTGATAAATACATTTAAATCACCACATATTGTAGTACAAAAGACACATACCTAGAACAGAATAGCAAAGCCAAAGACGTCCTTTCTAACAAAAACCATCTGGACAAAGAGAGAGCATTAACAAGGAAAGAAAGTGGCATCAAGTAGCTGTAAGGTAGATCTAATAATCTTGAAAATTCTGAACTTTATGGACTCAGAGGAAGCCACAGATGTAAAAGCCTCATCATGTCTTGAGTCGTAAGGTTTTTCTGAGCTACGCTTCAAGAAATACTTCTCCCATCGTCAGGCTCATCATCATCATGTACGGAAGGCTCATGTTTGAGCCGTCGTGGCTTCTATCGTCATGGCTCGCCATTTGGCCGGGTCCTGAGCTGCTCGGTATACTTGTACTATGGAAAGTCCGGGTTCTTCTCTTACATTGTCCTCATACCTTGTTCTTGACCTTCCCCTTTTTCTTGTTCCATCAACCATACCAAGGATCAGCTCTTTTTCCAGGGTGTCACTTCTTAGTATGTGACCTAAGTATGAAAGTTTTCGGCTCACTGTGGTAGGGAACAGTCGCTTGTGACACTGTATTCTGCGCAAGACTTCCTCGTTTGTTACTCGTTCAGTCCAGCTTATCCTTAACGCTCTTCGATAGCACCACATCTCAAAGCTGCGGAGTCGCTTCCTGTCACTCTTCTTGAGAGTCCACGACTCACAACCAAAGGTTGCAATAGGAAAGACCAGTGCGTTTAGTAACCTGACTTTCGTTTTCCTAGATACTGATATATTTTTCCATACTGTTGTGAGTGCTGATGTTGCGTTTTTGGCGACAGCAATCCGCTTCTTAACTTCAGATGAATCTTTACAGTCATTAGTAATGAGGACTCCTAAGTAGGTTTATTGGTTGACAGATTCCAGAGGCTGACCATTGACAAGTATACTGAGTTCGTCGTTGGTTTCTCTGGACAGGATCTTCAATACCTTAGTCTTCTTCACATTCAATAACAGTCCAGCGCTTTCCAAGCTTCTTATCACTCTGTCAACAAGATCTTGTAGTTCCTCCAGCTTACTCGCTATCAAGACGTCAGGCTACTGTAGAGTAAATGCTTTTCAGGTCGAAGTAGTTATATAGGATCAGAGTGAATGTAGGGTAATCAAACATTTTGCACAAGAGCGGATTTTGTCATACAATTAACAACATGCTTTGTCTTTTCCTTGCTTTTTGTTTATTCAGGTTTTGGAGTTAATTAAAGGTATAATAAAATAAATATTTGTGCATTTTACTCTCTAAATAACTCTTTTTGAAAGTAGTTTAGTTGTTAAGTGCATACTTTTCATTGGTCTGAGATATAGCTTTAGAAAAAAAAGCGGCTCAGTGGTAAATATCTCTGCCCGTGAAATGTGTAAGTGAATGGCAGCCCAACGTCGTTCATTCTCTTAAGTTATACTGGGGACGTTTTGTTCAGTAAGATGTATTTTTAAGTAAAGAAAGGAATTTTTTTTCAAGTCATCAGAAGTTCCACATTTGCTCTTGCTAACTGACGGTTGTTGTTTTTCTAGATGGCGGATATTCATCTTGGTCTGAATTTACATCGTGCAGTAAATCCTGTGGTGGTGGCACTCAGCAAAGAACTCGATTATGTACCAATCCAACACCACTTCATGGTGGTAAAACATGTCTAATTCTTGGTCCTGAAAAAGAAAATAAAGAATGCAATACTGAAATGTGTAAAGGTAATATACTAAACATGTGAAAATTGATCAGTAATAGTAACTAAATAAAACAAAAACCACCTTATGATAAAAATGACATAGCGAGAGTAAAAAATGAATTATTGAGTCGTAGAAAGAGGGCGGGTATTTGTTGCATTTAAGGATGGCTTTCGCTTTCAGTATGCTGCTGTGGAATAGTTTCCAAATGCTGCATGCCCTGTATATACCATAAACAAAACCGGAAACTACAGAATGTTTGTATCATTTAGAAGCTAACCCATGAAAATTTAAGATGAGACCCGTATCAGTTGGTTTGTGTACCAGGTGGACGACACCTGACTGTCTTGGTGGAGTAGCAGCATAGCAAGGAATGGTAGGGTGCCCTCATTTTCTTTTTCAATAGTAAAGGAGAGGTTGGGATTTAGGTTGTTGATTTTTGCTGGTTTATTGTTAATTTCACTGCGGTTCATCGCCCTCAGGATGTCATCAATGTATCTCGTAAATAGTTTGGCATTGTCTTGGATTTGTGGGTCGCATTTGGACACCCAGCCATTGGCAAGGTGTGGTGCAGGTAGGCGACCCATTGCTAATCTATCTGTTTGTTTGTAAAACCCATCGTGTGTCCACATTATTACATTGCGCGACGCAATTTTGGCAAATTCAATGAAAGTTGATTTGCTTATAGGCGGCTGCTTCATATCGTCCCGAAAGAGTCTGCACACACTTTGATAGATTCCATCACTGGTTAGAGGGACGAGACGTCAAAGCGTACTAGTTCCTCGTCCTCTGAAAGCTCAATTTTTTTCAGTTTATCACTGATCAAAAAATTCAAATAAGAAAAGCAACCCTCTGCGTTAAAGTGGCTTTAAAAAGGTTGAAAAAGCACAATTTTAAGGTTCTATTTTTCGAGATCGAACAAACACGTTTTAATTTTTATATTTTTATTGTAAGAATCAATCCTCACCTTTTTTTGGTTGTTATCTCCTTGCTTGTTAANTTTTTGCTGGTTTATTGTTAATTTCACTGCGGTTCATCGCCCTCAGGATGTCATCAATGTATCTCGTAAATAGTTTGGCATTGTCTTGGATTTGTGGGTCGCATTTGGACACCCAGCCATTGGCAAGGTGTGGTGCAGGTAGGCGGCCCATTGCTAATCTATCTGTTTGTTTGTAAAACCCATCGTGTGTCCACATTATTACATTGCGCGACGCAATTTTGGCAAATTCAATGAAAGTTGATTTGCTTATAGGCGGCTGCTTCATATCGTCCCGAAAGAGTCTGCACACACTTGTGTTGTGTTGTGCTTCTCATCATGCATACATTACCCCTGAAGCGACTACAAGGTGTACTATTACAAGTTACCTTCAAATTCAAACTTTCAAATGATACTTTACACGGTGAGCAGTAGTTCTTACCTGTAAGACAGGGTATTTACAAATTTTCCTTTCTTCTACTTTTATCAGAGAGAAAATAAATTTATTTAAAGAAAGTTGGTTTTTCTAACCACTTTTATATTCCATTCCTTTTATCCACATTTAGCTGGGATAGTTTATTTTTGCTCTCTCCTTAGGGATGATATAATACTAATTAATCAATTAATTGATTATATTAACTGATTAATTACATTAACATATTAATTCATCAATTATATCAACTAATTACATGTTAATGCGGTATTCACAAATGTTCCTTTTTCTGCTCGTCACAGAGAGAAAATAAATTTTATTTTAAGAAAGTTGTTTTTAACCCACTTTTAAATTCGATTCATTTTATGCATATTTCGATCTAATTATTTGCTTATGCTTTCTTCTTGTAGACGATATCATATTAATCATCATACTCGCAGGCTTCTGTTTAGTTGTTATTTTAGTGCTGATTTTGGCTTATTGTGTTCGTCGAAAAGATCTAAAGAAATACTACAAAGAATATGGGTAAGTTGCAAGAAATACAAAAACTGATGTGGGAGTTAAAAATGTATCCAATCCAGTGCTTTTTGGAAGAGTAATTTAAACACCATGTGGTAATGACTGTTACATTTATCCATTAAAAATGATTCAAAAACCCTAAGAAAAAATTGCTAATAAATAGTCACAACTTAAAACTGGAATTCAAACAGTATCGCATAACCAGTTCTACCATGGAATGGATTAAATTTGAAAAAATATATCATTATGACATATTCTATATTTAGCATAAATAATTTTTTTATTTAATTATAAATAATTATAATTAATTTTAAATAATTCTTTTATTGTTAAACCAAAGGTTATTAGCGGTTTCCACTTTGTCATCACTTTTTTCTTATTCTATCAGAAATCGGTTAAAAAACACTTTTCAAGTAATAATCTTATTTTTATTTTTCTACACTAGACATTTAAGAATACTAGGAAACTGAAGATATAAAACTACTCAAAAATGGAACGAAAAATGGTTAATGTACATTACATTAAAGTAGTGAATAGCTTTATTCAAAGGAGAGCTCTCGGATGACCAATTTGCCTTGATGAAAAGTACAATAAGAATAATTGGCAAAAAGGTTTCCTCGAGGCCCCAGTTTGTTAATACATCATACATAAAGATATACACTATATTTAGAAACACAGCTTATTCATCACAGCTGCTATAAGTTTCTTTGAGAAGAATCTTGTTGCAAGTTTCGTCTTTTAAAAATAACCAGATATCCGCAAAATAAGAAAAATTTTTAACTACAATTTGTCCAAAGTCTGGTAACATTAATACAAGTATTGGTTTCATTATTTGATAAAAAAGCGGAAAACATAACAAAACAACAATTGTAGGGACGGGTGATAAAACATGTTAAGTGGGTATGAAATAAACCTTTAAAGAACTCATTTCCTGCTGGTCTACTAGAATTTAAGATAACCACCTTGGTAATAATACTGGAAATATGTATCATATTATATACCATAGTATTAATTAAGATGCACAATATTGTATTTTATAGCGTTGGCTGTAACCAATGACAGTAAATAAATAGATCCTTCAATAACTTTTTTTTTCAGTTGGAGAAACAAAGGACGGAGTTACGATTTATCAACATTTGCTGTCCAAAACTCACGGAAACCGCCACTGGAAGGTGATATTGTACCTTTAGAAATAATATATAATGATCCAATTGGTGGAATTTCAAATCCAGAATATATTCACAATGAGCCATCGGACAGCCATGATCAAGAAGTTTATAAAAAGCAGTTAGTAACATTTCTCAATCAGACAAGAAAATTACGGGCTAATCAGCCTAATGGAAATCATAAGTCAATAGGAATTGAAAATCATGGGCTAAAAATTGATGAACACAATACTGCTGCTCCTAATGGTCAAACCAAAGGAGATCCTACCAAGGTAAAAAATATCTGACTTAACGAAAATCGTTCATGGTCATGATGATGATGATGATGATAGAAATGATAGCAAATTACCCATCATTATAATGATCGTAATTCTTATGGACATAGGTAGGTTATAACAATTTCTTTAGTACCTCAGGCGGAACTGCAATGTCTTGTACTCTAAGAGAAGTATAGCTAACCCTCCTTTCCGCACTATTGACTAATATTTGACTTGGTCTCTGGCAATACCAACAGACGTTGCTTCTATATTTGTAACAGTTTAATACCTAACGGAAAGTTCCTGGTAAGTGTTTAAAGGACAAATTTTCTGTATGTGAAATTTTTAAAGGTATTGCTAACAAATCGATGCCTCACAACTGACACAAAATAATGCATCATTTAAATTAAAGTGAGATACTGCAGTCGGTTGGGGTTTTAAAATATTACAATTCCATACCCTAGGCTTCCTCTTGTTTTTAGATAATTGAATTTCTACTTCCTGTGTTTAGAATCCTACACCATTTTTTTCTGTTTAATGGCATTTTGGAAGCCAGACCTAACGGTAGCTTAATGTCACTCCCAATGTCTGAATCCTCTCGTAACGTGTGTCTCCTGCTATGTCGTTCTCTTGTTAATCTCCTTCCTTTCTTCTTTGTGAAAAAAGGTGAACACCGCTTAAATAATAGTTCTGTCAGATCTTCACTTACCAATTTGCTTTTTCAGAAATTAAAAAATTTGTTCAGCTATGAGTGACAAAGCTCTCTCGGCCTTATATAACAGAATTGATATTCATGTCTATCTTCGTTTAAGGGATGTTAAGACTCCAAAGGATACATATTCCTAAAACTCGTCATATTTTTTGTATCTATTATTGTACGAAACACATTGAAAAGTATTACACAGTATTAGGAATTCATTGTCATCTGTATTTTGGGTTTTAATTGTCATTATTTCAATAATCTTTTTGCAACTTTACATAAGACTACCTTCCTTCCTATTATCCTGTAAAACCCTAATCGTTTGCATCAACACTTCTCATCCAGCTACAGTCAAGGTAATATTGTTTCCATCTCCAAGATCTTAGATCTCACTTTGTTACACAAATCTTGATAACCCGATATTTTACCTTCTGAAGTATATTTATTAAGATTTTATTGTACAAGCTATATAATATAGGGCTCGTAACTCATCTTTTTCTCACTCTTATCTCTGCTGTTAATAACTATTTAAATCCTATATTAACTTGTGATTAATCCATCAATTGATTCTTCATATATAGTTGAGAGCAAATATGAGGGTTTCTTTGCCTCAGGATCAGCATGTCTTGCATTCTTATTTTCCCAAAACACATCAAATTTTGAAATAATTTCAAATAGTATTTTGGTCTGATCTTATTCTGGTTACATTACAAAATTACATCCAGTACAGATAGGAGAATCAAGTTTAAATGATATAGGAAACTAAAGATTCTTCTTTGTTGTTTGTTTTCAATACAACTTTGTACAATACAAAGCTGAGCAACGACAGCTGCTGCATTGTGATGTTCTTATAATCCTCATAGACTCGTGTAAACAGTCATAAAAAGCTAGCAAAAAGTCAGTATTTTCGCTACAAAGTAGTAAATAGCATAGCCAAACTTCTACGGTTCTTTAATTTTTAACTGTTAGTTAAACTAAGTGATTCTTGTTGGGTTTCTTTTTGCATTAACATGGCTCTTGGGAAAAGTTTCATTTCAGTGCTTAGATATGGAGCTTTGCACGTGACTCTGAGTGCTGGAACAGATTGATTCGCCAGACATAGAATCGATGATGACACTGAGAAAGAGAAAGCGAGAGCATGTATAAACAGGTAGGGTCAACTTCTGATAAACCAGCGTATTTAATACTTTTCAAATATAAACCCTTAACTAAGCAATATGAATAACCTATAACTTTTCCATGGTATGTGTATAGTAATAAGTTGCCTTTACCATTGTTTTTAGGACCATCTTCTTTGATGCAAGAAACTTTTTTTGCAACAGAGTAAAGCAGTTTTCTTTCATGCCAACTGCTTACCCCTGTAGACTGCTAATTGGTGATTGCAAGTTTTTGTTGCGTCTTTACGGCTCAGTGGTAAACACATTTACATCACCTGTGACTTATAGGGATCCATCTCAGTATTTTATTATCGGCAAGGAGAATAAGGATTCTTTAAAATTAATGAATGTGTTGAATGTAAATATTCTCTGAATGTTATTTCAAGTAACATTCTTATGTAGTATTTTATTGTTAGAAAAACTCACCAAACTAAAAAATATGCGACTGAAAATTGTACTATTAAATAGAAGTAGCTTGTAAAAATTTCAATGTGGTGGTATCTATTTTTTAAAAGTGAGTTATTCTTCTGAAATACTTGTTAATCTTGACAGCGATATTTTTGCGAAGAACTATAAAGAAAAGTCCTTCTTTTCAATAGAGAAGAATGATAATAAAGTATAATTTTCAAATACTATAAATGTCAGTTCGTACTTCTTCATCCTCATCAGTAGCAAGAAATGGTTCAAATCCGTTTTACACACCAGATTCGGTAGTGACAAATGGGTATTCCAATAAAGATGGATCAGCAAGAAGGATCTTATCTTCTAAAAGTGCAGTTCTGCGCTCTACAACAAGGCTTTCCTCCTTTAAACACTGAATCATGCCATCTTCGCTACCGTAGTTCACAACATTCAATGTACAACTCCTAAATGAATTGGAAGGCAATTCATTTGATAATGCATTTCAAGATTCAAGCACCAATTCGACAATTTTGAGTCTCTGTGGCGCTTTCATATTTCCCGTTGCTGTGTACTCATGTAACCCATTACTTATCCACTCGTCATACCTTTCAGTTATGTGCCAGTTAAACGCCTGTTGAATGAAATGTCTGTGTCTAAAGATATTTTGTGCAGCTTCCAATAATTACAGCAACTTATATGTTGTTATTCTTTCATGCGGATTTGAACTCTGCCTAACATGTGACTCTCCAATAAGTCGCCAGAAGCCTGCAAGTGAAAGAAAACTATCGGACAATATTGTCAACAAAGTGGACAGTCAAATCTTTATTCATCCATATATTTTTTGGTTGACTCAATGGTGAACCAACTTCTGAACTTTTCATGTAAAGCCCCCGACTCGCGCTTAGTAGCACCAAAAGCTAAAAGTGGATTTATATATGTTCTCTAAGCTTTTGCGGTCAAACGTACCGAAACGCGATACCTCTGATGCCCATGGTTTTCGGAGAAATGCGTTTAGACCAGCATTGCCCACAACAGCAGGTGAAACTATATCATTTCAAATAACAGTTTCATCCATGGCTATTGTGAAAGAAGGTGACAAATGAAATTTACGAGACAATTGTGGACATGAAGCACGTAAGAAACAAGTTTTTCCAGCATGAACAATGGATCCTTCTGGCCAGTTTTTGTTTTTCTCTGCTGACATAAACAGTTAAGCTTGCATAAATATTTCCAGCCACCCTCAACTGGTAACGAACCCTTCTCTGGTTGTGGTTGATGGGTCTACATTTTTTTCCTCAAACGCACCTTTAGCTATAATAATCATCTTTTTTTGTGTGAACTTGTAACCATATTGGTACGGCACTCATGTATCCACTGCCACAGATTTTCTTCCAGTTCCTCCTCGGTGATTTTTTAGCCATCTCCTTCTAGTCATTTTCGGGTTAAACCAATTTGGGGAGCTTTACTTTCTGTTGATTTATCGAAAATTTTGTGGACACTCGTGAAAAAAGGAACAGAAAAGATAGAAGAATTTTAACACTTAAAACTAACACATGAATCACGACCAGCGTAGATAATGTTGTTCCCTTTTACCATGTGATATATCTACCCTACCTGTAATGTATATGGCTGCACTTGACATTAATGGCTTTCAATAAAATAAACTTTCATCGGGAGGGCACAAATGAAAGAGGGTGCGTCTATTACAGGGGGCTTTTATTGCAAAATTTAACTTTTGGGGGCATCGTTTGCTAGAGGGAGGTGTTTACCAGAGGAAATCCGATACCCTTCAAAGGTTAGAACAAGAAGTTTGATTTTTATTGTTTGAAATTAGAGACATTCAACAGAGTTAATTATGACTCAATCATCAAAATTGAACTCTTAAGAAAATTTTATGGTTTAAGGACACCATTAATACTAAATTAATACACAAACAATTATCAACTTCTTTCATGACTTCCAAGCCAGAAGAAGAATGCCATTTATATTACTCTTTATTATTCATTTCTGTTTCTTTTTAAGGTTCCAGTTACAAGTTCAATTTCGTTGTAGGCAATAATTCTGCAGAACCAAGTACATAGGTCGGTAGAGTGTTATCTCTAATACAATTCATGAAGTATAATAGTATAAACATGTAGTATAAATATGAAGTATTAATGAAGTAACGGTATCATAGGTCACAAGATTCAGATCTTCCAGTCAAAAACATATGTGACAAAGCTATGGTCAAGTTATGCACAGAGTATCGAAAGCAAATTGCAAGCCATCCAATAAGTAAAGCAGCTACTGGTCTTGCAGAACGTCAGGCCCTGAACCCGCGAGGTAGGTGCAAAGTATTGAATATCCTTCTGAAAACCAAATAATATTGGAAGAGTCTCATGACATTAAAATCAGTCTCTCTGTTGTAATCGTAATTTGGCCTGTTTTCGCTCGTTTTTAATCAACTACATTAAAGAGGAAAACCAAAGTTGGAATTTTCTGTTGGTTTTAGGAAAGTTGTAGATAAGCAATATGTATTTTTATGTGGTTTTGGATTATAAATGTCTACGTGATTTTACGATATTTTTAGCTGCACGAGATCACAGCTGAAATGCCCAAGGGATGCAATTTACCACTCATCTACGAAAATTTTCCCAGTAGGCATGTCTCATGTCATGAGCTATGAGTTTTTTGGAGGAAGTTTTGAGAGATACTTCTTCTATTCTCCAACGAGTCCTTCAGGAATGCATTCTTATACCACTGTCCCTGGACATATGATGTAGCTACCATAAATATTGCCACAAAAGCAGTCAAAGTCTTTGTCAATGAAAGCTACATGGAACGTACAGACAAACTCGATATTGATGAAGGATATTGTTTAACGTACTTGAGTGCACATAAAGACATATACTGTACTTATATAGGACCATAATATTACATTTGTGCATTATGTTTTTTACTTTGCTATTTCCTGACTTCAGAGGACCAAGGTAAGTAATTGCTCAGATGTTTCTTCAGTGTTTTTATACGGTCACTATTTGTTCTGGGCTGAATTTATCTTAATCGTCTTAATGTGCATATATGTTCTACTCTGGTTAGCTGAATGGTATTTCCACATTAGTTCACCAAATTTTAAACCCCTCAGCTTTATCTACTTTACGTCCAGCCCTAAAGATCCCTCGGAGTGTCATTACCGTTTTATGCACAAGCAATGTATGTTTTTCGCAAACCTGGTATCCATGCTTAGCCTGAGTCTTTGTTGGAGAAAATGGCACTCGGAGCATCATTTAAAATATGTATATCATCTACATCGTCCTTTCTTGATTTCCTAACAAATAAGGCTAGCCTGTAGCTCGCTTTGTCAAAACAATGCTCTAAACGAGGAAGAAATCTCCTGTATTTGGTGTTTGTCGCATTATTTAAGGGATATTTTAAATTGTACTTTTAAAAGAAAATTTCTAACCTCCAAAACAATGGAAAAGGTGATTTATGACCTTTTATAAAGGGTCAGCCATGATGACTTCTATGTATGCCTACCCACCACACAAGCGTATAGTGAAATAAATGAAAATGAATTCCTGACATTTATTTCATATACTTTTGAACAGGCTACTTCCTTCTAGAAAGCTGTCGTTATTTTCTTTTTGGTTCATAATTTTTCGTTTTTGCACTTCTTTTTTTAGCCCAGAGAAATACATGAAATGACGCCTTATTTCTAATCTTCAATTTGATTTAAATTTGAAACAAAATAAAGCTTAGTTTGCTGTATGGCATTCTGTATCTCTTTCTTGTTTTAATAACAGTTTTGAGAAAAAACATTATATAAACATGTATCTTTCGTTAAGAAAGCGTCTGTTGAATGATAAAAGGAAAGAAAGGAATGATAAATAGATTGACAAAATATATAATAAAGTGGATTATAACCTGATAATGTAACCTTAAAATAAAAAAGTGCTAAAAATAACCATTAATGCGTGGAAGCTAAATGATAAAATGAATTAACAGGCAGTAAATTTTATCAAAGAGGAAAATTGAAATGAGTTATGGAATGCTGGTTGAAAGTAAAAAATAAAATGGTGGTCAAATTAATGATGAAAGAATGAAAAAATAAATAATAAAACAAACACAAAATTAATAGAAAATCTTTATTTAAGTATTGAAAATTTATATTTCTCGATGACTTCGGCCAGGAAAGGCCACGTTATTGTAAAATGCAAAACATGGGCCATGGTAATACCGGCAGGGACAGAAAAACTGCCATACAATGGGATTTTAGCCCATTGAAAAACTAAAGAATCCAATTGAGGATTTCACAACCACATGCTGTGAGTAGAACTATGATAGTAATATCCAAGTACAGAAAAAGGGGTGCATTCAGGCAAAAACTGATTGTTTTTTAAGTTATTAGCGTTCGGAAATTGTAAATCACATAAAAAGTTATGACTAACCCCTCAAAATTCCAAACATTTGTTGATAATGCCCTTTTGCAATATTTATATATATTAACAGTATTTACTGAAAAATTTAATGGCTTGGTGCCACTACTCCCTCAAAGCAGGAGTGTAATGGACTCCTACCCTTTCTCATTTTCCTGGGATTGAATATGAAAGATAGACAACGATGTTTCTACAAATTTGCAACACAAGTTTTAGTGGTGTGTATCAAATAAACATCAGAATGTCAGTAAATTTGTAACTCGACCGAAACACGTCCAGAGAACTTGAAAGTTTCAATAAAAGTTTCAACATAATCTTTAATTAAAAGTGTATTGGGTAGCCGCAATTTTTCTGCTCAGGTATATTGATGACTTCAAACTGAAAGTTGAACAAAAAATACACAAAAACAAATAGCAAATTTTAGTGTTACAAACATAAAGCAGTTTTTGGTCTGGAAAACGACGAAAACTGGGGTCTGGATTGTCAGCTTCGTATTTACTGCAGATAACAGCAGCATGTAGAGCTTTATATCTTAAATTTCCTTTTCAAATTTCCTTTCCTGTCAATGTCACAACTTACCCTCTTTTTTTTTTTGTTGCCTATGATAAATTTAAATTTTCCTTTCTTTCCTCTATCTTTAAAATTCGATCAACTATGTAGCTTACTTTATAAGACGAACATAGTTTAAGATGAAAGAATCTTTACTGGAAATATTTCCTGGACTATCCTCGTTTTCGTGTTGACTGGGATGTCACAAGTGCAAGAAAATATTCTCTCAAAGGAGACTGTAACCAATTACCAAAAGTTATTCTTTAATAACCATCCTTCGTATGAAAACATCAAAACTGTAAAGACAGTTTGAAAACAGAGCGCACCAAGGAGTTGGCCTTCCTAGAAACAGGTTTTTAAATTGAAGAACCTCAGCTGGTTTTAGAAACAACGGTTAAAATTGGCTCCTGACCTGCAACAGCAAATGAAGTAATAGTTTCGCAATGTGCTAGTGAAATGATATATACTAAGGTCAAAGAGATGCGTCTGCACACGAGGGTTATTGATGAGTCTTTGAAATGCTTAGGCCGTCTGAAAAAGTCTTTATGACGTCATGACAGCGAGGAGGATTCAAACTTTCTCTAATGTTTGAAGATAGAATCAAGCGTTTCGAAAGCTAAAAGTTTGCATATGTAATAAGCAAAACAATTTTGTGTCTCATCAACTTCATTCACAAATATTAAACACTAAATCTAACGCTGCCATAAGACGTCTGCAAGAAGCAGTTAAAAGATACCGATATTTCGTTTTCGTCTATGAACAAACTAAAGTTTCTAATAATAAGCTGCACAAGTTTTATCTTCTTTGGATCAACGAAAATTTATGTCTCAAATATGCATTAGATTTTAAGTTTAACAGATATCAAGAGCGCAACCATTGTGTCAGTCGGATCTGCACACAAGCTATCATTAGGTCTTGTTGTGGTAGGTATTTGGATTGAGCAAGCAACACACTTGGAAACTCTTCATCAGTTGCAGTACAAACACAAAATTTCCTACCACGATCACATTACATATATTGTCATGTACCTTGGGATGCATTTTTTTAAATTTAAAATACGCAGATGCACAGCAGAATATTTGACTATTTTGAAACAGGCGTCTTTTATCTAATTTCTGAGACCAAACAGGATGCTACTATTAAAGAAAAGTTTTGTAAATGGGAAACTATTGGCCTGACACCGTTGGATTATGGTACAAATACAACAGCAGAGATGTTTATCCAATGGAAGCAACCTGGTTTCGTTAAGTTTAGGCTGACCGTCTCAACTTATTCGAAACTTATTATCAAAAGTGTCATTTGAAGAAACTCCGTCATAATTGTAAAATGGAAGTCAAATATTGCATTAGTATACTTTCTTCTTGGTATCTTTCTATACAAATAAGTAAAAATTACTTTCGAGTTTGTTTGCCATTAATAATACATGGGAAGTTGACACACTGGTTGATGGGCCTTTAAAAGATTCTATTTAACAAGGTGTGGAAAACCCTCAGTATAATATGTAGTTCAAGATTCAAACAGAATAAACAAATTAGATTCTGGTGCTTTTAGCTACACTGACAAAGGTTACGTAGAGAGCTACCAATTTCGAAGCTACTGAGAAATATTGGCTACCATTAATCAGACAAGAAGTAAAGATTGCTTTTGATATTTCGTTTGAAAAAAAGTACAATTGAGACAAGTTAAATAGATTGGATAGGTCGAATAAAGAAACGTAAAAAGTATGTTTATATAATAAACTATTCAATGTAGATCATACTAGCAAACATTCACTAGTATTGTTTAGTTTTTCTTTATTTATTGTTTTATCTGGAGCATGTCAGTTTTTAAAAAATTCTTACTTAGAGAGGTTTTTTTTTGCTCATTGTAAGATTACATTTTAAACGCAGTAAAAAGATGAGAAGTGAAACCAATAAAATACTATGTACCAGGCTAATTGAGTCCTTAAAGGACTACTGCTTTTGGTGTAACCAGACCATCAAGGGGCAAAGATAGTCTTTAAGACAACTTTCTGGGAAATCAAAGAAAGACAGGACTGTAGTGAGCATGGGGTCATCACCGATAAAAACATTGATTTATTCACGTAGAAGGTGTAAGTGAAATGGGAAGGTGCTGAAGAAGCTTCATAAGAACATACGTACTGAGAAGGTAAGTCACGAGCGAAAGTATATGAGCATATATTTTGAGGTTTTCGTTTTTAATTTTTTATCACAGGTTAAAAAGTTATTAACAAAAATACTGTTTTGTGAGGGTAAGGTTGTTGTTGCTTCTTCTTCATATGATTTTAATCCCATTGTGTCCTTGTGCAATCCAATGGTATTTTCTTTGTCAATGCTTTCCGAACATGAATGTTGCAATTCCTATTGCTTACTAAGCAGGAGCAATTGGCGTGACTTAAAAACTCTTATGATCCATTTTTTTATATGACTACTGGGACGACAGCATGAGTTATATAGAAGCTTATGTGGATAACCTTGGCAGCTATTTCAAATAGAAATCTACAATGGAAATACTAATTTAAACAGATGACGTAGGAACTCTAAAATATAGTGTCAGGATACTTTGCAAATTTTCAAAATCATGTGACACACTTCTCGAAGATGGAGGCCAACATCAAACAGCAAAATGTCCTCAGCGATGCCCGAATTATGGTGGTGGATGAAAGCAAATTCTGATTTGGCTTCTTAGTTAAGTGTTAGTTCCATTGACTTTTGGTGTCAGCCGATGCACATTCAGCATGAAATTGGCAATAGAACTGCCACTTTTAATGTTTATTGAGATATCCTCATGGCTAAGAAAGATATTGCTGCAACACCCATCACTGTCAGAGGGAACCCCCTTGATTTTGTGGACAAGTTCACCTATCTANTGAGGGTAAGGTTGTTGTTGCTTCTTCTTCATATGATTTTAATCCCATTGTGTCCTTGTGCAATCCAATGGTATTTTCTTTGTCAATGCTTTCCGAACATGAATGTTGCAATTCCTATTGCTTACTAAGCAGGAGCAATTGGCGTGACTTAAAAACTCTTATGATCCATTTTTTTATATGACTACTGGGACGACAGCATGAGTTATATAGAAGCTTATGTGGATAACCTTGGCAGCTATTTCAAATAGAAATCTACAATGGAAATACTAATTTAAACAGATGACGTAGGAACTCTAAAATATAGTGTCAGGATACTTTGCAAATTTTCAAAAATCATGTGACACACTTCTCGAAGATGGAGGCCAACATCAAACAGCAAAATGTCCTCAGCGATGCCCGAATTATGGTGGTGGATGAAAGCAAATTCTGATTTGGCTTCTTAGTTAAGTGTTAGTTCCATTAACTTTTGGTGTCAGCCGATGCACATTCAGCATGAAATTGGCAATAGAACTGCCACTTTTAATGTTTATTGAGATATCCTCATGGCTAAGAAAGATACTGCTGCAACACCCATCACTGTCAGAGGGAACCCCCTTGATTTTGTGGACAAGTTCACCTATCTAGGGAGTGTGGTCACCAGCTCTGGTGAGGTTGACACAGACATCAATAACAGATTGGCAGGCGCCACATTCCGATCCATGACAAAAATTTGGAGGTCAAAGCAGATAAGCGTGAAGATAAAATTGCAACTGTACACAGCTATAATCATCTCCACAGTCCTATATGCTAGTGAAACATGGAAGAGCACCAATAAGATACAGCAGAAATTGAATGCATTCCATCAGCGTAACTTGAGAAGGATTTTAGGGGTTTCGTGGAGAGAAAGAATTTCAAATGAAGAAATGTTAAGGCGGACTGGTCAAAAGGAGTTACACAAGATAGTTGAAGAGAGAAGGTGGAGATTGGCTGGTCATGCGCTACAACGGCAAGTTGGACGATTAGCACAACAGGCTCTAAATTGAAAGCCAAGTGGAAGAAAGCGCAAGAGGGGTAGGCCGGTTACAACTTGGCAAGCCATTTTTGAAAGCGATCTGTGCGATAGGAAGATTTATGTCCGAAAAATTCAAGCTCTGGCCAAGGATTGAGTCCGCTGGGGCCGTCTTGCTGCACAATGTCTCACTAGAGACAGGAGGACCTAAGGTCTAAGGTCTAAGCAAGAGCAGTTAAAGAACAAGCTCTTTTTGGTAGAAGATTAAACAAATAAGAAAAACCAACTATATTTTTTTGAAAACAATATGTACATAATATAAACAAATGTCAATAAAGTTCACTTTTTAAAGTATTCCATAAAAATTATATCAAGTTTTACATTCGATTAAAAATCTCATCAATTTACTCTACATTTTTTATTGCTTAGTACACTTCCAACGTATTATAACATTTCCTCTCGTTAGCATAGTTTAATTTTATCATGTTACAACAGTTTATAGTAAGCATTCAACATAACATCTAATTGAAAAACATTCTGTCAAATTTTTTACAATAATAAGACCAATAAAAACAGAAATAACTGCAATAATAATAATAATAATAATAATAATAATAATAATAACAATAATAATAATAAAATAGGAAATGTAGGATAGTTGATGTAGCTTGCCCCTTTGATACCAGAGTCATCGAAAAAGAGGGAGAGAAAATCAACAAATACCTGGACCTCAAGTGGGATTAAAATGAATTTGGAATTGTAGGGAAGTACAAGTGACTCCCCTTCTCATCGGAGTATTGGATACTATATACTAAGGATTTCCACGATTGGCTTGGGAAATTTTGCCCTGATTCTCATTTTGGAACTTTACAGGAGGCTTGCTTGTTGGGAACAGCAAGGACTCTGCGCTTTGCACTGAGTATCTAAGGTTGCAAGTCGCAACTTGATGTTCCCTTAATATCTTCCGGTTTGTAAACCCAGCTTCAAAACGAAATAATAATAATAATAATAATAGTACCAATAATAGTAATGAAAAAATAGTGTTTAAAAACTTATTTTATTTGGAAGACGTCAACGCTAAACAATAAGAAAAGGTGATTTGTTAAAATTTCAGGTTTCTAGTCTAAGAAAATATAAAAACAAAAGAAAGTTCTTGGTATCTCAAATATTCCATCGCTTGTTTATGCTTAGTTGTCTGCCTGATGAGCATTTTTTCTCATGAATGTAAAATCCTGTCTTTCTTAAGAGATCATTAGCTGCACCTTTGGTTTACTCAACAACAATGTTCTTAAGAAGTTGAAGGAATCTTTAAAGTACCTATCAAATATCTAACTAGGATTTGATATAGATAGCTTAATTGCTTAAACTCAGATCCTTAGATGGGTAGATATACCATCTGAGTTTTTTCTGCTGGAATTAAGCCGTCGTTTACAGCGGGTGTCAACATTTTATCTTTAACAGAATATAATTAACAGACATTTCTTTGTCTCAAAAAATAACAACCTGATTTGAGTAGTAACGTAATACTGAAAAGGTATATCTGTAATATATTAACTGATTTTTCAAGCCTTGATATTCCTGAACTACTCTCTTAAGTAGAATAGTATATAACAATGTTTTTCATTCAAGTGTCCCAAGTCTCTATCATTGGACGGCCCATCTGAATCATCCAGGAGTACCTGTCACTTGAAAACGGATTCTCTCTTTATAGCCGTTGTTGATGCCTTTCTGTCCATGTACATTTTTTGGTGCTGTGACTGAAACCCAACAAAGCTACGTTTGGTTCTTATGTACTATTATCATAAGTTTGGAACAACCTTTTTTGTTGACGATTGATGAAGAACGTTTTGGTATTTTCGGAAGAGGGAAGAGGTTTTGACCAGCCAGAAGGACCTTTAAGATATTTTCACTATTAACAGGTACTGATGCCATTTGAACATTGACTTCATGAACTGTCAGCTGTCCAAAATCATTTCTTGTGAGAAAGAAGATCCTCTCTTCTCCTTCCATTGCTGGTGTATTCACACAATGACCCGGCCTCCATCCAAATCCTGACACATTAGCGTATCTGCAGTAAAAAATTAAATGCAGCTGAATAAAAAATGCATTTTTAAAGTTATTAACTTTCTACAGTTCTGAGTTTATTAAGTATAAGAATATACTTAATAATCTAAGTGTTGGATTAAGTGGATTTTAATGAATTACTATTAATTTCATTATTACTAACCCACAAATATTTATAATAAAAGCAAAGCAATGAAAATATTCATGAACATAATTTATAGGACAAACAAACGGATAGAAAGAAAACATCAAACCAAAAATAGGCCTGAATTTTATTTAAGCATTGAAGGTAAACAAAGTGAAGCTGAGAATGAAAAACGAAAATTATTGACCTCATACCGACCCCATTTATTTGGCATCAGTAGAGTCGTATTATTTATTTTCATAAACCTGCATAAAAATGAACCTGAAGGTAAACAAAGTGAAGCTGAGAATGAAAAACGAAAATTATTGACCTCATACCGACCCCATTTATTTGGCATCAGTAGAGTCGTATTATTTATTTTCATAAACCTGCATAAAAATGAACCTTTAATATTGACACACACACAAACAAACGCACACACCCATTTACTATGGATTTTATAAATATGAATATATATATATATATTTATATTTATATATATAACATTAATTATTGGATGTATTAATAATAATAATAATAATAATGATGATGATGAACAAATAACAAAATGTTAATGAAACAGAATTTTAAACGTGTTGATTAACTGTAACAAAAATGAAAGTAAAAAACCATTCTCAAATACAATTAAACTAAAAATTGAAAGTTAAGTATATTTCTCTTCCTTTGAAACACAAAGATTATTATTTTTCTCTTTAAAGCTCTCTGGAATAAGCTTGGAAACCCACTGTACTAACTCAGGGTCTGAAGAACCGCCAAGAGAAGGCTGTTATGGCTGCCTCCTACGCCAGATTTCTGGCACGGCACCAAGGTTGATTAATTGATTACAATAAGTTTAACTGGCTTGGGGTTTTGATCAGGATTATCAAACGTTGCAAATTCTGATATTCGTAGTATTTGGTTCTTTAATTCATTCTTTGTAACTTATATTGGTTCAGACTATTTAGAGTAAACTTTGTAAATTTTAGTTTGTACTGTGCAGAGTTCCATTTGAATGAGGGCGTCATTCTTAAGCGAGGTCCCAAGACTAATTTACTTGAAGTGTTTATTAATATAAAGAGTGGTGTAAGACAGTTTAAATTTTGCTTCCTGTATTTAACATTTGGATGTATCAATGCTATTAACATCTAGATATAATTGTTAGAATCAGATTGTAGTTTAAGCACTAAAAGAAGGCATTAATTGAAAAAGCACTAAAAGTTAAAATGTAATGTCTAAGAATTGTTATTAAAATGAAGGATTTCAAGTTAAAAACTTTGCTTATTTGAATGTATTCTCTTAAAAAATTCAACATTCTTCTTACTCACTTTCTGGGAAGGAATATTCAGCACAGATATTGTGTACAAGCAACATTCATAAAAGCCGATAAACTGAACCATTTAGAATCTAAAATTTATTTACAGTTATCTAATTGTAACTCCATGGTTCTTTACTAAATCTTAGTTTTTTAATCCAACTTAACAACAGTACAAAGCTTGCAATTGTTTTATTCCACCCATTTTTGTTGGATAACATAAAAACGGTTTAGAAAGGTACATTGGTCCATTCATCGTAAAAAGTCCCAAATACCAAGCAATTAATAATAAGATTATAAGGCTCACCTCGATTATTTTGAAGGGTGAAGGATTAGATAAAAACAATTTTATCTCCATATGCAAGCAATACTTTTTCCCTTTCCAAAAACCTCATTCCAGTTATGTTTAGCTTATTTCCTGCTGGTTTTATAGGGGTACCAACCACATAATTTCATTAACTAACCAACCTGAGATTTTCCTTATCCTATTATAGCAACCAATCTAATGTTACAAGAATTTATAATGATATTACACCCTCTATTTCCTGTCCCTATCTGGTTGAAACTGCTTGAAGTAACGAAAAAGGTAGAGAGAACTAGTACTTTTGGTCAGATTCAGCAAAGTTTTCTGAGATAAAGCTGCTTGATATCACAAGGATCATGAGAATGAAGGTTTTGGTTTTGACTCAAAAAAAAATTTTATGTAGCGTATGGTAAACAAAAGAAGACGGGAAAAACACGCTACATCTGTGTTTGAATACTGTAGCTTAGTTGAAAATGGTAGTTGAAAGCATAGGCGTAAGTTATGTATTACCAAGGACGAAGGTCGGGGGACAAAAACAAATTAATTTGTTTTAGGAGCACCTGGACATAAAAGTCCTTTTTCTTAAATTGTTTTAAACATTTTCTGTTAGAACTTGTTTATATGGTCTTATTAGATATTTTCATTTTTAAGAATCAAATTATTAATATATCAGTAACAAAGGCAAGGGGTTTATTTCAAATAAAAACACTAATGTTACTGTATTTAAACGTTCTTGGCTCATTTGTGACCTCAAATATGTTTCTAATTGTCTGAATCAAGAGAAAAATCCTTCTTCTGTACAGCTAGAATGAGGTAAAGTGAGAAGAATTCTTACAAATTTGGTAACTTCTGAAATCATGGCAGTCCGGTTTCTGACCTTACACTTAAGCAGAAACTGGATTGCCTGAAAAACGTCTAATATAAACGACTTTGCAGCAGCTGTGTAAAGAAGCGTATCTCGATGAAGAATTATCACTTGGCCATAAACATCATCTTTGTAAAATGTTTGGATATATTCTCCATTATTTTTCTGTCCAAGAAAAAATTCCACCTCCTTTGTTAGATGTCTTGATGCCTTCTCTAACGTGAAGGGCTCCGTAAGTCCAACTGTGAGTTGGATTGCACAATATTATTGTTAAAAGTCCTTCACGTTTTCAGGAAATATCACTCTTCTGCCGTTCAATTAATTCGTATCGGACCTTTGTCTTATCTCGGTATCTCTTGTAATTCTACTATAATATTTTTCGTATTGCATCCAAAATTGTTTGACAGCTGCTGTCAACCCGTTTTTCAGATCTTACATTTGATACTGCCTCTTTGATGCATCTTATAATTTCTTGAGATTTCTTGAATGAAAGTTGAGTGCCTTAGAAACTCTTGCTTTCATGCTCAACAACAGTAGAAAGCATTTTATAAATCTCTATTAAGAAGAAACAGTTGAAAATTTTTTATGGACGTCAAGTAATCACTTGCCCTTACTCCAGCATTTGCCTTCTTTATATCTACATCATGATGACACTCAATGATTTTCATGCAACTGTTTATCATTGCTTAAATCGAGACTAATCTCATTCACTAGCCATAGGGGCAAAATGGTCTAAGTGTTCCCTTGTCATCTTTGCTACTTCAGTCACCAAACTGATTGAACCAAGATACTCTTTTGGGTAATCAACAAATAAGTGATGTCAAATTCTGTGCCAGCCCAATAACATCTCTCAGATCATTGTTGGTCCTCATTGCATCTTCTACAGCAAGATTCAACTTATGGTTTCTACAACGAACACACCACGACTTTTTTCCTGGTGAGTTCTTCTGCACAACTTATTTACATGACCGGAGACATTGGTAGCAGTATCAAAACACTGGCCTCTGTATTTATTTATTGGAAACTTCAATTTCCAAAGGGCATCTTTAAGACATCATAACGGAACCCAATCTCAGTTGATGAAGATTCATGAAATCCCAACTGCAGTCCATTTACTCTCCCATCATCCTCGACATTACAAAAGTACATAGGTATTGCTATTTGCATGAAATATCAGTTTCATCAAGGATAATGCTATAATATGTTACACACTTTATCCTTTCTTTGGGCTTACGTTAAGGAGCTTGAATGAAGTTAAGGAAAATTTCGTTTGATATTTTAGGAGGCAACTATTTGTACTTATCCTTCCTTTTCAACCCGAAATTTAGCTCAATAACGTCATTCTCTCTTCCTTTTAACAAAACCATAAAACTTAAATTCATTTGCTTCTTTCCCCCTATTGCAGGCAAGATACCTCACCCTTTGAAAAAATTTCTAAGACAGTTAGTTCTGTTCCCTTTCGTTTCATCTGCTTTCCCTTTATGGAGCAAGTCAGTCTTTTCCAATGATTGCAAAATACAGCATTGCTCACTAGTATAAATCTGCCATTTCATGAAAATGATAATATTTCAACATTTACTTCCGGTTACAGAAACAATTTTAAACAAATGATTTCCACGATTTTCGTTTGGAAGTTTAAGCCAACATTTTACTTTGTCTACCTGCCTCTCCAAACAGAGCAAAACACTGTCTTAGTAGCATCATAAAATAACCAGGAATAGGCATCTCTCCACTATTTCTGCAGGTTGTTACGATGCCCTGATGTTTTTGTCATAGCTTGGTTTAAATTCTGCTCTTTCAGATCTTCCAGAAAGGTTTGCTGATGTTTTTGATAACTGAATGCCTCATTTTAGTGACAAAAAGCAGCAAACGTAGAACAGTTAACTTTTGGGTCGGATTTTTCAAAAAATGTATCTATATTTTTTAGATTTCAACAAACGCTATTGAGATAATAACTGAGAAAAAAACCATCAGAAATGAAATACATTTTTTCATGGCTATTTGAAACCCTCCCACGATAAGTTAACCCTGGCTATTTGGAACAATAGTTTTTCTCCCCATATTTTTGGGGCTCAGATTATGACAATACGTTTCATTGTACCAATGCATAATTTGCTACCGAATGTTCTAGCCAATGATTATTATGGGATTATAGGCCTGTTGTTACTAGTACAATCAATCTGAACTTTGTTTTCGTTTACCCTTTTAACTACAAAGCCACTATCCATATGGAGCAAGGCTTCATTTTTCTTGTATAAATAGTTCACATGACGATATTTACTTTTAGACAAGAGCTCTTTACAAGAGATAATACTTCAAACAAGGAAAAAGTTATCCCGCTCATTAAAAATACAAATTTCGAATTACATGCAACTATTGTACAATCCGTAACACCATCTGGAGAAAACACCCTTTCACGAAACCACTGTGTTGTCATATATTTCTAGGTATGCCTACTTAAAAGGAGGAAGAAGGCTTATTTGCAGAATATAGTTCGGGATAAACATTAAAAAAGTAGATTAAGGCCTACCCTGTAAACCTAAGTAGGCCTATAATTCCACCAGTTTGGGGCTTGAGCCTCGTGTTCACATTTATTAAGTAATAAAGACACCTAAATCCACCAAGAAAAGCTGTCAGCTAAAAGGAATGAAAAAAGTCTTTTATGAGAAAGGGTGATTAATACTTGAGATTTTATCTCAATATGCTTAGAGAGATGACACTCAAAAAAAATTGGACATTTTTCATTTTCATTAAATAAGAAAACAATCTTAATGCAAGGCCCGAAACAGAAAAACAATCAAGTAAAAGTTAAAAGTCATTTTACCTTGACAAAATGTCTCCTTTTATAACGCAGTAAATCTCAATTTTAGCAGAATACGTATCGAAAGCTCTAACATGCTTGAAGCTGTATTTTTTTATTTTCTCATTAACTTTGGTTTGTTGAATTTTCCACTTTTCAGGGCTTTTTATAACTCTCCCGTAAATTACTATGTCGGCACTGCGGGCGCGGTAGGAAACAGTTTTTGGTCTCCAGCCACGAGGCATTGAACAGGCGTCTGATAATGCAACAACCAGAGCAAGGATAGAAAAGATAACCTGCAAAAGAAATCCATTTGTAATGTGATAAATGACGTCAAGCATTAAAACGTATTTCATATGCTGAAATTAAATACTGCAGAATAGAGCCATTGCTGGCCAAATACCATAATTAATAAAACGACGTTTCATTAGGCTCATGCCATTGAGGAAGAATTTTGTTAATGGTATTAAAATAATCAATGTTTCCCGTGGGTGATCTTTGGTCTTGATCTGAATGACACCCAGTGTGCCTTTTTCTTCTACGGATAGAACAAGGAAGTGACGTAAGATTATCAACAGGAAATTAAATTTTTAAAGCCCATCTTCTCTGCCTTTAATAAAAAAAATTTAATTAAAAGGTAGATTAACCTACTTCGGTCACATTATGAGAGTTGACAACTGTCAACTCTCATAATGTCTCTCACAATAGAGAATATAATTTTGCAAGGAAAGATGAAGGGCAATAGAGGACGTGGAAGACCCAGAACGAGATGGTGGACAACATCATGTCAATAGTGGTCCAACCTCACATAGAAACAATCAGGGCAGTAACAAACAGATCAGCTTGGAGGAAGCTTGTCAACATGGTCACCAGGGGTCGAAATCAACCTCATTGAAATAGAAAGATAGATAAATAAATAGATAGATAGATAGCCTAATTTCTACATTCATCCAAGGAATAATTTTTTCTATTGGTATAATTGATCTTTCGGTTGTAAAGTACTTCTGTTTTTATTACTTGTTAAATAATGGTATCATCTTCCTAAAATTCTTGCTTCTCATATAAAAAGGCTGGTATGATGTCAATTAACCTCTCTAGTCACTCTAATTATTCTAATTCTGAATTTTTTTTCTTTTGACAAATGTCAAATTTTATGAATTTCAGGAAGACATGGACATTTTACAAAGTCCTACGAAATTCCTAATACGGTAATACTAAAGATAACATAGCAAAAATATATAAACGTAAGATAAAAATTTAAATGCCATAATACAAATAGTAAAGAGGAAAGGACGTAGATAAAAAGTTACACCCCGAACTCAATAGAGAAAAGATTCTAGGTGCTTTGTAATTAAATTAGCGCAATTATATTTATTTAAAACCAGTGAATATGCTGTATTACGTAATATTACGAGCGCGATGCAATAATACAAATTATATCTTTAGCTTCATCATAGTTTTTGCTTTTTATCCTTGTTGCTTAATTAAGTTTGCAAACTTCATTAAAATGTAATTAGAAAAGTCGTTAATGAGCAAATATCTTAACGAAGCAAATTGCTGCTTTAAGTGACCTTCATTATATGTTGGTTACCATAGCTAAAACATATCGATCCAGACATGTGGGCGGGAAATGTAACTGAAATTAGAAAGAAAGACTATAGTCTACAGAACTCAGTAAACATAGAAAGAAATGCCTCTCATTGTTAAAATACAACATTATATTATACTTAAGACCTGATTTTTAAGATTGACCTGAACTAATTCGCCAGTATTTATAGGGTAATTAATTCCTATCCTTAGGTATTAAGGCCATCATCTGTGACTACCAGGTTTCTCTGCTATTTAATAGACTAATGTTAAACTGATATATAAGGAAAGGTACTTGTTAATAGTTTCATAGACTCAAATTTCTCTCGTGCATGCTTATTTGCATTACTCCATTCAGAACCATTCATGACAGATTCATTGTGTCCCGCGCAGCGAAATTTCATTATAACATGGTGATTGGTGCAATTGTACTTAAAAACATGCTTCAGCATATTTCTCATTTTTGCATCTATCAATTACTGTTTACACCAGCACTCATGACACTACTAGATTGTTAGACGTACCAAAACTACTTTATCATATGGTAATTGATGCTCCGACTTTTTTTCCAAGCAGAGTTTTTTTTCAAAAGGGTACTAATGCATTAAGGGTATTATTTTCATTTTGTTCTTTTGTATTTAACTGTTAATACTATATAGATGTTGAAATTAAGCTTTTGGATTTTTATAGTATTTTTGTAATACATGATTACTTTTTTTCCCAAAAATCTTATACAATTATTAAGTAAACAAGGTATAGAAGATCTCGTGGACCAACTGCCAGGAAAAACAAGGGCAGAATTACCTCATGGATCTGCCTCTAAAGATTTAATGGAGAAATCTGTTGTTTGAATTGTATCTAGAGGAAAGTACTCGGTGATGTTAATTTTAACAAATATAAATGATGAAAATTTCCCCCTTTGCCATTTCTATATTTTTCTTACATTTCACTGTAACAATTAAGAAAAGGATTAATACCGACGATGATGACGACAATGAAGGAACCGACTAACACACAAGTCTCTGTGACTCAATGCAGGATATAACCGAACTTAACAAAATTAGTAAAGTAGTAGTAATACGTCAAAATCTGCAAAGCTATACTGAGAAAACCGTATAAAAAGACAAAGAAAGTCGAGATATTTACAGTTTGAAATACTAAGCTTACCTGTATCGTTAACCTAGTACTCAAATCAACATCTAGGCAATGGATCCCAAAAAACTGAATTAATACAGAAAAATGGTATGTGGTAGCAATAACAATGCCTACCTCATAATTAAATTGGTTATGTTTTACTAATTAGTTGAAAAAAAAACAAATTATTATCTTATTTATTTAACGTTTCGACTTATTTTTGCAAGAAGTTGGCATTAACTATTATTGTCAATCCATCATTGTGGACGATTCCTTGTTTCAAGTTTTACTGTCTTTGACGCTTGTCATATATATTAGATACTATTTGAAATTGTTTGAACACCACTCTCTCTCTCTCTCTCAAGCTAACGAAACTAAAAACTATTAAAATCCTTATATGACTGACACCTTTGTAACTCTCAACATCAAATAGTAACATTTCCAAGCCTAATCTTACTGAGAACTTTATTTGTATCAAAAAAATCGCCCTTTAAAAAGTATCTTGTCATAGTATAAAACAAATTGTGTATTAAATAAAAATCTAAACTTACTTTTGGATTCATCTTGACTTTTCAGAGTAGTTTTTATTTCTTGATGGACGCTCTACTTTATAGAATGTTGATATTGTCAAACTTGTCGTTTTCTGAATTCCTCCAATAAGTAGCTGCTCTTTATAAATAGTCTATTTGAAAGGAAGAAGAACACATAATTAAATTATGACAGCCAACAATAGAAGACTTAAAGACTCTCTCAGCGTGAACGAAGTCAGTATTACAATGGAGTGTTCCGATTCTTTTGACTCATCCTGTCCCCATTCTACATTGATGGAAGGAAAAGCTGTTGGGTTTAACATGTCAACTCTCTTCTACGATCACTAGCAGAATGTATTGGGAACTATGTCAGAAAAATAGTTAGCTACCTGGGTTTTAATTGAAAAGAGCATTTCGTAAAGTCATGTACTGTCTTAACAACATAAAAAATTTTATTATACAATCATATGTTTACCTAAAAAACGTTTGGCTTTGTAAAGATTCAATGGAAGTCTTACTACTTTGTGATTGCCTTTACCATCAGGTAATATTTACTCTCACTCCATTTGCCTTCAGTAAGCTGAAAAATATTTAAAAAATCAGCTGAATTTATTAAATAAAGGTAATATTTATATATAATGCTTTAAGGAATTCTGCCCTTTATGAGTTAAAAATATGATCAAGGTGAATGGTAGAGACAACTGTAGACCAGACTAGATTTACTGGAGGGTGGTCGCATCTCAGAAATAATATATTATTAACGATAGCTAGAAGTTTAAAAATACAAAAGTATTTGTACTCTACTTTTGTCTTCATAGCACACCATGCTGCATAAATATTATGTTATTATTCTGAGAAATTGATTCTAACAAATATCAGCCAGATAAATTGGTATTAAAAATAGGGTAATTTTTATGACTTTAAGTCTTTTCTCTGTTATGTTCCCTGGCCATAATACATACACTTAATGCGTCAGGGATCCAGTATATTTGATTCATAATTCTACTGAAAGATTCGTATTAACACATTCAGGCATACAAATTTTTTTCTACCCAGCTCTTTGTTTGTAAATAAATGGAATGGTAAAAACTGATGAGTGGTTGATTCTAAACAAAACATGATATCAAGACCAGTAGCAAATAATTACAACTCACAAGGTATTTGCTTTGCGTTTAAAATCAGTTGATCTAACTAATTTTTGAGAGACAAATTGAAAATGATTTTCTGTCTATATGTTTAGATCTTGGGTACTTGATACGGACCAGTGATTAGTAGATTGCAAATCAATGTTAGGTGTATGAAGCAAAAGTTATGAAAGTTGCATTCTCTTAAAAGTAAGACGGTGCAATATTTTCCTTTATTGCTTCATTGAGACTATTCAGTTTTTACTCACCAAACGACAGTATTCCAGAACCACCATTGCTATTGGCCAATTAAAAGTCACCTGACACCAGAAGTCAGGAATATACTATGAGGTCCATTTCTGAGTCATTATTATTATTTTGTTAATTGAAAAAATCAAGTATTTTTAAAATCCAGTCTTGAAAGCCAAGTTTTGTGGTCATCTTCAAGTTCAGCACATCAAAGTACAAATTGATGTTTTTGTCCCAAAACTGAAATTTCAGTGTTTCCTTTTGTTTCTATTATGGGCTTGTTTACATTTATGAAGATGTTTTATTATGTATGTATACGTATGAATTTTTTTCTGCTTTCTTAAGATAAGTCATATAGGTTTGATAATGTGCATGTAGTTGCATGTAGGAGCAAAGGAATAAGAACATTGAAAATTTTTATACGTTCATACAGAGGGAAGTGTAAAATTTAAAAAAAATGAGAATATACTTAGTATTTTGCCGAGAGGTTTGTTATAATCAGCCAGCACAATTTTCACAGACGATAGAAGATAATACCAACAGGAAGAACTTTATGATGGAAAATAAACCAAGTGCAAGAGGCCATGACCCATGGCTGTCAGTCTATATTAGCTTTGCCTTACACTTTGCTTAGAAGAATACTAGTCATTTTCTCCTTTTAAGATACTTTAAGTATGCGAGCAATGAAAAGTATTTTACAAAATGCTGGAAAACATTTTATTTATTTCGTCTCTAGAAATAATCCACATGCTGAGTAATAATAATGTTTTATTTCTAAAACACTTAAAAGAATTTGTTTTCAGGGAGAGGAAAATCCTTATCTTTATTTAATTATTATTGGCTCATAGTTGTTGTTTTATTTTGTCTTCTTAACGTTTAACAAGGTAAAGTAGAAAGAGAATGCAGGTAGGCACGTTGGTATTCCTAAAGCAATAGTCCTTCTCTCTCCTAACTGTTTAAACTTCCGAATGAGTTCAAGTGTTCTGAAGCCGATCATAGTATAGGAATTTCTAAAATGTATTAAGCACTTGTAATGTTTCAACCTCTCTGAAAAAAGTTCTAAATAGTGACTGCCTCCACGTCACAATACTGTAAAGACACTCTGATTGATTGATTGATTAATTGATTGATTGATTGATTGATTGATCGATCGATTAATTATCGATTGAAAAATTGATACACCATAGTCGAGGAATAGTTGTTCTTTTAGTTATGTATTAACCCAGACATGTCTGTTTGCTCGAATGGCCATTATAATTTTACTATTGACACAGTTTTTCCGGGCACTGTCAGGGCGAGGAATACTGATGTTTAAAACATTTTAAAGCAAGTACTGAAATAGAGTCCCAATAAATAAAGGTGGGAATATTGAAGCTTGTTAAATACAAATGAGAACAGAAACAAAGCAAGATTGCCACCTAATTTCGAAAGTCTCTGGTAACTGACAATCTTTCAGGAAATTACTAACTTCTCTGTATACATAATTTCCAGCATTTTTATGATTAAAATCTTATATTTATCTTTTACAGCTGACTTTGGATCCCAAGGTACTTAAAATACAACACATTTTCTCTATCTGGATAACTAGGCTTTGTGTAGTTATCTTTATTTCATTTGGGTTGAAATGCTTTTTCCAAAATTAGTAAACAAGTTATTTCCAGATAAAGATAATTATTTTAGGAGGGCCAGGATACTTCATGGATATTGTTTTTATTTTGTTTTTTATTTTTAATTGTTAATACTGTAAATATTTAAATTACGCCTCTTCAACTTAATTTGTTTTTTCTTTGCAATTAATGATTAAATTTTCTCAAAAATTGCGTAATTTGGAATCAATTCTGATTTTAGAGTCTATGAAAAAGAGGGTGATAAATAATGATTAAAGTCCCTTTGCAGATGGAAAATAATTCATATTGGACGCGGACCTCAAAGACGACCACCTTTTCAGTACACGAAGGTTTACTCCTTAATTTTCATTTAATTTAACCTTAGTAACGTGACCACTACACTCAGTTATGCAGGTATTTCAAAGGTGTGAAACAACTTAAAGAAAATGTTTGCTTTCTGTTTCAAATAAAAGAAAGTGGTATTTTCGCAAATATAATAAAAGAGGTCCAATTAAGCCTTTAAATGGAACAGAAACGTTTAATCAAGTTAGTAACACTTTTGATTGTGAATACTAACTTAAAAGCTTATTGTTTTCAGAGATCCAGGACATTTTGTCTCTTACAAAAAGTAAAACAGATATAGTGAGTCATGGGTAAACTCTTCCAAATAAACCTCTATACGTCACTCCTCCAAGGACTGATGTACTTCTTAGTCAAAACAAAAAGAAAATATCCCAGCCCATAGTTCTATCCATGACTGCACTAATAACTGTGAAGGTGCGCTTTATTCCAATAAAGGTTTAACAATGACACTACTATGGGTTAGTTTAGGGTGTAGTTAGTTTTTGTTACATTACTCATGGGACATAAAAGCACAATCGGGACTGACCGCGTTGTCAGAAGGAAATTGGTCACTGTGAAAAAGTACGTTGAGTGTAAATAGCTTCTTAATAGCTTCAGGATATTAAAATCGTGTTTTTATAAAAATAAAGTCATTCTTTTTAACTGCAACGTATAAAAACAAGGTGTTGTACGACCTTCTTTAGGAAATGTTTACATATTTACACTTAAACTATGGTGGAACTATGCCAGGAATTTCTAGTGGTAGGAAAGAAAAGCTGTTAAAACATTATGTTAACTCGACAATAAAAGCCACTAAGAATATATATATATATATATATAAGTTAAAATTATATTTCAATATTTCTGATAAAAAAGTAAATGACTCTGAGTTTCTTGCTCACGCATTCATCAGATGTACACATAAAAAACTGATAAAAATCTATGGACTCAAAAAAAGTTGAGAAAGTAATTAAAAACTCATTGGCTCTATTTTAGTAAATATTGAGCATGCTTTTATTATATTGTTATAAGTCCAAAATTTTACCCAATTTCCTGTAAGTCTCTTATTTAATAATAATTAGTCTTCCTTATCATTTCTTTTAAATAATTTCATTTCTTGATACCGTTTTACCTATTCAAAACATTTTAGAATAGTCAAAGAATACTCTCGTTTTTCCATGTTGTAATACTATTTGTCCTAGCCCTGAGTACAAAGTTTTCAGCTCTGACAGTATATCCTTTGCTCAGGATTATATTATTGCAGATCATACAGCATTTTACCAAGCTTACGCATTGGCCATTTCCTGTAGAGCACTGATATTAGGGTAGGGTAAATCAGTAAGTTCTTAGTGGGACGAGTGGTTTCCGAGGCCAAATTCAGCGCTGAATCCAAAAATGAACGTATTTTTGTTCTTCATGTATGTTTTCGGTGAGAAAAATGCATATTTTTGAAAATGGCGACCGGAAATGACCAGAAAACCAACAAAATGAACCCTCGAGTGAACATGCCCACTTCGGATATATCTATTCATATGTTTTTTCATGAAAACAATCCATTTTTGTAGGTATTTCGGTCCTATCTCCCTCTACTGATGCGTTCTGGGCAAAACTTTGTTATTTCAAATGCAGAAAACAACGTTTTTTGTAAAATAACCAGAAACGTGACTTCTTACACGCGTAAGAGTCAACAAAAGCCATTGTCTTTATCCTCTGCCTGCAAAGTAGAATTTCATTTTCATTGCCATGGATGATTATACATCAACCACAACGATGAGGAGTGCTGTAATAAGTCGTGAACTAAATGGTTTGATTTACAAAGGTCAGTGTAAATTTCTCGTGAAATCGAAGTTACAAGCTGGTGCTCATTTGATCGGACGTATGTTATTCTTGTGTGCAGTTCGAACGGGCAAGAAGACAGTTTCACAGGATGAAGCAAATAGAATTCTTGCCAAAGAACTGTGTGATGACTGTATATCCAAAAATATCTATCCAATAAAAGAGGAAGCAGCGGCAAAGAAAATAAAGGATGGCTACGTTTTTTTCAATACAACGATTAAACAACAGCGGAACATTAACTTCGAAAAGACAACCTCATGGTGCGAAAAAGCTGCAAGCTTCATAGACGAATGACAAGCATCGCGTACGATATAAGAACAAGTGATTCTGGGTATCAGAGAAAAACGGAGGATATACATGGAGTGGAAATGACCGCGGAGGACGAAAGTTTTTGTGCTGACAATTGTAAAGGTGCATATGTTGCCACCTGTAACTTGTCTACTGTTTCCAAGAAATGGATGAAAAAGACTAAACGTATTTCCAAACGGGAACAATCAGATGAGAAAAAACGTAAAGAGATGTCAGAAGCGGTGAAAAATGAGAATACATCACGAAAGCTTCAATACGATGAAGCAGTAAAGGATACTAGTACTAGTGATAGTGTTGACGATCCTGATTTTATCATTTTATCTGATGTCTGTGCAAGTGCATGCCAAACCTACCACCCGCTTAANCGCGGAGGACGAAAGTTTTTGTGCTGACAATTGTAAAGGTGCATATGTTGCCACCTGTAACTTGTCTACTGTTTCCAAGAAATGGATGAAAAAGACTAAACGTATTTCCAAACGGGAACAATCAGATGAGAAAAAACGTAAAGAGATGTCAGAAGCGGTGAAAAATGAGAATACATCACGAAAGCTTCAATACGATGAAGCAGTAAAGGATACTAGTACTAGTGATAGTGTTGACGATCCTGATTTTATCATTTTATCTGATGTCTGTGCAAGTGCATGCCAAACCTACCACCCGCTTAAAACCTCTAGCAGCTACTGTATCTTTACCACGGTCCGATTTTCCACAGATTCCCGTTCGGACGAGCCGCAAATGTTTAGATGAACGAATCGTTCGGTGCACTATACAGTGTTTAGCTGATCATTAAGTAAGTCGAGGCGATATCGCCAGTATTATAGTGAAAACTGCTAATATAATTTTTGGATAACACTGGACTCTTCATTCGCTTTTGCACTATTATACTCCTGGAAATGACTCATTAGCTACACATGATGATGATTCCACAAGCAGTGAAGAGTCATCCCCTCTGACTGTGAAACGTCGACGTTCAGCGGCTGATCTCAGTAATGTTTTTCCTTCCGCCAAAACCATAGACAATTATTTAGAGGATGCCTCTTTTCTGAATCTCCAGATGGCAGCGCAATACATCATAAAGAAGAATGAGAATGACATTGTGACGATCGGTTTGGATGACATCACCGAAGTCGCTGATCGTCGATTATATGATGTAAAAGGTGATCATATTACAGTTTCTGGACCTGATAAACAACGGAAGACTCTGACAACGGGCTATCACGAAAACTTGAGCCATGGTGGTGCCCAAGGAGATGCTGCTTATTAATTCAAACTGAAGAGCTTAGCAGTTCTGGCTGAAACTACAATGGAGAACATAAAATCCTCTATTGATTTTTGGATTTCTGATTGTGCTGAAGACTGCACTACACTGTTGAAAAACCTTGGTGTAGAAGACGAGAAGGTGCTTAAATGCTGTGCCCATATAATCCTTGGCATAGATCATTCCATTGATAAAGTGTTTCAAAATACCGAGTAAAAAATCGGACTGCACAAATTGTTGGACATTTCAGCTGGCCTGAAAGCCTTCCTGTCATCGTCAACCTCCATTCACACTCTGGGCCAAATAGCTATAGCGAAGTTACTGTCTCCCAGTCATGCCAGTCACTCCGTATCATTGTACAATGAATACAAGAATTGGTTCAAGCTGAAGCAGATTGACCACACTGGATTCAGGGGATTTACAAGCAATCGATTCGGACGCATAGCGGAAATCGCCAAAGAATTCATTGCGCGGCGCCAATCCATACTAGATTTCTTCGAGGCAATCGTCAATAAAAACTCGAACCAACTGGTTTTAGCAGTCTCAACGTATATTTAGAACGACTGATTCACCCTTTGGTCCGAAATCTTTTCTGACATAGGAGACTGGATCATATTCCCGTTCATGAGATTGCTTTGGATAGATGAGAAACAGTCAATGAAACAAGAAAGCACTGTTGATCAGAAACAGAACTGGATTATTGTGAGAGAGTTCTTTGCCAAGAAAATACCTGAAATGGGAGATATCAAGGACAAATCTGATAAAGTGTCCGGTCGTGGACGTCTGGTCCAGGCTGAGATCGAGGAAATACTCGAAACTTTGAATCGCCAACTCAGCAAAATGGATTTTTTTAATCCAGTAACCGATGATGAATCGACGCACTCCGAAAACGCCAAATTGAACTATGATCCTCTCGGATTTGAGAGCGAATTCGCCAAGCTGGATAACAGACTGAAAATTTTTGGTGGCACAACGTCTGTTCAAACGATATCCAGGAAAAATGTGGTAAGTACAAATGCATATTTAGTTGATTCAAAATTCCTGGAAATGTCGGAAGCAGAGAAAGGGCGAAAGTGGAAATGGGCACGGAATTCTGAGGAAGTTCGACTTGTCAGGAAAATAGAAGCAGATATTTTTGGCTACTGTGAAACAGTCTCGATAGCTGGCTCTAATGAAGAAAGCCAAGTTGAAGAAAAAAAACATACCAAAGCATTGGACATGCTGGAAAAAGGCAAAGTACACGGCGGACCTATCACACCGAACAATACTACACTACTGGATACTCTCGAGGAAAGTAAATTGCTGCTTGAAATTTACTATCTCAAGCTGATGATAGCTCCTGATATTCGACAACGGCGGCGGGTGAAGCTGGATGGAAAATACAAAATGGAAAAAATTCACTGCAGAAGAACTGAAAAATTCAATAAAGAATGCATTGGAACCCTTAAATGAACTCTAATATGCTATGGACACGCTCCTGAAATCAGTTCTCATCTAGGTATAATGTGAAATCGTCAAGTACAAGGGATATGGTCGTTCCTATTGTAAAAATTATTCAACGACCTTTAGAAACCTTGAAAGGACGCATTAGAAGCTCCGAAAATAATTACTACCTCCAAAAAAGTGATGTTTGGCGGCCATTTTTTAAAATAGCAAATTTTCTGACCGAAATCATGCTCCAATGTAACTTTTCTCACCGGATTAAATCTTTACGGAACAAATGGCCTATGAAATCACTCGTCTTTTATTCGTTTTACTAAAAGTTACTGATTTACCCTACCCTACTGATATCTTGGGCAGAGGGAAGAGGGTAGCATTTAGATTGGGTTGATAACAATTACAATCCGTCACAATGTAAAAACATTGCCTGATCACACATCAACAGGGCAGAAGGCTTAAATTTTCTTTAGTATGGTAAATTCTAGAAGTAATTTACAAGTATTGTAAGAAAACATGCATTTAGAAGGCTTACTCAGGCTTTTTAAATCCCAATTTGTTTTGTTTTGTGTTTCATAGCGATAAAATCGTTTTATTTTATATATTGTCAGAACTATGTTTTGATATATTTTACATATTTGACATGGAGCAATATTTAACACAACTGAGTTACAGTTTTTAACTCCCATTGAACCTAACCGCCAGAAATTCTTGCCATAGTTCCACCGTACTAGCTCAGTTTTAGTGACGTCATTGTAATAATACAAACATTTCCTAAAGGAGGTGCTGCAACCACTATTTTCACAGGCTCTAGAAAAAAGAAAAAGAGATTTTATTCCCAAAGAAAACACTTTTAAATAACCTAAAGTTATTTGAGAAATATATTTACATTTAACTTCCTTTTTCATAATGTCTAATTTCCTGGTCGGGCAAATAGGTAGGTCTTCGATTGCGCTTATTTGTCTCATGAATAACACAGCAAGAGCTAAATTTACTTTAAACGAACCAAAATTAGTGTCATTGTTGGACCTTTAGTGAAACAAAGAGGAGGGATACAGTTGCTAGTGCAACTGTACGATAAATACAGTTATACAGTAAATTCAGCTTTGTAAAAGCTAACAACTCATGACAAGGTAAAGCTCCTTCATCTATGGCTTCCACTTTGTCTTTAAAATCAAAATTTTCAAGGTGCACAGTAAATTTGGAAAGATAAACGAATTCATTTATTTTCTGGAAAATGTATTATTATTATTATTATTATTATTATTATTATTATTATTATTATTATTATTATGAATTCAAGGTCTCGAGATTGATCTTTCTTCTCGGAAATTTTATATGTGATC